>CM052717.1:36105248-36135795 GCA_028551405.1 Uromys caudimaculatus | reverse complement strand
ACTAACCAAAGAATACACATCTATTGACCCATGATTTGGACTACATATGAGGCAGAAGAATCACCTCGATGGCCACCAGGGAGAAAGGAGAGGACTTTGGGCCTGAGGGTGCTAGTGGCCCCAGTAAAAGGGAATGTCAAGGTGGGAATATGGGAATGGGTGGGAGGGTAGGTGGGAGGAGGAATTCCCTCACAGAGGCAGGGAGGGGGAGGGGACACGGGGTTTCCAAAGAAAAGGGGAATCATCGGAAATGTAAATAAAGTATCAAAAAAAAAATTAAGTAAGACAATGACAAATGACAATGATTTCTAAACAGTAAAAAGTCATCACTCTGGAAGGCATGTTTGAAATTTGTGTTTTCCCTAGAAAAGAATTAAATTATAATGACCACCAACTAATTTGAACAAAAAAAAAAAAAAAAAAAAAAAAAAAAGAAAGAAATTTGACAGTGACTGAGCATGGTGAAAGTATTGGAATGAACGCAAGGGAATATTGACTGAAATGGGAGAAGAAGAAAATTGTAAGTGCAGTTTCGTGTGGCAGGGGAGAAAGAGAACGAGGAATACAGGATGGTCTGAACCCTGAAAGGACTGCTTTGAAGTTAGTAGGTCCCATCATCTCGTGGGGGGGGGTGTCACCAAGGTACAGAGTTGGATCATGAAGGATGCTTTTCCTACTAGAATTTATGATTGTTTTTACTTAGCTTTATGTTGATTTTTTACAAAAACTGACCTCAAGTCTCCCACGTTTTGGTTGACAACTGTACTGGCTAGTTTTGTGTGTCAACTTGACACAGGCTGGAGTTCTCACAGAGAAAGAAGAAAGGTTGAGAAAATGCCTCCATGAGATCCAGCGGTAAGGCATTTTCTCAGTTAGTGATCAAGGGGGGAGGGCCCCTTGTGGGTGGTACCATCCTGGGCTGGTAGTCTTGGGCTCTATAAGAAAGCAGGCTGAGCAAGCCAGGAGAAGCAGGCAAGCCAGTAAGCAGCATTTCTCCATGGCCTCTGCATCAGCTCCTGCTTCCTGACCTGCTTGAGTTCCAGTCCTGACTTCCTTTGGTGATAAACAGCCTCATGGAAGTGTAAGCTCAATAAACCCTTTCCTCCCCAACTTGCATCTTGGTCATGATGTTTGTGCAGGAATAGAAACCCTAAGACAACCAAACCAGTCTTTGAGAAAAGAGACAGAAGGAACAAAAATGGAGGAAAAGAGATAGGTGGATGAAAGATGAGTCTCAGCAGAATTCCCATTAGGTCCTCTTCAGCTTTGAGCACCCCAAAAGAGACCATGGTAAGCTATGAGGCCTATTCTCAGAACAGCAGATATTTTGGCAAGAGTAAAGGCTATAGCAGCTTCACGTTTTTCTGATTTGGTGTTCGGAAAGATACCTAGAGGTGTAGGTGTGTGTGTGTGTGTGTGTGTGTGTGTGTGTTTGTGTGTGTGTGTGTGTGTGTTTCATTCCCAGGTGCACAGCTAATGCTTAAAATGTATTTTGTGCTCTAAATTCCTCCCCTTCTTTAACTGAATCACAAGAATTAATAATGCATGTTAGAAAAGCTATCACATCAGCAGCTGAAAGATAAAATATGAACATATTGTCAAAATAACTTTACACAGAAGCCTGCAAGAAGAGGGCAGCAGGACTGAGTGGGAACCGGGAAGACTCAGGGGAGGAAATGAGAGCTAACAGAAATAGTTAATACACAACCCTGAAATTATAGACTGCCTCGCCCACGATTTGTATGCCATGATAAAACACCACGACCAAGACAACTCATGGAAGAAAGGGACTTTGTGTGATTATGGAGGGTAAGCATGGCAGCAAGCAGCAGGCCACACATAGGAAGCCAAGGGAGCAAACTGGAAATGGGATACGGTTATGAACTTTTGAAGTCCTCCTGCAAAGCCATCCCTCCTAACCCTCCTGAGCAGTGCCTCCTCCTGGGGACCACACATGAAAACACCCAAGCCAATGGGGCCCATTTCTCACTGAAACCAGCACACTCATTTAAAGTAAAATAGAAGTAAAACCTTAGGATGAGCAGCAGCAACCTCATCCTGCCTCCTGTCTCAGCGGTAATTTAAGACAGTTTAGTTTGTTCATACTGCAATCTGCTTTAAATCTACAAATCCGCTGTCCAAGGCGACATTGATTTGCTCTTTTCTTACGTGTGCCTTTACGGGATCTCCCCATAGAAGAGAGTTCCATACAAAGAGCTCGTGTGTGTGTGTGTGTGTGTGTGTGTGTGTGTGTGTGTGTGTGTGTGTGTGTGTGTGTGTGAATGGCAGCTATGCTGAGTAGTTTGAAGCCCTAGTATCTCTCCCTGGGGTGGTGGGTGGGGTGGGATGGGGGTGTGGGGACTCAGTGTGTTCAGATTCTGCTGTCGAGCTGCAAATATTTGAACAATTGTTGTGTGGTAGCTCCTTGTCTTAACTGGGCATTTACTTACTTATGGAAACATGTATGTATGTATGCATGCATGCATGGATGTGCATACTGAGGTAAGGTTTTTTTTTTTGGTATTCAGCACTCAAAACAATAAAATGTATCCTGCTAGTCCTCATCAGAAATGGGACATTAGGAGTTTGTGACTACGAAGAAAGTTTTTTGTACTTTGAATGGTGTCCTAGTAAAATTTTCCATAGGGTGTCTGCTATTGCGAGGATAAAGTCCTAAATGTACTATATGTTAATTGGTCACTTAAAAACAAAACAAAATATAGTGAACTGTTGAGGAACTCACCACAGCTTTTTAATCTAAGTTTGGTGGTAGGAACACTACCACCCGAGGAGAAGTGGAAAATCTAGACTTCCCACATTCCATCCTTTGAGTCATATGTTTGGGCCCAGGATAACTGCAAACTTACTTAAAACACTGTGCGTGCGTGCGTGCGTGTATGCATGCATGCGTGTGTTGCACAGTTCTCCATCATGAACTCTAGATGACAGGGGTCATATTACAGTGTCAAAAATCAGGCCTTGTCTACATGCAGCTGAGTTCTCTGAGTGCAGCCTGTCCTTGTGGGGAACAGATGGCTGCCTTCCAACTTTCCCTAGCCTCTCTGCTGCAGGCGTATATACTTGTACTTTTGTGCCTCACATGGTGCCTAGCACCGGGTAAGAACTTAGGAGTCCGTTCACTGTTGGATGCTGCATTTGCTGACTTGACCTGGGATGCAGCCTAGGTCCTAACTACAACTGGTTTTCATTTGCAGAGCAGAATACACTCCCTGCGATCCTCTTCAGTGTGGCAGCAGCAAACAATTTCTAGAGCTGGCAGAAGAGAAGACCTACTTAATTGCTGTACAAAGGTGGTTTTCAGTTCTGTTGCCTGAGTACAGCTGTCCTGCCAGATTAAATGACAATCTGTCTGGAACTGGCTGTAAGGACAGTTCTGCCTCTAGCGATTCAGTAGGTGGCACTGCTGCTCTTTCTGTGTGCTAAAGGTGGCCGCCTTGCAGAGGCTGTGTCTGGACAGGCAGGAATGCAAGCCAGCAACTCAGAGTAGCATTTTAAGGCAAGTGACAGCACAAACCCATCATGAGTGTGATGGTGGAAGCCACTGTCATCTGCCCCTGCTTGCAGGGAAGTTTTGGGGGATGGGCCTTAGAATCCGACAGTGAGGTTGGAGATGTCAGAACATGAAGGGACCTGAGGAGAATAAAATAAACAGGTTACAAATCAGATATCTTGTTCCCTGCAGACGCGTGAGGAGTAGCTGGGAAGCTGAGCAAGCACATAGGCTCTTCCCTTGAAAAAAATCTTACCAAAATGCCAGTTTACTTATGTCTCATCTTGGAGCCAAGCTAGAAAAATCTTTTAGACTGTCTTGAATTGGTTCCGAATTCTGTCCTGTTGGTCACTTTAATTCATAGTGTTTTATTTTCTTGCTGATAAAAGAGCATTAGGCCTTCTAGACAGTGTCCCTGTTTGGCATATAGTCAGTATACCCCTTTATTTCCCAACAGCCACATCTCAACGGATGCTATGCACTCAGTGCTTGGTTCCCTGCTAACTTTCGAGATTGAAATCCTTACCTCCAAACTGATGATGCGGAAGGGTGGGGCGTTTGGGAAGGAATGAGATCATGAAGACAGCGGCCTCATAAAGGGGGCTAGGATCCTTATTGCCGGAGACCCCTTTGAGCTCCCTAGTTCCTTCTTCTGTGATGTTATAACATGAAGATGGCCGTGGGTGAGGAAGGGAGCCCTCTACAGACAGCAAATCTTCCGGGACATGAGAAGTGGACTTCTTGGACTCTAGAATTGAGAGCAATATTTTCTGTCTGTTCATCATCCACACAATCACTGGTATCTTTATTACAGTAGCCCCAAGGGACAAAGACAATCAACGGCATGCTCTCTTTTTTCTATCTGACTCAAACTTCTATCAAACTCATATGCAAAGTTATAGAAAAGTGTGAGTCAATGGGATGCATGTTTTGCTGATAATTTAGTTAATGAAATAATTATCTGCCTTATTAACAAATATGCTCCTTTAAATGTAAGCGAGCACAAAGCAACTGCTGGGATGCTCTAGTTGCCATAATAGTAGGTGAGCTTAACAAATGCTTGTCATGTATGCTGTTAGCACCTTTCTTTCTAGAATAGGCACTACTAACTTATCTCGGTACCTTGGTACCTTGGTATCTAAACTACCTGTGGCCTCAGACTCATTGTGGCCTCAGACTCATTGCCTGGTCTCACACATGATGTTATTTCTACTGTAATAGGTCATGATAAAGATAAAAATCTTAGCCAAGTCAACCAAATACATACTCCACAATTGATTCTTAGAGAACTAGGAACTCAGGCCAGTTTAATGGGGAATCATTTAAGTTGAGCTCAAAGGAAACATGATCAATTATCAGAATTTCAGGATGAAGAGATTGATATTGAAACGACAAGCTTGGCAGTGCTCACATGTAATCTTAGCCCTTGGGAAGACAGAACTGAGAGGATAAGTAGGACTTTGAGTGTAGCCTGGTCTCCATAGCAGCAAGGCCTGAAACAGCTTTTACACCGACACTGTCTTAGAAAGAAAGAAAACAAAAAAGAAAGAAAGAGAGAAAGAAGGAAAATATAGAGAAATGAAGGAGGTAAAGGAAAGAGAGGAGAGGGAAGAGGGGAGGGGAAAAAGGAAGCTGGTTAGAGACAGACCAGCCCTGAATTCTGCAGTTACTTCTGCAGTGACTACAGGGCTGGAACTGGTTAAGGAAAACAAGGGAAAATGACTTTCGGGCTAGTTTTCTCCTTCAAGGCACTGGACTGAGAGGCTGAGGAAATCATCAAAGCTTCCTGCAGTTTCATGCAGCATCAAGAACAAAAGTTGGAGGTTAGACAGTCAGTGGTTGAGGATCCAGACCACAACACTCCAGGATCTTAACTGGGACCCTAAAATGACTTCACTACAGGAGATAGACAGCTCTGAGAGGCTGGAGCCCAGCTTCAGGCCACTCAGTTTATGATTGGGCAGGTAGAGCTTCTCACCTTAACTGTCCATTGATTCACACTCCCCAAGGATTTTTTTTTTTTAAGTTGAAAATGCTCTGAAATCAAATATGTTTTCTTCTGGTATACTTATAGGCAAAATTATTGAAAACCAATATAAAATTTCTCAAGCAATCAGATGTTGTAATAATTAGGCATGACTTTTAAATAATTGTGCTTAGAACATTCAGTTAGAAAATTAAACAAGAAAATTAGAACACAAGTCAAGTGGAATATCTACAACTAGAAACTATGGTAAATTAAATTAAGAGCTCAAAGGATTGTATAACGATGGTTTAAATAATAAAGACTGAGGGACCCTAAATTAATAGGATGTTGAATCAGAAGATAGTGGAAATTTATTAAGTTCAGTTGTAAATGCACAATAGCCTTATTTGGAGCAGGAAGTTGCAAAGACAATGCTGTTCATTAGACATTATTAAGTCAAAGATGAATGTTGAAATCCCTATGGTAACCACAAAAACATAATGAAAATCTATGACTAAAAATAGTTAACAGAAAAGCAATGTGATAATAAAAATAATATGTTAGTGGTTTAAAAGAACATAATGTTGAACCACAAAATAGGGGAGACAGCTATAAAATAAGTAAGTTTAATTATACATATTAATGATATTATTCATGAATTAATAAAAATCAAATAAAGTTTGTTGGATTGTATAAGGTTAAACAAACTAAAAAAAAAAAAAAAACAGGACAAAAGTCAACTCTATGTTTTATAGAAGTCCATGTTGTAAAGTAAAAGAATTCAGGAAAATTAAAAGCAGAAGAGTGGACAATATTAAAGCATGCAAATATTAACCACAAGGAACCCACATTTACAGTTGTAGCAGATGAAGTAGACATTCAGGCATCAAGCTACTAATTTTAGGAAAGTATATTTCATAATAAAAGGATCATTTCAAACCAAAGTTATCACAAACATAAATTCCTATATACCTGGTAATATGTAAGACAATATTTAATAGAACAAAATGGATAACTAGAAAGTCTGAAATAATAGTAGAAATTTTGACTCATAGAACAAGTGGCCAAATGGATTAATGAGGCTGAAGATTTGAATAGCATCGTTTAGATCAATAACCATTGGTCAACTTGTGGGTCCTTAACCCTATGGAGGTTGAATGACCCTCTCACAGGGGTTACATATCAGATATACTGCATATCAGATATTTACATTATGATTCATAACAGTAGTGGATTAAAGTTATGAGGTAGCAATAAAAATAATTTTATGGTTGAAGGGTCCCCACAACATGAGGAATTGTATTAAAGGGTCACAGCATTAGGAAGGTTGAGAACCTCTGGCTTAGAGAGTCCTATCCACACAGCTCTGCACATGGCACAGTTGCCAAACCTGACCATGTACTAGACGATGAAGCTTTAACATATTCCACATGATTTAAATGCATACATTGTATAGTTGATGAGTGTTGCAGCACTAATCCATTAATTAAAAGCTAGTATGTAAGCATTTCAGATTTTTATGAATTAGTTCTTAAAATATGTTAAAAGATAAGTGAAAATATTTTGAAGTTATATGATAACATTTTGATTAAAAGTGCTGGGTTATACTTAAAACCATTCTTTAGGAGTCTTAAATGCCTGAACAGGAAAGAGAAAAGAGAGGGAAAAATCAATGAAGTTGAAAAACCAGAAATGAGAATTTAGTGCCATGGGAGAAGACTCGACTAATGTGGTAGATTGAATGAGCATGGCCTCCACAGACCTGTAGATTTGAATGAGCAGTCCCTAGTTGTTAGAAGTGTTTGGGAAGGATTAGGAGGTGTGGCCTTGTTGGAGGAAGTGTGTCCCTAGGGGTGGGCCTTGAAGTTTCAAAATTCCCATACCATTCCCAGTGTGACTTTCTCTGCGTTGTGCTTGTGGATTAAGATGTAAGCTCATAGCTACTGCCATAGCCCCATGCCTGGCTGACTCCTTTCACGGTTCCTGCCTTGATGGTCATGGATTTACCCTCTGAAACTGGAAACTCCCAACAATCTCCTTCCTTCTACAAGTTGATTTGGTCATAGTATCTAATCACCTAGCCTACATCTATTTTGTAGAAAACCTTGGGTTACATCTACAGCACCGAGAAACAAGCAAAACAAAATAAGTTCCACATCAGTGCATGAACACAAATTGATGAGATAGAAAGCGAATGTACAACAGAGGAAATGAAATACAGAAAACTAATGGTTAGTAGTTGGTTTGGGAAGCTATGTACTAGGGCTGGTGATCCTCTCATAATGATAAAAGGCCAGGAAGAGGCAAACATTACTGCATGAAATGGAGGCAAATGTAGATACACCGAATTTTAAAAATTAAGAGCATAGCATAAACCATTGTGCGAATAAGCATGGAAGTTGAAATGCAAATGGGTTAATATATCAAACAACAAGGGCCATGCACAAAACCTGAAAAGCTTTCTTTAGAAACCTAAATCCCTAATTTAAATCCTTTCTACAATACCCCAGGCCCAGATAGCATAACTAAAGAATTCTTCCACATGTTGAAGGGAAAAGGAACACTTTCATAAACAACCCTTCCCTCTAAAATACAAACACAAGATATATTTTCTAACCTGTAATAACAAAGTCATTCTAAGAAAAGAAAATTATAGGTAAGCTCCCATGAATACAGATATAAGGTTGCTAAGCAAAATATTAGCAATCTAGTTGTATAAAAGGGGCATTACTTTATGACCAAGTTGACTGCATTCCAAAGATGTAAAATTAGATGAATAATTGAATATCAATCACTGCAATACATCACAGAAGAAAAATAGAAAAAGAACATGATTGAAGAGAAACAAAACGTATTTATTTAAAAATTTATATTTAATCATGAAAAATACTGGGAACAGGAGGTTATATCCTTAATCTGATAGAAAATATTTATAGAAATTGTATAGCAAACATTCCAACATTCCATCTAATAGTAAAATACAAAATTTCACTTGAGATTAAGAATAGGCAGCGGCTCACCATCATCTATGTTATCAGATTCTCATCAAAGATCCTTATCCTGAGCAAGACACGTTTTAAAAGATAAAGAGAGATGGAGTTGGAGGAAGCCACGGAAAAGGAGGATAAAGGATACTAGGAGCCAGAGTAGTTGAGGACACCAAGAGAACATGACCCACAGAGTCAACTGAGCAGAGTTCGTATGGACTTATGAGACTGAAGTGGCAATTATCGAGCCTGCGCAGGTCTGAGCTAGTGCCTCTGCATATACATTATGACTGTATAGCTGGATGTACTTGTGGGGCTCCTTAACAGCGCGTGTGGATATGTCTTTGACTCTTTTGCCTGTTCTTGGGACCTTTCTCTTCTAGCCTCGATATGAGGATTTGATCTTAGTCTTATCCTAACTTTTTATGCTGTGTTCAGTTGATATGCCTGGGGACCTGAAATGGAGGAGGAGTGGATTTGAGGAAAGTGGGGGCATGCTGGGAGGGGAAACTGCAGCCAAGATGTATTGTATAGAAAAAAATAGATGTGTTGTTTTTAAATATGAGAAAAAGTTATTGTTTGTAGAGAACATGGCTGTCTGTCCAGCAAATCTCAAAACACCTATGGGTAGGCATTAGAATTTGTTGGTGAATTTGATAAGACTGCCAGCTACAAAATATTCAATTCCATGCCTATATTTTAGCAACAATTTGAAAGTGAAACAGTTACATCATTTGCATAACATCACAAAATAGCAATCAATTAAAATGAAACCTAACCAAAAAGGCTTCTGAAACAGTACAATGAAATAAATTGATATATTATCATATTCATCATTGAAAACTCATTGTTGTAAAATATGAATTCTCCTTGAATTGGTTTGTAGGTTAAGTCCACTTTTCATGAAAGCCCCATTGTATGTATATGTAAACTGGCAGTTGATTCTAAATAGCACATGGAAATAAATAAATTAAGCATAGCAGTACTACCTTAAAGATCTTGGAGATAATTAATACTTTATAGAGGAATACAGCATTTAAAATGGAATACCATGTCACAATAGGAAGGTATATAATATCAGCTATAAATATTATAAAGTAGCAATAACTAAAATAATGTGGTATTAATAAAAGAACAAACAAACCAGTCAAGCATAATAGAGTCTAGAAAAAAACCTGCCCACATATGATAGACATTCAGTTTATGAGAAATATTCTACTAAAATGCAACAGAGGAAAATATTTTGTCTAAACGGATGGTGCTTGATTAGTTGCTTCATCATATAAGAAATTAATTTGATGATCTCCTGTGTCACATTAAGCCCCAAGTCACCTCCAGGGAGATCATAGATCTAAGTAAAAGAGAAAATTACAGGGCTTCCAGAAAATAACAAAAGATGAGATCTTCACAATTTTGAAGGAGACAAAGATTTCTTAAAGGGGCCACAGAAATACGTGTCAAAAGGTCATAGGTTAGCAGACCGGTTAATATTAAAATCGAAAAACTCTGTTTATCAAATTCTCACTGGGAAGCTAAAAACAGTAAACCACAGAATTTACTGACAACTGTATCAAAAATAAAGTACACTTTCCAGAAATAGAGGGTATTCCTTCAAGTTAAAAAGAAAAGTACTGCCCTGCAGGTGATGAAGGGATAGACCTTGAAGTGCATGCCAGTGACAGGATCTCCATGTGGCCAGACATGCATGAAGTGGCACTCAATCTCACTAGTCATGAGAGAAAAGCAAACTGAAACCACAGTGAGCATTACTGCACCTGTCCAAAATCTAAAATAAATGCAAAGGATGGCATCAAATGTTGGGGAAGACAAGAAGCAACTGGAATTCTTGCACAATAATAGCTGGACAGATTGACACAATTTCCTTGGGAAACTGCTACTATTTTGTGTAGTTGCATAGAGACCTTCTATCACCCATTAATTCCTCCTCTTTGAAAACAGCTTAAATATTCAGTGGTTGGACTGAATTTAAACACCAATACTGGAATGGACAAATTGAGGTATAGATTTCTGTGTGACAATGAAAATGAATAAACTACTCCTGTAAGACAAAATGTAGGTGAATATTACGTATATATAGTTGTTAGCAAAAGAGGTCAGACACAAAATGCTTTTACAAAATGTAAAACACACTTCCTACCACACGCATGCATATATAGGCAGGGAAAGCATTCATGAAGGCAAGTCCCTCTGGAGAAGAGGAGGAGAAACCGGAGGCGGTAGGGGGATGTTTTACTCCTCCGACTATCCACCACCTCACACACATCCTTACCCTCTGCAAAATCAGCAAGTGCTCTTAACCACTGGACCATCTCGCCAGCCCCTTGAGTTGAGCTTTTAAGAACCTTTTCTGTGGGAATTCTGCAGCCACCACGTCTCTGAGTGAAATCCCTTATCAGGTGTTCTGCTGTAGTAGTTCAGCCCTGAGACAGAACTGAGAGAAGTAGTTCCTGTCATTGATAGTTCCCAGAAATGGGTGAAAGGGAGGGGCTCTGTGATTGACAGTCCCATTCGCACTGAAGATAGTCTGGGCAAAGAATTTCCTTTGAGTATGGGGTGCAAATACCATATGTGTACTGTGTACTAAGTGATCTTCAGTTTTACATATTAGAAACAGTTTATGTCCATGGCCGAATTGCCCATTGCTTGAATAAACTACAACTGGACAAGCAATAGAGAGAAATCCCACCTCTTACCAACAAATAAGAGTGCACCCATTTGCCATCATCCTCGCTAATATTAGATGTTATCAACATTTGAAATTTGTTTAGTCTAATGGACAAAAGTGATAGCATCTGGTGCCTTTAACTTGGTTATATTTCTTCTACACTTTGTCCTATGTGGCAGGGAGCTTACAAATGATGTTGAGGACACCAGCAAACATGATGGTCTCTGTTAAGGAGGGCAGCTTTACCAGTGGCATTATTTAGGACTGAAGTAAAGAGAAATAAGCAGGCAGTCTGGTAGTCTGTTTTATTAACGTTTTCATTGTCTGCAGACCCACATCTCCTGTGCGTGGATCCACTGTCTGCACACTTTCCTCCGGCTGGTTTGCTGTGTTTAGCGCTCTGTAATATTTCTATCTGTATTCTGGACATTGATATTTCTCATTTTTGACTGTCTTTGTTATTGTCTTTTCATTTTGTTTATTGAATGTAGATTATCTCCCTCTAATTGTAGAAGGTGATCAATTCCTTGAATGGCAGGCTATAGACAATGCTTTAAATTACTCCCTGATTGAGTTAGAAATTTTTGTATCCATCCCCTAATAATGCCAGAGGAGCAGCCATATCCAGCTGTGAAAGTACAGCCAGTCAATACTGGATATTTTTAGCTGAAATGTATCACAGAAAAAAAAATCTCCCCACAGAAAGAATGAGTCATGGAGATGACAGATTGCTGATACTGTTTGCAATAAACTCTGGCCTGCCACCTTCTGACTCACTGATTAAAGTATAAACGAATTAAAACCATTTCTCTTTGGCTTTTAGTTTAGGGAAACATTGTTACTATTCAGGGGTTTGGATATAACTGCAGGGTAGTGAGGCAGAGAGATTGAAGAGACTGTAATTTGGACTTTAACACTGTCACTATGGTAAGAGACTGTAACCAAGTGTGAGCTCCCTCCCCAAGGAAGACAGACATGAAGATAGCTTGCTTGCCAGCAGCCTCCTGCTCTTTGCTCCAGCTGTAGGTCTCGGTGAGGAATGGCATAGAGAATTTCTCAAGACATACTCTTTGCCTTCCTAGGAATGAGAGCTGTGAGTTCGTGGTAGTTGTCATGGACTGGTGGCATGTGCAATTATGTAATAAACAGCTGCCACTGTACTTGTGCCTCACCCAGTTGGCTGTTTGTTCAGAAGGTAGATAGCCAACAAAACAAGAAAGAAAAGCAACTAAACCAAACAAACCCAGTGAGCTTTGTGAATCTGTGAGCCAAGGAGGATTTATTGAGCAAATCAAAGTGCAGCAAGATGTGAACCTCTGAAAACAACCTGCTAACCACATGCTCAAAACCACATCTTCAAAGGTGAGCTTTCAGTCCCCACTCCCCAACACATAGTCATGTACACACACACACACACACACACACTCACACACACACTCTGACACACACACACATATACTCAGACACACACTGTATACAAAAGTAGAACTATACATACTTACATAAGCTCATGTTAATTTATTATGCATGTATAGGGCCATATCTGGTCATAAACATTCATGAACAACTACATACATACTTTCACAAAACTATACATATGCAACAGCACATATTATAATACACACTCATACATAATAGCCATGTACTATGGAAAAGCATTCATTTTCAGGAGAGGGTCCTCTACTTAGAGATTTGGGAATTCCATTTGTAATAAATGTGTTTTAAAAGTTCATCTCTGTATTTTTCATTGCTGAACACTATAGGGTGAGGGGTACTGGCTAGTTGTTCCAAGTCCTTCCGTTGTACGAAGCATGCAAGGCAGGTGGTGGGAGTCCTCAGGCCTGAAATATTTCCTTTAGTCTTGTTTCTGTTCTCACCACAGCTCTGGCACAGAAACTCATGTGTAGGAGGACCTTGATATGTGTTGGGAAATCCTTAAATTGTCTCTTGACTGAGTTTTAAAATTAAAAGATTGGGAATTGCTTGTCTCATTTTCCTTGCCTGGCCTATGATAGAAGTGCCAAGGCCATGCCTCCATCTCTTAGAGGGAAACACTCCTCAAGAGACTAGGAAACTTGATCTATTTACATGTTCTTGAAAATCTTATCAGAAATACCCAAATCCTCAAAGGTCATTCAATGCAAACACATTAGTCAACTGTTGCTGTGTACAGACACCTAAGGTGTGAACTTAAGGGAAAGAAGACTTACTTACCCATAGTTTCAGAGGGGTCAGTCAATCACAGCTGGGTCAGGCTGATAGAAGGACTCATATCATGGTGGCCAGGAATCAGACAGAGAGACAATGCCTTTGCTGTCTTGCTTTCTCTCTTTTTCCTTCTTATTCCACCCAGGCCTCAAGCCTCTGACATAGTGCCACACACGTTTAGGGCTTCTTCCTGCTTCAGTTAATCCTCCCTGAAAAGACTTCCTCAGTCTCAGCCAGTGGCATGCTTCACTAACCCTCTTGATGCTTCTCCATCCACTCAAGTTGACAGGCAAGATTAGCCATCACAAACCCTCCACTTTGTAGGTAAGCTTGATTTCCTTAAGCCATAACGCCAAGGTTCTCATTTTATGGATAAATAAACTGCTGCCCAGAAATATTAGACATTTCTCCAAAGTAACTAAGCTAGCTGGCAGCAGACTAAGGACTAGGAATTCAATAGTGATTCTTGGAATAGTGTCCTCTATTAGACTCAGGCAGTGATGCTAAGGTAACTCCTTGGTTAAAATGCCAAATGAACTGAACATGCTTAGATTCTCAATTAATTTTTAAGTATATAAAGTCCGAGTCCCTATGGATTCTTTCATCTTCGTGGTTGATATATTAGCACAATCCCGTGTTCACAATGGTTGCTAGTCTTGCCATACTGAACAGATGCAGTATAGACAAAGCTGGTGGCCGTCACTCTAGTAGAGCCACAAAACCACTAACTGTTCCACAGGTTTTGGAGAATATAGAGGTTTTGTTTTCTGTTTTAGAACTATGACTCTAAAGCTAATGCTATAATTTTTTGCCATTATCTCATAAAGAGGAGTTTCACCTTTTCTTTTGTTATATTGCATTTATTTGTTTGAGCTATGTCAAGTTTTATGTTTGCTTGTTTCTGAGACAAGGTTTCTCTATGTAGTCCTACCTGAGCTGAAATTCACTATGTAGACCAGGCTGACTTTGAACTCATAAAGATCCTCCTGTCTCTGCCTTCCAAGTGCTGGGATTAAAGGCATCAGCCACCACACCCAGTTCAGCCGTGTCAAGTTGAAACATCTCTGCTACCCAGTGTCCAGTAAGTAAACCCGAAGTGTGTGGGATGGGAGCCTGTGTGTGCACTGGATTGTTCAAGTGCAATGCGTGATGTTCCTTTGTCAAACAATGTATATGGATGCTTTGTACTTGTATTTACATAGTCATTGCACTCTATACATAATGCAACACGCATCTATGTATATGGAAAAGGGTATGAAATTTGAAAACACAATGCAGACACTCAAATCTGGTGGCTAAGTTAGTGTGGTGAAGCTTCTAAATGCTTTGCAATGTAATTTTATCTTTACTGGAGAAGAATGCAGTTGTTGTTTTAAAGGGAAAGCAAGGAAGAATGAGGACAATAAGGTAGTGGCTCCCCAGCCTGGGAGACAGTGTAGAAGGGTAATAGTGGCGTGATTGCTCTTACCCTGGCTAGTCGGCTGGCTTTCATAAAAGACTCGACCAGTTTATGCGTAGTTTTCTTTTGGGATTCTCAAAGTTTTATCTTTATCTTTTTCTTTATATGAAATAATTACTAGGTTGATGTACTTAATATGATAAATATCAACCATCCCTTTTCTTTCCTTTTAATATAAAGCCTTCTTCCTGGTGCTGCTGATGTGTTTCAAGGTATATCATCACTTAAGTATTCTAAAAAAAAAAAAAAAAAAGAATTTATATGTAGTTACGTTTTAGTCGTGGCATGATGTAATTAAACATCACAATAAACATTTAAATTAACCAAAGGTAAAGTGAGAGAGTCATTGATGTTCACAGAAATCTCAGGGTACAAAATTCAGCATGAGAACATGATGGGATTTGGGGTTTTGCCTAGCCTTGGTGTGCTATTGAAATGATTTATTTGTCTTATCCATGGTAGAGTGACGTTGCTTCTGTGGGTAATTTCTGTGCCATCAGAATCAAAGAATTCCTACATTTCAAACGTCTTTATTCGTACAGGAAGTGATCATGTTTTATAGTTTGTCTTTGATAGGAAAGATCCTTCCAAATGCCCTTTGTAAAGAACAGTGTGAGCTGGTGACAGAGCTCAGGAGCAGAGTAGTTGCCTAGCATACCGCAAACAAAACAAACCAGCTATCAAGCCTTATCTTCCAGAAAAGTAGGAAACCTCAGCCAAATTTTGCACACTTATATTTGTGTGTGTGTTTGAATAACAACAGGACCTTATGTTTATAGACCATCTATCAGATAAGCCACCAAGGAGATGACTTCAGAAGTTAATCATAGGACAATAGAGTTGACAAAAGTCATCATTGCTATCACATAAAAACATTCACTCTGGCCTGGATAGATGACTCAGTGGGAAGCAGGAAAGTATTTGCTGTGTGTCTTAGTTAGGGTTATTATTGGTATGATGAAATGCCGTGACTAAAGCAGCGTGGGGAGGAAAGGGTTTATTTGGCTTACACCATCCCCATCACAATCTGTCACTACAAGAAATCATGTCAGGAACTCAAAGCAGGGCGGAAATCCGGAGGCAGAAGCTGAGGCAGAAGCTGATGGAGAAGCCATAGAGGACGCTGCTTACTGGCTTGCTCCACATGGCTTGTTCAGACTGCTTTCTTATAGAATCCAGGACCACCGCCCAGGGATGGCTCCACCAACAATGAGCTAGGCCCTTCCGCCATCAATCACTAGTTTAAAAAATGCTCTATAGACTGGCCCACAGCCCGATCTTATGGAGGCATTTTCTCAACAGAGGTTTCCCCCTTTCAGGTGACTATAGTTTGTGTCAAGTTGACATAAAACTAACCAGCACACTATATATACATTGGATCTGAGTTCAGATTCACAGTCCCCATATACAAGCTGGGCACAGTGGAATGTGTCTACAGCCCCAGGGCTGGGGGAACAGGAGCAAGAGGTTCTTGCAGCCTTGCTATGGAAAACTCAACATTCAATAAGAGACATGATTTTAGAAAATAAGGTGAAGGGCTGGTGAGATGGCTCGATGGGTAAAACACTTGCTGTGTAAGTCGATGACCTGAGTTTGATCTTAGAACCTATGTAAATGTAAAAAAATAACTTTATAAAGCTGTCTTCTTACTTTCACATGTATGCTATAGCACATGCACACTCACATAAATGTTATATGAAAGCATAACAGTAATAAACAAAAAATAAAATAAAATTAACAGCCAAAACAAAAATCCCAGGATTTGAGGGACAGCGGCAGGAGAATTTCTCTGAGTTCAAGGCCAGCAGGATCTATACAGAGTTCGAGGTCAAGCCTGAAACCCTGTCTCAAAAATTTGTTTTTATTGTAATGGAGTATCTAATGTTTGATAACTCTTTTGCATTCAGATATACAAAAACGGAAATAACTGAGACCTTTTGAAAACTTAATTTGAACCCACTACTTCTCTCATAAGCCATCTTCTCATTTCATGATGGGAACAAATTTTAGAAGTGAGAGATGTCATCTTTTAGCAAATTATTTATACTTTTTAAATTATTTTATTTTCTTAAGTATTAGATAAACATCCTGATTACAAAAGGATAGACTGGGAGCTTTCCTGACAAGGGTTCGTTCTCCTTGTTCTTCTTAGTCTTGCTGACCCCAGTTTTGAAATTAGAACATGCTACTTGTGTAACTTCAGGGAGGGAGGGAGGGAGGGAGAGAGAGAGAGAGAGATCTAAAAATGTCAGCTGGGCATGGTAGTGCATGCTTTGATCCCAGTGCTGGGGAATCCTAGTACGTGGCTCTGTGTGAGTTCCAGGTCAGCTAGGTTTATATAGTGAGAACAGGTCTTAAACTAGGCACTCTGGACATAGCTCAGCGATAAAGCATTTGCCTAACCTGTGAGGATCCTGGGTACCATACCCAGGAAAGCAGACAGACACAATGACAGAGAAAGAGAGAGGGCTACAAGATCTCCAAGGGTTAGTCTAACCCTTGCTAATCAATCTTTTCAAACTATGCCAGGGAACACTGGGCTTGAGAAGTCCCTTCTGGGTCAGAATGAGCAAAAAAATAAACAAGAATAAGCAAGAAGCAGAATAGCTCAACCTTTTCAGTGCTTTTTAGAGAAAATGCTTAGAGCAATCACAAGGACTGAAGATAGGAAAACAGATATCTGTTATTTGCCCTCAAATAAAATCTCTCAGAGGATTTCTGAGAAAACATTTGCCAGAGAAACTGGAAACATGATCTCCTGGGAGACAAGGGCTGAAGAGAACCATTGCTTAGTCTCATGAGAATTGTCCACCAGCAGCTATATGGCCAGGCAGCAGGGTCTGTTGATTTTGTTGTTTGTTTGTTTGTTTTGCTTTTTCATTAACTATGGTGTTTTTAAGCCAATTTTCTGATGCTCTAATAAAACAGCTGAGACTGAGTAATTTACAGAGTCTAGAGGTTTATTTGGCTTACAGTTCTTAAGGCTTAAGAAGATGGTGCCACCAATCCCTGACACTATTAGTGATGCTATGTTGTGTTTACAGACAGGAGCCTAGCATGGCTGTCCTCTGAGATGGTCTTCCCAGCAGCTGACTGAGATAGATGCAGATACCCACAACCAAGCATTGGATAGAGATTAAGGACCCCTATGGAAGAGTTAGGGGAAGGATTGAAGGCTCTGAAGGGGATGGCAACCCCATAGGAAGACCAACAGTATCAACTAACATGGACCCCTGGGAGCTCCCAGAGACTAAGCTACATCAAGAGCATACACAGGCCGGGCTGCATCTTCCCCTACCCATGCACCATCCGACACATATGCAGCACAGGACTGCCTTGTCTGGCCTCAGTGGAAGAGGATGTACCTAATCCTGAGAGACTTGATGCCCCAGACTGGGGAGACACTGGGGGGCACCCTCTTAGAGGCGAAGGGGAGTGGTTATGGGGGAGGAACCCTGTGAGGAGGGACTGGAAGGGGGCAGCGTTTAGGATGTAAATATATAAATAAAAGAAAGAATCCATGAATAAAGAGATCAAAAAAATATAACTTATATAACTCATAATAACCAAACAGAAAACGAAAATGGTGTCACGTCATGGCATGCACCTGACTCCCACATAAATAAATAAATGTAATTTAATGAAGAGAATGGGCCATATCTGCTCAGCAGTGGAGAAGGCCTACTTGCTGTATTGTGGCATGACATCACATGCCAAAACATGAGAACGCGGGGCTAACTCAGGTTTCTTTTCCCCTATAGAAAGCAGGGCTAGGGCTGGAGAGATAGCTCAGCAGTTAAGAGCACTGACTGCTCTTCCAAAGGTCCTAAGTTCAATTCCCAGCACCCACATGGTGGTTCACAACCATCTGTAATGAAATCTGATGCCCTCTTCTGGTGTATGTGAAGACAGCTACAGTGTACTCATATAAATAAAATAAATCTTTAGAAATAAATAAATAAATAAATAAATAAATGAATAAATAAATCAGCTAGCTCAAGTCTCTTTTCTCCTATAGAAATCAGGGCTAGCTCAGGTCTCTTTTCTCCTATAGAAATCAGGGCTAGCTCAGGTCTCTTTTCCCCTATAGAAGCCACTAACATGATGGAATGATGGATGCCCTAGTCACAACTTCTAATCTTTGTTGTTGCTGTTGTTGCTTTTCGAGATAGGGTTTCTCTGTGTAACAGTCCAGGCTGTCCTGGACCTAACTTTGTAGACCAGGCTGGCCTCAAACTCACAGGGATTTGCCTGCTTCTGCCTCCTGAGTGCTGGGATTGAAGGCATGCGCCACCACATCGAGGTACGACTTCTAATCTTAATTCCTTTCCGAAGGCCCCACCTCCAAACCCACGTGGCTTTGGAGATTAAGCTTCCAGCACTTGTGCTTGCAGGAAGTGACGCCAAGATGCACGTGGGCATCCTGCTTGTAGCTCTCCCCCCACAGATCTCAGTGGTTTCTGCTAAAGCCTTATTGCTACAATCTCACCCTCTCCCTCTATCCCTTAGTCCCCCCCCCCTTCGTGCTCTCAAAGGACTTACTACACATACATTTTATTTAGAAAGCCCAGACTCAACCAACAATAGAATAATACCATATTTTAACTAGGTATCCTTGAATCATGGGAAAGTACAGCAAAAAAAATAAGAATTAAAAAAAAAAACCTACTAGAAAACTCGGAAGAAACGCCTTTTTAATTGGTATAAACATTGTGTTATTACATTTAGAAAGCAATAATTCCAGTGTTTCTAGAAAGATGGCATCTCTAAAAATAATTATATGAACTTCATAAAAAGAGATATATTTTCTGCTTTCAGATCCCGTGAGTTGTTATGATTAGTTAGGCTAAGTTTGAACACAAGGAACTATAATAAAACATTCTTTGACTATTAAAATAATTCTCCCAAAGCCTATATTAAAACTTTACAGATTTCAGGGAAGGTGTAGCCTGTGAAACTGTGCCAAAGGTACACAGAGTTGTGAGTAGTATGTTGCTGCGAAACCCTCTTGGATGAAAATAATAAACTCTGGATATTAGAAGACTTAATTTATTGAATGTCAGTGCCTCCTGCCTGTTTGTCTTCCTAAGCTTTTGGATTGAGACCTAACTGTAATGATCCTACTCTGTTCTTTGAAGCTCAACTCCTGTAAACAGAGAGAAGGGATTAGTATAGTGAATATTTGGCTTTGAATTAATTGAATGTCTAATTTCCAGTGGTGTTGGACTTGGCTGGATACCCGTGTGGTTATAATACACAAAGCCTCTGAAAACACATGGGTTCTCAAATAATGGCGTGCATTTTCTCCTGATTTTTTCCCCCAAATGGTATTTTTGTTCTTTCCCTTACTGTCTACTTCAAACAAATTTTATACAGCTTTATAATTCCTTTCACATATGGCTTCTGCCTACCAGCTCCCTGTGTACATTGGCAGACAGCCACATGCACCACTGAAAGATGATTTCCTGGATGAATTTTCAAGAACCTCTTTTTATCCATATTTCTACCTGTCCTCTCTTATGTTCCTTCTGTCTCCCTCCTTCCCACCTCTTTCTGTTGTTAGTATAGTCTTCTCTTAGCCTAGGCAGAGCATTTTATGCTGTCAGTGTTATTAGAGGTTTTTGCTAACAATGAGAGTATAAACTTGTTTGGGTAATCCCAAGTGCTTCTTGCTTTTGACATCTATGGAGTACTCACCTGTTATTTTTGAGTTATGAGTAGGACCCCCCACCCCTTTTAAAAAATTTTCTGTACTTCTGCCTGTTCAAAAATCCTTAGAGCAGAAAATGTGTTGGCTTCGTAAGTTTTATTACTCCTATTGAGAGCTCATGTGGATTTCTGGTTTGGAAAAATACATTTTACTTAACATTAATTGAGATGTGGGCCAGGCACACACATTGATGCAAAGGAGGGAATTTGGAAGGAACAGATGCTTTGAGATAAAGACAAGGTTAGAGACAGCAAGAAGTGTTTTCTTAAGATATCAGTAGCCAAAGAGGCAGGGACCAGGGCCAGCTTCCTCTAAGCTGTGGACACTCAACCCCTCAAATCTTAGATTCTTTCTCTATTTCCAACCACTTTCTCACAGGTAGCCAGGAGAAGGCTGCTTCCTCCCAGGGAGGTGATGCTGGGCGTTGGGAGGAAGCTGGCTGAGAAGGTCAGAAGAAGCATTAAAAGATCAGAACCACCTGTTTGTGGTTTTTCCCCTTTGCTGTTAAAGGCCTCTTGTGGTCCTCTTTGTGTATAGGCATTGTAACACACATGCTATTTCTGATTCATAGAGCTTTAGTCTACTATAGTCCAGAGTGTACGTAAGAGAGAAACTTTTTACAAGCATATAAATATCTTGCAATAAAGAAAAATCTGTAAGGAGTGAAATATACTTATATGATGACTTTATATACATGTATGAAAATGCATGTGTGTGTGTACACATAAATGGATTTATGTGTATTGTTACATACACATAAGCACACTGTATATTATGCTATTTAAATGGAACCTGGATATCCATATAGATCTTATTGGGTTATTTGTGGAAATAAATGTAACATCTTAGTGTATTTATGTGTTATGGCGGGAGTCCTTAAATACCCAAACTTACTGCCAATAAAGTGGATTAAGGTACCAGCTTAATGAGAAAGTAATGCATATTTGCAATTGATGTGTTTGGCTGCCAATGGGAAAATTATACAATCACAGAGAATGTCCATATTAGCTATAAACTGAGAACAGCAACAAAGACTCGAAGTGTTTTGTACAACTTTAAAAATGTCTTGACCCTAACTTTCTTCCTAGTCCTAGAAGTTTCTTTCACAGACTTTCTGCTGTGAGGAAGATGCAGTCAGGTGAACAGCCAAAAGAAGCAATGAGGCTTAGTCTACTCCGTTCAGACAGGCATCGGGCTCTCTGGGGAGACCGGTGGAAGGGCCTAGGGGGATGTCTGAGACTTCTGGTGGGGGTTGTTCTCTAGACTCACAGCCAGACACCACAGCAGGATCTCCCTCACTCTCTGGGGAGGGTGAAATATCATATTTTCCCTCTACTACAGCTAGGGAGCCCTGGGCTGGGGACAGTGGGGCCTGACCAGAAGTTTTTGCCTCTGACTTCTGGGGCTTTGGGCTTGAGGGGTTCCCAGCAGGGAGACCCTGGCTTTGGAGCTCTGCCTCCGTAGTGGTACAGCAGGCTGTGGGGGCAGGTGCAGCCTCACAGACCCCCTCGGCCCCAGCCTGAGAACCCACAGGGGGCTGAGGACTCCCTGAAGCAGTGGAAGGATTGGGATGGTTTAAATGGGCTGTTTCGGGATGCTGGTGGGTGAGGTCACTTCCACCTTGAGGACCATTCACTGCCTGTTGTCTTTCCTTTGATTGGTCTGGGGTGAACTCTGGATGATGAAGGATGGTAAAAGCTGTGGCCAGGTTTTTCACAGCATTTTGAACGCTGTTGGCTTCCTCTGCTTCCATCTCTTTATCTTCAGAGACGTTTGACTCTGACTCTTCGTCAGAGATGTGCTGAACCTGGTCTTCCTTTTCGGACATTTTTGCTTCTCTGATTTTCTTGTAGAGTTCCTTCCTCTCTTCTTGTAAAGCACGACACAGGTTCTCCAGTCTTTGGATTTTCATCACGAAACACTCGTATTCCTTAGCTCGCAGGGCTTTCTGTGACATAAATACACACACACACACACACACACACACACACACACACACACACACACACACACGACATGAGCAGTGAATTTCTCAGGATGCTGTCCAGAAACAAAACTATTCATCCTAGAATTTGTCTATTACATTTGAACAAACATTTAGGGACATCACTTTGTTTTTCTGATGTTTTGATTATTAGACTAATAGAATTTTAATTGCTATTGCCCGTTCTTTGGGAAAGAAACCTGATAAGGCTTCTTTCCACACAATAAAAAATCCTCTCAAATCTTAACCTACATGAATCTTCTGTTTCTAAAAACTGGAGGGTATGGGCCACATCTTCTGTGAAATAAGTAAGATGGCCTGGACTTTACTCTTAGCGGGCATTATATATTCTAGGAAATACGTCTTCTCGATAGAACTGCTATATGCTAATCCCAGCAGTCATCTGATGCGTGTGGACCAGTCATGCACACATCTTGGGAATTGGTTGCAACTTGGAATGAATCGTTAAAATGGTAATTATAACCACAGAAACTCACCACATCCAATTCATGATGTTGGCTGCTTAAACTGTTCAGTTCTTCTTTTCTCTGGTAATAGTGGTGTGAGTGTGGGCAGGGACCTGCTCCTAATCATCTCACTACCGATGTCCACCCTAGCTGCCCTGTATCTATAAGACCCCTTTTACTCGTCAACATGAAGGTTTACATGTAGGTCCTGCCACTCAACGCAGAGCTTATATACCTTTGCCTTTAGAGTTGCAAAACCTGTAGGCCCTGGCATAACATCAGCTACCTAATACCTGTTGGAGGAGTTTTAAAAAAGATTTCCTCATATCTGTCTGTAAAATAGCCTACATGTGCGGGTATCGTCTCTCAGCACAGTCAAACCAATGCATTAAGTGTACTTGCTGGGTCCCAAGCAGCAGAAGTTCAAGGTCACGTGAGACCTTCATCAAAACCTTCACAGTCCAGCAGGCATAGTGCCACTCTGGGGTCAGCGTTCTACCTAATAATCCTGTGACTAAGGTTTACAAAGATCTTTGACTCTTCCTTAGATTTCTAAATGACTCTTGATCTTATTCCTTGTACTATATCTAATACGTCCTGCCTCCCTTGAAATTCAGCCGATTTTCAAACATAATTTCGTATACTAATTGGTTATATTGATTATTTTGACGGAGTTAGGGAAAGGAGAGCTTCCTCACCTCTTCGATCATGTCCAGCAGGGCTTTGTTACAATTCTCAAATCGGGCTTTCCACGTGGCTGTGTCCTTCTCCAGCTTCTTCATTTTCTTAGTTGTCTACAGAAATCAGAGTGTTTTGGTGTTAATCCTGGAGAGCTAATGTAGCAAGAAAGCACTTAGTTCCACATGTGACACCAAGGGCAATCCTTTTGCTACCAGCTGCTGAAGCAAACAAATGTTCACTGTCAACAGTGAAGATTGCGGAAGAGGGGTGATTTCTTTCCCAGTCCTCTGGATTGGTAATGAACAAACTCGTTTGCATCACAGCCAAGTCAGGAAGAAGGAAACTACTTAGGAACACATTGTGTTGTTGATGACTTTTCTTTCATTTAAGATAAATTTTTAAAAAAATCCCTTACTGAGACCCATAAATAAGCTTGCAATTTAGGTAATTTACTTTATCGAATAGAAGGCTAGGGCTACGACAGAGCTAACATTGGTTTTGGGCATTAAGCTGCAGATAATAATTTGTGTGCACACAAAAGCTGCTTGCCACCTTCTCTTTGCCCATGTTTATAGGGTGAAGGTGAGCTCCCAGGAGGTGATTGTTACATATTCATGTCATCTCTGAAACAGTCCCACGAGAAACATCCCGTTCTCATCCCCATATTATAAGTGAGGAAACTGAGGCTCAAGGACATGTGTTAATATCTAAGTGGATTAACAAAAGCATCAGACTAGAGATATCTCATTCTCTACCAAAAATGGTGCAGCTCAGTCACCAGGCCCTAGTATGAATGTGGGTTACATCCATACTCTGTTTTGAGTAGAAGATTACTGGGTATTATTTATTATAGGATCTCTTCTCTGATTGTGTAAATTGAAGGGTAAGACTCTTAGTCAGGTTTCATTATGTCCTTTCATGAGCCACACCTAGGTGCTTGCTTCTTTTTTATTTTTATTTCAGGTATTTTGAAACGTGGTTTCCTTCTGTAGCCCTGGCCGGTCTGTACTTGCTATGTAGACCAGGCTGTCCTGGAACTCACAGAGGTCTGCTTGCCTCTGCTTCCTGAGTCCTGGGATTAAAGGTGTGCTCCTCCATGCCCGGCTATGTGCTTGTTTCTTGAGCAAAGCTGTCTGAGGTACACACTGAGGCCAGAGGCTGAGCCCAGATTATCATTTCTTGCTCTAAAAGGAGCTATGTGGGCCTTGAATGGATTTTTTGTTTGGATCACATGTTTGCTAGATCAGGCCTTTGTAAAGTTTAAGAGGCTAACTTTAATAATTTGATACAAGTTATAGGACCATATTCAGAGTTACACAAACATGCATCCAAGATTTTTGTTGTTGTTTATTAGCAACAGAATTCTTGGGTTAACTAGCATCCATAAATAAATTTCAGATAAAGAACACTTGACTTAATATCCCAGTCCCAATTTTGAAATAAAATTCAAAAAAATAATTCAGAACCAAGAAAACTAACTTAGCAAATATTAGTGTAAAAGTTACATTATCTCACTAAAATATATTTTGAAAGATGCTTCCTACACTTCTAATGAATGCCAGTGCCTGTTCAGAAACACAATGTGTGTGTGTGTGTGTGTGTGTGTGTGTGTGTGTGCGCGCATAGGTGTGCATGTGGTCATGCCTGTGCTGTGCTGTACTTGTAGAAGTCAGAAGACAACATTTAGGGATCAGTTATCTTTGTGCACCTTGTGTTGAGGCAGGGTCTCTTTTGGCTGTCTGCTGTGCGTCCTATGCTAGGCCAACTGGCCCAGGAGCTTCCGGACTATTCTACCGCGTCTGCTTCCCATGCTGCTCGAGGAGTTCTAACACCGCAGATGTCCCTCACCCTCACACAGCTTTTCACGTGGTTCCAGGGACCTAAACTCAGGTCATCAGGGCCACTACGGCAAGTTCTTTCACCCTCTACCCACAGAGGCAGAATGTCGACACTGATGTTCTACTAGGAAGATACTGAACTGAATAAAATGTGAAAGTTATGCCCATTGGTATTATTTGTACCTTTTACTTATGAAAGACCTGCAAAAGTTTTAATGTATTAATTTATCTGAACTTTACAGTTTTGTGAGTTATGCAAAAAAAAAAAATCAGTTTATAGATAAGAAAAATAAAACTCAAGAGACGTATGTAAATGGCCCAAGAGTCCTTGGTGGGTAGTTACAAATGCAGGATTTGAGCTCACTCTTCTGTTTTCTTCTGCAGGGCTCCATCACTTGTACTGCATGGGGAGGAGTCTATCAACTCTAATGTCGTATTTTTAGGTTTAAATTTTTTTTAAGCATAAGAAGGTTAGGCCTTTTATGCTTAACGCTAGCTTATTTTAAAGCTAACTATCAAGAAAAATATTGGACTGGAGAGATGGCTCAGCGGTTAAGAGCACTGACCGCTCGGCCAGAGGTCCTGATTCAATTCCCAGCAACCACTTGGTGGCTCACAACCATCTGCAATGGGATCTGATGCACTATTCTAGTGTGTGTCTGAAGACAGCTACAGTGTACTCGTATAAATAAAAAATTTTTAAAAACGAAGAAAAATATTGTTCATTTTAGTAAAAATGTATCCTAGTATTTTGGGACCATTGATCAGATTTATTTACTGGAAAATTTTTTAAAAAGACAAAATTCCACTGCAAGTCTCATTCCTGCCTATAAAAAATTGTACTGCATCATGAAATGCACTGGAGTATCTTAGTCAGAGAAAAATGAACGCAAAGACCTGCCTGTCAAAACACAAAACGGTCAATGTTCATGGATAGGAAATACTCACCTTATCCATTTCCTGCTTGAAAGTGGCAAACACTTCATTGCTTTTTGTCAGTGTGCTCTGGAACTCCTCAAACCTTCCTGAGTAGAGAGTGAGCTGTAAACAGAGCAAAGAGAACATCTCTTCCAGGGCTGCTCTCAGATTGCTTTCAGAAAAAAGCCCCACCACGTCACTGTTCATTATTTGAGGAAGAAAATGAATTAAAGGTACTGTTGGTACAGGGTTAGTCATATGTTTAGTTACTCTATATACTACAAGGTCAACCTAGGTTGATAAACATGATTAAAATTCTTTGTTTTTTTTTAAAAATTGTGTTTGTCTGTCCTTAAATGTCTTCTATAGTTTTCCATCTTACCATTCGGAAGAAGGTCTCTTGGTGAACATAAAACTTGATGCTCCAGCTGCACTGGCTGCCCAGTAGGGTCCAGGGCTGTCCCTTCCTCTTTCTAGCCCTTTGTGCTGCAGTGAAAGGCATGTGTCACCACACCTGTCTTTTACCTGGGCACTAGGGATTCAAACCCAGGGCCTCAGGCCTTCATGGCCAGGCACTATGCACATTCAACCATCTTTGCACCCCCAACATACTGTCTTTCTTTCTATGTTGTTTTCTTTCTTCTTCTCTCACTCTTCCTCTCTCTCTCTTTCTCTCTCTTCCTTTCGTTCTGCCTTCCTTCCTTCCTTCCTTCCTTCCTTCCTTCCTTCCTTCCTTCCTTCCTTCCTTCCTTCCTTCCTTCCTTCCTTCTTTTTTTTGAGAATTTCATACATGTATATAATGTGCTCTGATCAAATCCACTGCCATTCCCTCTCCTCCAGTTTCTCCTTTATTTCTCCCCACAGCTTTTCCCTTTAAACTTCCTGTGCTCTGTCTTTTCTTAGAAACCTATTGAGTCCACTTAGTGTGGCCTCACATTTTTTTTTTAAAAAAATGAAATTATAAAATATACAATTACAGCTTTAGCATGTCATAATTTTTACAAATATTTATTGGTCACTGAACATATGTATGTGCCACTTCTGTAAAGATATTTATTTAACACACGGGTCCTCCTTTGGAGGCACTTGCACGCCTAATGGAAAGACAAGCACAACGACGACTTGACTATGGGATAATCAATACAAATTACTAAGTCAGAACCTCACTTGCCTTGGATTTTCTCTCTCATCAATGCTTACAACCTAAGCTAATGAATAGCTGTAATCTTAAAATTATGTCTCTGACCCAGGAGCAATGCATGTGTCTTTGTACGGGTATCATGATCCACGTTTGCTGAAAACAGCAAATAGAGCTCAAAAGCAAACTCATAAATAAACATCTCCCATAAATTTTGAAAGGGGCATTTGGATATTGCTTGATAGTATTTGTTAGTTTGTTGTCTGCTCCGTTGGGGTCAGTTGGAGTCAGGGACTTAATCCCTTGCAAGACTCTGTTAAGGATTTCCTTAAAGTACCCAACTCCTTCCCCCAATGATGCTTTCTGTGCTGTTCAATAAAACCAAAGCCAAGCCCTTATTAGAGACAGACACACGGGCAGACTCACAAGACTGTTTTAGATTCAGGCTCTTACAGCAGACAAATCATGACAGAAGATGCAGGGCGAGTACAGTAGAGAACTCAAATCTGCCCTCACTGAGCTGGAGTGAGAGTTCAGAGGTTAAAGGCACAACCAAACTGTCAAATCTGACCTCGCTCTTGGTTAAACAATGGCAAGGGGAATTTCTTTGATGTCTTCCCTCAGTGTGACACTAGGCCAGCATTATTATTGACTCTGAATTTATTATTCATGTGACCAAACCGATGAGACTTAGAGACAATAGCAAAACAAATATTTTAAAATATATTTAGCATGTAGTGTGTGTGTGTACGCACACACTCATGCATGTGTGCACGGTGCATGTGTCATGGCATGCTTGTGCCATGCAGTACAGGTGGAGGTCAGGGGAAAAAAAACCTCTGAGGAGCTGTGCCTCTCCTGACTGTGTGGGAATGGTGCTATGGATCAAACTCAGGTTGGCACACTTGCACCCAGAATTGGGTACTGCTTTATCATCTCCTTTATTTTTACTAGATTATTCCTATTGACTTTTTTTTTTTTTTTTTTTTTTTTTTTGGTTTTTCGAGACAGGGTTTTTCTGTGTAGCCCTGGCTGTCCTGGAACTCACTCTGTAGACCAGACTGGCCTTGAACTCAGAAATCCACCTGTCTCTGCCTCCCAAGTGCTGGGATTAAAGGCGTGCATTGTTTTGCTAGGTTTAAAAGTAAAATATATTAAAATACACCTAAAATTAACCTCCCTACCCATTTGAAGTATATGGATCAGTATTATTATTCCCATACTATTGTACAGACAACCTCTAGAATGCTTTCATGTTGCAAAATGGAAACACTGTATACATTAACAACTCTACAGATATCATACAGCTTCTCGGATCCTCCCTTGAGTGGTCAGGTTTTAATATTCTTCTTTTCTTCCTATTGGACACAGATGGTACAATTTGTGTGGCTTATCCCTTGCTTAGGTAACCAGTGTCAACATTATCTTATTCTAACTGAAATTCTGTGCTTCTCATTAGTGGATATTTATACTTTAGAGTTGGCCTCTGGTTAGCATTCTGACTCAGTGCATGTTTGATTTGATAGGAGCTAGTCCCTCTTTCACTTCGGGACTACAGAAAACATAGAAAGACTATCCAGAAGTCATGCCCAGTAGTCTTCCTGCCAGGGACAGAAATAGAAACAAACCACTCCATGGTTAAAAGTAACAAAACTGCTGTAATCTCTCACCTTGAAATGGGCCTAAAGGCTTACTTTTGTTTTTACTTTTAGTTGCTTGTGTTTGGAGGTACACGCGTGTCATGTGTGTGTGTGTGTGTGTGTGTGTGTGTGTGTGTGTGTGTGTGTGTGTGGAGGGTGGGGAGTGTAGCTTTCCAGAGTTGTAAGTCAGTTCTTTCCTCCATTGGGATCTGGGCAACCCCCAAGTTTGGCAGCAAGTCTTACACTCACTGAGTCGTATCAGTCCTCACACACTGGGCCCTGACTGATCCCAGAGTCCTGACTGGACTAGGAAACAGAAGGAACCGTGTCTAGGAATTGTCTTAAAAAGACTGTGAAACTTGATATGGAAGCGAGTGTTGTTTCCAAAGTCCTTGAAGAGGGCCCCCCTTCATATGAAGAGAAGATGATACCTGTGTCTAGAGACTATGATTATACCTTTAAAACAATTTTCTCCAGCAACTTCCGGAGGCGGCCAGGAACCTCAGCTTGGGCCACAGGGCTCCACAGCAAATTAGCGCCAGGACAAAGATCCCTCTCAGGAGCTCGGAGAAGCCGGGAGAGGGCCAAAGACATGCCCCACAGCTCACCAGGAACTGCCCCAAACCCGCGAGACACAGGGACCGAGGTAGGCGGGCTTAGAAACCCCCCTGGATCCCAACAGCGGGTGGCTGAGGCAGGAAACTTTTGCCTGGGACACTAGGATTCCATAGTCAAGCAGCTCCGGGAGAAAATTTTCTCTCCCAGGAACGCGGAAAAGCCCCGAGTGGGGGCAACACAAGCCCCAGAGCTCACTGATTCCACCCAGTTTCCGCGGGCCACAGAGACGGACAGCAACTTCCAGCGGCGGCCAGGAACCTCAGCTTGGGCCACAGGGCTCCATAGCAAATTAGTGCTGGGACAAAGACCCCTCTCAGGAGCTCGGAAAAGCTGGGAGAGGGCCAAAGACACACCCCACAACTCACCAGGAACTGCCCTGAACCCGCGAGACACAGGGACCGAGATCAGACCTGGTCCCACAGCTCTCCAAACCCAAACACCTCTCAGAGAGAGCTGGTCTTCAAGGAGTACTGACACAGAGACCTGTAGGAAGGGCAAGCCACAATCAGACTGAGTAAGATCAGCTAACAACAGAGGCAACAAGATGGCAAAAGGCAAGGGTAAGAACATAAAGAACAGAAACCAAGAGTACTCGGCACCATCAGAACCCAGCTCTCCCACCACAGCAAGCCCTGGATACCCCAACACACCAGAAAAGCAAGACTCAGATTTAAAATCATTTCTCATGATGATGATAGAAGACTTTAAGAAAGAAATGAATAACACCCTTAAAGAA
>CM052717.1:36056276-36104748 GCA_028551405.1 Uromys caudimaculatus | reverse complement strand
GATATTAGCCCAAAAGTTCAGAATGTCTATGTTTCACTTAACAGTAACCGCTGGACTGAGAGTGAGGTACCAGATGGAGGGGTTGGAGAAGGGTCTGAAGGAGCGGAGGGAATTGGTAGCCCCATGGAGGGAGCAAGAGCGTCAATGGGCCTGACCCTCTCCCTGGTCATCCTAGAGTTCAGACCACCAACCAAAGAATACACATCTATTGACCCATGGTTTGGACTACATATGAGACAGAGGAATCACCTCGATGGCCATCAGGGAGAAAGGAGAGGACTTTGGGCCTGAGGGTGCTAGAGGCCCCAGTAAAGGGGAATGTCAAGGTGGGAATATGGGGATGGGTGTGCGGGTAGGTGGGAGGAGGAATTCCCTCACAGAGGCGGGGAGGGGGAGGGGATAGGGGGTTTCCAAAGAGGAGACCCAGAAAAGGGGAAATATTGGAAATGTAAATAAAGTATCAAAAATAAATAAATAAATAAATAAATAAATAAATAAATAAATAAATAAATAAACAATTTACTCCCTGAACTTCCCCTTGAGTAGTGTTTTGTGTCTGTGTTGTCAGATACTGCTGACATTCCATGTTTGCCATTGTCCTTATCCTCACTGCTCTGGTGACAATCCATTAGTCACGACAATTGTATCCCAACTGATTATCTATGGCAGCTGCTCTATTGCCTCAGTTTATAGAACTGAAAGCTGAACCCTACTTTCCTAAGTGAGAAACACATTCCCAACTCAACAGTCTGAGATTATGACTAAAAGTGACTTCAGCATAGGACAGCAGTTCTCAACCTTTGGGGATCCCATATCAGATATTTACATTATAATTCATAACAGTAACAAAATTACAGTTGTGAAATGGCAATGAGATACTTTCATGGTTGGAGGTCACCACAACATGAAGAACCGTATTAAAGGGCCTCAACGTTAGGAAGGCTGAGAACCACCGCTCTAGGAAAACACGCAAACTGCCCTTGGTATTTTTCTTGCTCCAGCCTTAGAAATGAGAATTGAGGGCTTAACTTCCCGCTGTTCCTACTCCTTTAAGGGCAATTAGAAACAAAGGAAAGATGTGAGTAGGATTCGGTTCTCAAATTTATCTAAGTTGGACAGGGTCACGCCTCTCTGTGTGAAGAGCAGAACTCTGATCTTAATATCTGAAATACATACCTGAAATACCTGAACTCATTCCAGGATCAGGGGGTGATTGGGGAATCAGGAGTGCTAGGTAAATACTTCTGGAGTTTAAATGGGCGAGTTGAGAAACTGGGTCACATCTGTTTATTTTTGTTTCCCACATCTTTAAGCTCCTAGATCCTTGGTTCCATGAGACAGTTCAGTCTATAAAACGCTTACTATGCCAGCATGAGGGTCTGACTTTAGATCCAGAGCACCCACATTCAAAAAGCCAGGCATAGCAGTGTGCTTCTGTGATCCACGCACCAAACAAATGGGACACAGGAGGATCAGAGGTGGGACTTGCGGTCAGCTAGTCTGCTCGAGTTACTGAGCTCCAGATTCGTTTGAAGTCAAGTCTCAAACAATAAGGTAGGTGGCAAGTGAGGAAGATACTCGATTTGACTTTTGGCCTCCACATGCAGTTGTGTACGCTCACACAAACATGGACATGGACATGCGACGTAGACACACTCTGAACTCCCATGGAAGCTGCATCCTGACACCATGATGTGATAGTTTCTGCAGTTGACTCAAAAGGTGCTCCTGAGTTTGTAACTCTGAACCCTGTGATTTTTGTGAAAAATTCAGAAACATTGTTTCAAACCTCTATCTAATTAGTTTGAAAACTTTGTTGAATGATCTCAACGAATAGATTATATGGGGGGGGGGGCAATTTCCATTGCATTCTCTGTACACAATGCATAAATACGCTTTAGAATGGTTATCTGTGACAAGGTCACCTGTATGTATGTTTGCTGTAATTTATTTTTTTAAAGTGTGTTCTTGATGTATTTTACAGTGAAAAAGTATTTGTTGAACTTACTCATTTATTCAATAAGTATGTACCTCTTCTTTTTTTTCAATAAATAAGATTTTATAGTCAGCACATAAACACAGTCTTGATGCTGCCTGATGTGAAAGGCTTCTGATGTCCTCCCTTTCTAGAAATTCCCTCTGTGAACTCACCATCCCTTTAGGGCTTGGACATTCCTTCCAACAGTGGGGCCAGAGTCCCTCTGTGGCCTATGACAGGTAATGTTTCCCTGATGCCAATAGGGAAGAAAAATAGGGCTGGCCTTTGCATAGAGGCAGTTGTGGCAGGAGACTATATTTTTGAGCCTGAAAGGGGAACTCTAATGGTCTGATAAAAACAAAGCCAGCGACACAAGAAGCCAAATCACAAGGACTCCTGACTTTTCTACCACTCCTAGCCATTCATCACTGACCAGGCCAGTCTTGATCAATATTTTGGTCTCCATTTTCTCATTTTCTTTATATTATAGACAGTATCAAAATGTGAGGAGTGTTTAGGATTGACGGTTATAAATGGTGCTTCTGAGCAATTTTCTGTTTCCTCTCACCTTAGTTGGGCAATGGATCAGGTGACAGAGAAGAAATACGATAGAGAAGTAGAAAGATGGAAGTCAGCTTGCTGTTACTGACCACTTTAATGGCATCGTTTGTCTGTGGACCTCTTGGCTACATAATGTTGGTTCACCTCATTTCTTTTGCATAGACACAAATTCTCCTAAATGTAATCCATGTGACGTTGTTCCTTCTCACCCCCAATCCCCTGCCACTTGTGAAGCTTTGTGCAAAGAATCTTGGGCCCCAGACCCTTGGTACCAGAAGGAGGCTACCCCAACCCTCCACGTGTTGGTCTCCTCACTTCACCTGAGCCTGCAGCACGGTCTCCTGTTCCTTCAGCACTTTGGCCTGAAGTTTCCACTCTGCTGCCTGGTTCAGCAACTGTGAGAAAACAGAATGCATGGGAAGAAAGTCTAGTTGTGTTTAAATTGCCTTTTTTTTTTTTTTTTTAACCACATATGTATAAACCAGCTTTCTTCTTATGCCCCTCTTCGTTAAGTATTTTTTGAGGGGAAGGACTTTTGCAAAATATAAATTGACAAAGTTAAAAAAAACAAATGTTTGATTGCCAAGTGGCTTTAACTCAGGGTTATTGAAAGTAATTGCTAATAACTTGGAGGGGAGTTATCTGCCCAGCTCTGGTGCTTTGAAAGCTTATCATAAATATAAAGGTTTTGTGTCTTTTATCTGGGAACTAAATGATCTTAGGCAGGGTAGAACCCCCCCAATTAAATATTTTCACAACATCTACCTTCTCTTCCTTCCCCTGAGTATGGAGCAGGCCATGCTGGATCTAACATCAAGCCTTTCACTGACAAGACACCCCTGCTGGAGAAGCCTCCCACTCCACCTGTCCTGATCACTCTGTCTACGTAAGGCCCCTCCTTCAGCCCCATCTCACTTCCTCCTTGTTTGCCTGATAACTTACTATTATCTAAATAACCTTCCTGGCTTGCTCACTACTGAGCATTTCCTTCTACACAGCCTCTAATCTGCCTGGTAGGAGGTGGCCCTTCTCTGTCTTATTCACAGCTATAATCTAGCACCTAAAATGCTCTCAGCAGATAATAGGCACTTGAAAAACACTTGTTGAGTATGTTGAATGACTATTTTGTGTGAATAATGGTACAGGCCCAATGTTTCCTACTGGGCTAGCCCATTTACTTCTCCGTAGATGTGTGGGCTCTTATCTGAGTGAAGTGATCTTCCGCCACTGTCAGACAGCTTTCCTAGAGAGGCTCTGAGGAAGAGAGACATTGCATATGCACACCGACTAAAAGGATAAGTACATATTCCTTCTCCCTTCTGTGCCGCTCCTCTGCTTCCTGAATCATTTCTTGAGCCTCTTCAAGTTTCGCATCCACCAGCTTCTGCTGCAGTTCTCGGTGTTTGAATATTTTGTCCAGATGCTAAGAAAAAAGAACGCATAAAAGCCGGGCCTGTGATCAAGAAATGTAAACATAGGAAACAATTCACATGAATACAAATTTCCTCGTTTTAAAATTTCTAAGGAATAGACACCCTGGCCTCACTGAAGGCCATAAGTGGGTGAGAGTCCCCAACTTTCCACTCTTCGGAGATAGCTTCAAATGGGGGATGCCAGAGGTCAGCAGCATTAATGCCTAAAGGTTACCAACATGATTTTTCTCAGTTTGGAAGCCAGTTGATATGATGCTATTCATTATGCTAGACCTCCCAGACGATGCTCCACTGTCCTCTGGCTTGGTATTATGGCTCTTTTCATGACTGTAGAACTACTTTTAACCAATAACATCAATACAATTTACCATAGTGAGTTTCATTATGGAGTACCAGCGTCTGGTCCCTAGATGTGTGGGACTGAGCTTCTGACCCTGACTGCTTCCTTTGCTGCTCTGATGCTGCTGTAGTTTGGACTGAAAAAAGCCAAATGTTAAATGCCTGGTATCCAGCCTGACATTATTGAGATGTGGTAGAAAATTCAAGAGGTGGGGCTTGCTAGGAGACCTTCTGGTCTTTGGCAGTTAGTGCCCACCCCCACCTTCCCAGTTACCATGAAGTGAGTATCTGAGCTCGGCCACACCTTTCTCACCATGTTTATGTGCTACTTTGACATAGGTCCCAAAATGCTGGGGTCACTTACTTGTGGACTAAAACCCTCAAACGTGGGGGCCAGAACAAGCTTTTCTCTGGATAAGCTGAGTCTCTGTAAGTGGTTCTTTTAGGAGAAGAAAGCTGGCTAACATGTAGAGATGACATGACCTGACCTCATGCATGAACTGACAGTCATCCACCGTCCTCCACATCTTGACCTCTGGACTACCTCTGTTTGAAAGATGGCTGACTGGTTAAGCGGCCCCATCACAAAGGGGACACACAGAATGTTGTATCGGGATTTAAATAGAATCAGTGCTGGGAATATGACACTAATATTCCAGGCCATTCCTATCTGAGCTCTTTCTGAGGAGAACAGATATTTTCCCCATCAATTCTTCCTTTCTTTTGCACTCTTCTATCCTGGCTGGACTCAAACCTTCTCACAGGAGACGATGGTGGCTAGGCGTTATGGCTCGCTGTGAGGAGTTTCCGTCTTTCCCTAACTCCTATGACTGTGTGCTACCGACTCAAATAGTGTTTTCTTGATCAAACCGTGGCACATTACCAACCCAGCCACTTGTTATATCATTACTGTAAAATACTGAAAATGAAAATCTTTGTGTCTGTGATACCCTCTCTAGGCCACTGCTTCCATACACAAAATACAGCAGAGAGAGCGAGTACCATGGCTAATATTAATAATTTGGTGAGATCCAGAGTGGCTGGGGAGAGAGGCTTCCAGGCGTGCCTCTGAGGGACTGCTTGCATTAGGTTAACTTCTCATTGCCTGAGATCATCTAGCTTCATCGTGTTAACCGAGGTGGGGAGCCCACCTTAATTGTGAGCGATGCCATTTCATGGTCCGGACCCTGGACTGAATAAAGATGAGAAAGTAGGCCGGTAGGAGAATCCTTTATTCTATGTTTTCTGTTCGTGGACCAGTGTAGCCAACTGTCTATCTGCTCTTGCCCCCATTCCTTCCCCTCCTCCTGCCACCGTGGCACAGCTCTCCAAAACTGTAAGTCAGAATTTACCTTCCTCCCCTATGTTGCTTCTTAGTAGCTATTTGGTCACAGCAACACAAAAAGTAGCTTACATAGATAGTGTTTTCTGCTTGATAGGAAAGTTGAAATGGCATATTGTGTGCAAAATACATTGCTTGACACAAATTAGGCACTAAATAAATGATACTATAATTATTACATTATTAATGCTGCTATCAGCTTGTTAACTGAGATGACATGGCTAGCCTGATGCAGAGAGCAGAGTTCTCTCTTGTCTACATAGGAAGGATTTTTAGAGGCCCCAAGGACTGTGCAGGATGGCTGTGCCCACAGCCCAGCACTTTGTTTCCTGCTTTTTATTTCGATGTGATGTGATTTCAGCCAGGGGTTTTGTAGGACTGTCTGTTTTTATTTTGGTTAGTTAAAGAAATCCAATCATAACCATGGACAGTTGAGAGGGCTGCCCATGAATTTGTTCTTAACCAAGCCCCTCACTCTCACAGGGCGGCTCCGGGCCTGTGTAGAGTCCTGTAAGCTGCCTGATGTGGTTCTCACCTCCTCTCTGAGCTCGTACTGGTCAATGATGCTTTTCAGTTTTTCTGCAAGCTCTGTGTTCTCCTGGCATAGCTTCATGTTGCGCTCGTTCTGCTGTTCTATCTGAGTCTGGATATCGGTCAGGGTAGTCTGAAAGTGACTTGTGATCTCTTTCCTCTTCTCTTCTTCCTCGCGCGCCCGTTGGAGGGTTTCCTCCTGTGGATGAACGGCAAGACATTTTGTGCTGGTTTAGAGGTACCCATGGTTTAGAGAGCTCAGGATAAGGTCACCGAAAGAAGCAATGTACAGAGTAAGCAGGGTGTTTCTTTTCGGTTCTCTACAGCTAAAGTTGCCCAATCCCCAAATAAATGAACGAGATTCAGCTCTGAATGCAGTCACTCAGGGAGGCTGCTGGGCTCTGTGATGGACTTCCTTTAAAACTGAAGAGTCTCCTGCTACGTGAATGACCTGCAGTGACTTCTGGGAGTCACACAGTTCTACTGAGACTTTGCTCTTTCAGTTGTGGCCTGGAAGAAAAAAAAGGTCACTGGGGTTTACTAACATGGGAAGCAGATCATGAGTTTCTGTGTTTAGGGGCGCGGCAGAGTGTTGGTGGTGGTACACAGCAGAGACAGATAGATGTAATATTATTCTATAAAACCATGGAATAGTAACCACAGAACTGTGTCACCCAAATTTTATAAGCGAGATCATGATATAAACTTTTTTTCTTTTAGGTTTTATTTTTATTTATGTTTATGTCTCTGTGTGAATGAATATATATATGTCGAATTGTGTGGGTATCCAGAGAAGCCAGAAGAAAGCATCAGATCTTTTGGAACTAGAGTTACAGGTGATTTTGAGCTACTTCACAGGGATGCTGGGAACTGAACTTGGACCCTCTGTTCTCAATAAGAAAGATATATTATCAGGAAGTTGTAATACAAGCTACTCAAAAATATAAAAAAGAATCTTTCCAAATACACTGAATACTTCATTTCTGGACAGAACAATCATTTTCAGAGTCATTTTGTGTTATAAATAAAATATTTGCAACATAAATTTTGAATTAGAAGGTAAGAGACTTTGAAGGTAAGAAGGTTGAAATCTCCTTAAGTCTGAAATGAAACAATGGGGCATTTACCAGCATCACCTCCTTACTATTTCTTACCATAGAGGAACTGAAAGTTTTATACTATTTCTGTTCTCTTTCTCTGTTATCTGTGCTCCTTTCATTCTTTTAGAATAAAGGGTTTGCAGTCACTATATTATCCCAAAGATAGGCATGTACATGGCTGACAGATGATACACACTTTCGGATTCCTTTCAGTCCTGGTTAATTGTTAATGAGAACGCACGCTTCATTGTTGGCAAGTGAAATTACACTGCATTTAGTTGCTTACCAACTTCAAATTATGGAACAGGACTTAGAAAGAGAGAATTATCTTAGCAGAACTAATTGCACAGGTCTTTATTAGGATGGAATAATGTGATCGAAACAAGAACTGATCTGGAAAGTCTATGCCCCGGAAGTGTTTTATTTTATCGCTCATTTCCATCTTTCTTATATGATATTAACACATTGCCTAACTTGTTGGCCATCAGAATTATAATTTCATCAGACTGTAACTTCTTAGAGATATTATAAAAGATACTGCCTAAAGATTATTTGAAATAACATTTATCTTTGTATACCAATACTTATTACTTATCACTAAAAATGATCGTAACTATCAGCTAAAGAGTAACCGGACATATCTGTGATAGTGACTGTCACCTCATTGCTCCTGATGTATTTAGAAGCCCCCAAATTATGAATCATATGACAATAGGCTATAATCTTAATATCATTTTTATTTATAAAAATTCTATGTCTGAATGAAAAAGCTATGTCATGCTTCTGAGAAAGTCTGATATTTTCCAGACCTGAGCACACATTAGTAAACATATGTCAAGCCACTCAGTTCTGGATTATTAAGTGGCAGCTTGAGTTTTGTGTTACACTGCCCCCTTTTAATAGGAGGAAGAGTACAGGGTCTTGTGAGGAAGCCCAAATTATCCTTGAACTTGTGATTCTCCTGCCTCATCCTCCCAAATACCAATGTTCTATGTTGATTTTTCAACTAGACAAAAAAAAGTCTTGCCAAAAGTTATTCAATTGAGTTCATTGATAAAGAATGTGCCATCTCTTGGACAATGTTTGAGACAATTTTTAAAATTAATCAAGTGTATTATGCAAAGTGAAAATCACTAATGCAAACAAGACTGAGAGACCAAAGCTGAAAACAAGTTTTCAGGCATCATCATATACCTAGAACTGACACCACGCCTGGCACATAGTCCATAGTACTCAGTAATGTTTATTTAATGATTAATGCGTTATTATCTTGTGTACAGACACATAAGTAGCTTGGACCAGATGATTTCCATAGTCCTTTCCACATTAAGTTCTGTGACATTCTGATAACAAATACTACTTATTTCTTTACCAAAATCATGTCCCTTAAGCCACTTCACACATTGTACTAGAAATTTCTTTTTTGATATGGTTTCAGGCTCAAATTTAGTTCTTCAAGTATCTGTAGGAGTCGCTGAGACAAGTATATGTCTCAAACCTTCACTGGCCTTTATCTAAATTATTAAGGTTTGTATTTGTATTTAACTCACTGAAGAAAAAATTGATAAGAAATGAAAAAGTTAAAATGTATGGTGGTGGAGAGACCTGACTATGCACTCTCTTTGCATACCACGCTCAGGCTATGCCTTCTAGCACGGACAAAGGAGGTCACATCAAGTTTTGTCTTCCATATATAACGTCTGTAGTCTCTGGGAGCCAACTGACACTTGGTGTGATGTAACGTGAGTCTCTCACCTTTCCCCCTTTTAAAAAGCTTCCAGCTTGTAGGAAGACTTGGAAACAGCATTAGATGTCTTCAATTTCCCTAGAAAAATCTTCCATCTTTCAGAGAAGAGCAAGAGTGCGAAAATTTGGGAAACTATATAACCACTAAAAGATGAGAGAGACATTTCAAGGAGAAGCGTCAGAGGGGGAGAAAATCCTTAACTGTGGAGAAACTGCTCCAATCTCTGAGTGACACTGATCTACACTTGCAGTCCAGCTAAGGAGAAAGAAATTGAATGGACATTTGAATTTTTTAATTCAAAATTTGAATTCAAAACCACATTTGTAGTTCGAAATTAACCATACTAACTGAATTTTAAAAATAGTATTTTTAGAAGGGTATAGCTATGGTTTAGTTATGTAGTGTAGACTCCAAAAGCTTGTATGTTGAAGGTTATATCCTTCAGATGATTGGCTTTTTGAGAGATGACTCTACCATGATGCTGTTAATTTCATCAGTGGATTGATCCACTGATGACATCATAGCTGAATCCATTGCTGGGGAGTGGAGCTTGCTTGGGGGAAGTAAGCTCCCACTGTGTGCTTCTGAATCTCTGTCTTGTCTCTGAAGCTCCTTTCTGGGTCTTTCTGCCTCCTTGCCACCTTAAGGCGAACAACTTTCCCTATTATGTGCTCCCGACAATTATGTTCTTCTTCACTGTGGCCTAGAAATAAGAATCAAGTAACCATGGACTGGAGTCCCCAAACTGTGAGACAAATTAACCTTTTCTTCCTTTAAGTTGATTTCTGTAAGATATTTTATTACAGCATTGGAAGGTCAACTAACATAATGATAGAATCTAGAGCCTCTACACTGTCATAACATCCAGGATATAACTGTCAATGAAACCCAGCAGAAATGGCACATTATTAAAAGAAAGACAGTAAATAAATAAACAACTTGCTCTACAAGGGGCCAAATGCGAAAATAGCAGGGAAGAATTATAAAACAGATATTATAATTCTGCTCAGTGATGTAAAGGAAGACATTGTCCCAACAAACCAAAACCAGAAAGTCTCAGACAGGAAGAACAATTCATTGAATAAGTGGGAATCCTGAAATTTAAAACTGTGTAATTAGAAATTTTTTTAAAAATCACTTGGATTTTTAAGAAGCATAACAGAGAATGGGGTATTAAATGGCCTGATCAGAAGGCTGAGGAAAGCATGAGGTGAGCAGTGGCAGAGTGTCACACGGCCAATGTGCATACAGCTAGAAGCTGAGGAGAGAGGAAGGAGGAGAACCTGAATTAGAATATAACTGAAAAAATAGCACTTGAAAAAATGAAAACGTTTGCTAAAAAACAATACAGCTACATAAAACTCAGCAAATATCAAGTGAAATGTATGTAAAACAAACAAAAAAACAAACAAAAACAAACAAACCTTTAGGGATTGGAAAGATGACTCAGTGGTTAAGAGGACCAGCTTCTCTTACAGAGTTCCTCCGTTTGGTTCCCAGCACCCACAGGGCAGTTCACAACCACCTGTAATTCCAGCTTCAGGCATCCATCACCCTCTCCTAGCCTCCATGGCTACCACACACAGGTGGCACGCTTAAATGTGTGCAGGCAAAACACTCATACACATAACATGTTTCAAAAAATAAAAATAAAGGAGACCATTAGTAGATACAAAGGCTGTAAAAATAAGAAATCACTAGAAATAGCTTGGAAATAGCCATAGAAAAATGACACGTCACGTGAGGAGAAGTAACAGCTCAAGTTATGGCTGCTGTCACCATCAGAATAAAATAGAAGAAGAACCTATCAGTGGACAACTTCGGCATCCAATAATTACAGTATTCAATAGGAAGAGCAAATGAATAAATAAACAAGATATATCTTAAAGATAATGGACAACTGAGAGAACTGAATGGCGGCAGAACTGGAGTCCACCAGATCCCAACAGGGAGATCTTTAGGTTGAGAGGAAATGATGCCAGGGAACCAAGTAAGAAAGGTGTCAGGAATTCTAGGATCTGGGCAGAGAGAAAATACACAGTTTTTCTTTTCATTTTTCAAGGAATACAGGTGACAGTAAAGACAAAAGCAATCCTGTCATCTCACGGGCATCATAAATGCATAGAATTGTATACATAGACAATTCTAGCTTAAAGATAGAAGAAACAATGGAACTTTCTTAGCTACAGTGTTTCTACATATGTAATGTGGTATGCTATTCACTCTAGATAGACTAGGAACAGTTAAAAATGCTGATTGCAACCACAGATAACTTTAAATAATGCAATGAGATATAATTTGGAAATCCAAGAGATAAGTTAAAAATATAGTTTAAAGGATTTTTGGATTAGGAGTCAGGAAAAGAATAAAGGAACAGAGAGAAAGAGAGAGAGAGAGAGAGAGAGAGAGAGAGAAAGAGAGAGAGAGAGAGAGAGAGGAGAAAGACAAAGAGTCAGAGACAGAGGAGAGAGAGACAGAGGAGAGACAGAGATGAGGAGAGACAGAGACAAGGAGAGACAGAGACAAGGAGAGACAGAGACAAGGAGAGAGAGAGAGAGAGAGAGAGAGAGAGAGAGTAGAAAGTATGCTGTAAGCAAGTAAATATTGTGTCCATTGTTTAATGTAGTCATATCAATCATTGCTTTATGAGTTAATGGCTGGCACCCCAGTTAAAGGCAGATACTCTACATATGAAAAGAATCAATCTATAGCTTTATCCTGTCTTGGTGAGTTATACTTTGTAGACCGGTAGAAAATGAGCAGATGAAAAAAGATAGACTGTACAGACAAACAAGCAAGGAAATAAGGAAACTTAAGGGGCTGTGTTAATGTCAGATAATTTAAATTTCAAGATAAATATCATCAGATGTTCATGATGATAAAATCATTTTCAAAAAGACAGAAGGTGAATATAAATAAATCCAGTATCCGTGCTTCAAGAAGCAAAGATTGATGCCCTTGAAAGAAGTAGTCTGTTCTCAGCTCTTCTGGGCTTGTACTGAAGGCTCCAAAGCTAATTGTTGCATATGGGATACTTCATGAACAACATCTGAACAGCATTTGTTCCAAGCACACACTGGTTGTTCATCAAGAGAGCATATCCACGACTAGCTATATAAATTAAACATGCCCCAGCCCATGGGCAAACAATCGAAGGTAAGTTAGGGTTTGGGGTTTGAATTCTTATTTCGACACTTCAAATGTTCATGATTGTTAAGTAACTGAGTGTAGTGGCTATTTCTGATTGTCAACTTGACTCTATCTGGAGTGAATTACAATCCAGAATTAGAAGGCTCCACTGTGATCTAGATCTTGAGTCTGGAAGACACAAGTTGCAGGTGTGGTGGTACGCACACCTCTAATCTGGGTCACACCTGCTGCTGGAGAGCTACATAAGGACACTGGAAAGAGGAAGATTCAATCTTCTTCGCCACGAGCCTTGTGGGACTAAGCGACTGCTAGATCCTCGGGTTTTCATTCACAGCTACTGCTGACCATTGTTGGGGAGTTTGGCTACAGACTGTAAGTCATTAACAAATTCCCTTACTATATAGAGACTACCTATAAGTTCTGTGACTCTAGAGAACCCTAATACACTGAGTTACTTTACGTTCCTGAGTTTCCTCATCCAGAGGGATAGGAACTCTCGTGAGGCCATTTGTCAGATCAAATGACAGCATGCACAGTCCTAAGGAGTCAAAGCCACACTCCTCTCCCTTTGAGTCTTCCAGGTGACACATTCCCACCCTTCACTTCTTCACCGGATGACACTGTAGAAAGTCAGGAGTCTTTTGTAAACTCAGAACACTTACCTCATGAGTTGAAGACGGAGCACCTGTCTCCAGGCCCCCATCTAAGAGGACTTCTGGTGGTTCCTAGTACACTCATTGCAAAACCCAGATTCCCATCCTCTCCAGCTTGCAATGTGAGAGTCACAGTTCAGCACGCAGGCTTCCCATTCCCCAAATGTCCCTACAGGAATATTGTCTGATTCATTACTGTATGTCTGAAGCTTTGGGGTCTGCCACTGGAAAGGGGACTGTGGATGCAAACAACAGACTTATTTAACGAACCCTGCATCTTACTTTTGAATGGAGCTAGTAATCAGATTAAATGTGCTGTTGGGGACCCATGCTGCAATTAATGAAACCCATGTAGACCTAAAAAAGTGATCAGTCTATTACTTTTAGGTTGAATAATTAAGTCTTAAAGGGCTCTTTTGTGGTTTTTAAAGTAGCTTCTTTTTTTCAGACAACTATTGATAATTTGACTCTCCATCTCCCTTTATGATGTCAATTAGCTACATGTAGAATTACAGGTAGAATTATCATGTAGCTACATGTGTGTCATGTAGAATTCATTATAAATATAAAATGTTGAATTTTTACAAAAATGTTAAGAGAAAGCTAAGGTATAGGAAGGTGGTCCAGAGGTTAAAACCATTGGCTGTTCTTTCAGAGGATCTGGGTTCGATTCCCAGCACCCACATGGTAGAGCACAGCCATCTGTAACGCTAGTTTCTATGACTTCTGGCTTTCTTGGGCACCAAACACACATGAAATGTGCAGACATCCATGTTAGGAAAACACTCAAAATAAAATAAAGTAAAAAATAAAAATAATTAAGCAATAAACTAGGGGATATCGAAAACAATCGATTCATCAAAACCAAAACAAACAAAAACTCAACCTAGCAAGAACAAAAGGAGCATGGCACTTCACTCTGGGTCTGCACTGTAGTCATTGTGTATGAACCTTGCACGTGGAAGCTCATCTAGTTTTCCCCCTTCGGACTACATAGTCAGAAGATGGGGGAACCATTCATGGAGATAAAATAACTTGTAGATCACAAATGAGCAAGTGGCTAGTATTTGACGTCACTGCTGTCTGGTTGTAACCCGTGCTTTCTCCAGATAGCAGAGATGTGTGTCTATGCAGCTTGCTAAGAAACGTGTCTTTCCAAGCCGGGGTGTCACCTACCTTCAGTGTCTTGTTGTGCCTTTGTAGCTCCCGACAGAGACTCTCGAGTTTGCTTCGAGCGAGGATGGCTCTGTTGTGCTCACTCTGCAACTGGTCCTTCTCTCTCTGGGTTTGCGCCTGCTGTTTCAGTAGGAGCTTCAGCGTCTTTTGCTCAGTGCGATGTTCATCCAGCTAGACGCAAGGGTACAAGCAGCAAAGAAATCGGCAGGGATGTCTTTGCAAAGAAGCAAGCCTAAGGACTTTCCGTGTGGTTGTTTGGAGCTATTTTTAATCATCCGCCTCTCTGGCAGTTCATGAACTTCATAAGTGCCACCACTATATAATGTGTAGATATAGTTTGTAGAGCATAGTATATATGATTTTTATATACCTGTTACTTCTATCAGCATTGTCTTTCTTGATTTTTTTTTGGTTGTCCAGAAATGTTTTTCTTTCTTTCTTTCTTTCTTTCTTTCTTTCTTTCTTTCTTTCTTTCTTTCTTTCTTTCTTTCTTTCTTTCTTTCTTTCTTTCTTTCTTTCTTTCTTTCTTTCTTTCTTTTGTCTAATGATATCATCTAGTGCTATCCAAAAAAAAAAGATAGACACACCTGAGAATCTGGGAACTGCTGGAATTCATGGCAGTATCTTGTATTCAGACCATGGCCAACAATTTGTTTGCTTTGCATACATTTTGCTCTTATAATTCTTTCTGAAAATAAGCTAACGATGACAGTTTTTTTTTTTTAAATAGGCAAGAGAAAAACAGCTTCCTGGTAAATATAAAATGAAGTTCTCTTTTTATAATTTTGGGGGTTTAGATGTGGATTCTTTGGGTATGGAAAAGCAAGAGAAAGTATACCCCCAAACACTGAAGCTTTGATGGTTTTTTACCAAAGCATTAGAAACAGCCATAGTACAACACACTGGCATGAACGGTAACTATTTTTAACATTTCTTGCTTTTCATAAACTGTGTCCCCAACCTCTCTGTGCCTACAGCAAAGACACCATGACCCTTGTTTCTGGGTCCAGATGCATGGAACCCTGTGATCTCCATACCGTTCATGTTGGGATGCTAAAATATGTGGGTACAGTTGCCAGGTATGATATAGGATACACAAATAAACAGAAATTTCAGATATCGAGGAATAATTTTAGTATAAGTATGTTCCATATGGACCATATTTTTATTAAAAATTGTTCATTGTCTAAAATGTAAAATTAATTGGATCTACTGTATTTTTACTTGCTAAACCTGGTAACATTATTGTGAAATCTTGGTTCTAATGGGGGAAGCATGGGAAGCAGTTTCCGAAGCTGTCAGAGAGAGACCAGTCAATTCTAGGAGTGCTAGTGTCTGTCTGAACACTAGTGTGGCCACATGCAAGCACAGACTTTGGTCTATAACTGTTGACTCCACTGGACTTGGTTTCTTTAGTGCCTGGATGTTGTTTAAGCCAGGAGGAGACTGTTCTATTAATAGCCATGTTGGCTATGAGCAAGAGAACTCCCTGGCGAGCTATTGGGTGTCTCTAGACACTAGGGATTCCTGGTGCCTCCGAGAGCTGATGGAAGTGGATTCATTCCACATGAATCTCCACTAGTCTTAGTTTTTCTGTTTTTAAAGTCTGTTGAGTTATTTTTTTCTGAACTATTTGAAGATTGTCATAATTCTTCAGTTCATATCTTGTTTTATTCTCTTTCTCCTACCATATTGAATAACCATTATAAACCTTCTTCAGATTAAGCCAAGAATAAGAACATTTGATATTCTAACTTTATACCCATGCGCAATTTCTACTTTTTAGGAATTAAGATGGAAAAAAGAGAACCATGTCCCTGGAAATATGGGCTGTCGTTAACGTCCTTCTTGAAAAGCCAGGGCTCCTTGATTGTGTATTTCTCATGCTAAACTCTTGTTCATGAGATAGATGTAGTCTTTTCATTTTGTATGATAACAATTAGACAAGGTAAAACTTCCTATGATTATAGCAGGATTTTTTCTTCCTTGAAATTGATGTATTGTTGTTGCCATTGTAGATTAGGCTCTACTTTTGAGGACTAAGCTGTATGTCAAAATTTTTCAAGTTCATTACCATTGATATAATGGGACATATTTTTGTATCTTGCAAAATCCTCTGTATTTTGGGCTATTTAACACCAATCTGAGTGCCTTTACCTACTGTGTGGCAGTAACAGCATCTGATTGTGAGATGCAGAAATGTCTCCAGGCAGAGACACCCATGGCTCCATGGTGTACAAGACTGCCTCTGTCTAGGAAATACTGCCCTATGTGGCTTTGTGTGTTAGGAAGCAAATATACTTTCTGTGCTTTGTAAGAAGATAGATGATTTGTGCTTTGCCACATTTCATCTTCGGCTGTGTTATAAGATCATGCACATTTAGATTTTATCAAGATCTGTTTTCCTTAGCTTTAAAATGAAAGACTCTCAACTTTTGAAATTTTTTAGTAGCTGGATAATTTTTTTTCAAATAGCTCAGACTTCTGTGCTTATGTCCGAGTGCGGGGGTTTTGTGTTTCAGTTACGTTTGAATATTCAGGGCTTAATGTAGTAGGATAGCTGTGCTCTGGTGGTGTTATATTGCCCTGGCTTTTGTTGTTTGTGTTCTTTCACGAGCCTTTAGCCATCTAGATGGCCTTAGTCCTGGATGTTCCTGATGGAGTAGGTATTGGGGGGACTAACATCGATGACCCTGGTATGATAGGATCTCTGGTGGATGTGCTTAGGCTGTAAGGTTCCAGATCTGATGAAGACGGGCAGAGAGGTGGTGGGAGAATGGGGGTCAGGCAAGGATAGCAACCTGCTCGGGGAGGCTGGGTGTACCTCAGAGAACTCAGCGCACAGGGAAGATGGGGGCAGGAAGAGACTAATCTGTCTGCTTCTGGGTCAGCAGGTCTGGTGAAGGTGGGCAGAGAGGTGGTGGGAGAATGGTGGGCTGGGCAGGGGGGCTTAATGAATGAAGGTGAACATATTGCACCTGAGTCGACCTTAGCCCAGTGCTGGCTGTGCAGTTTCAATTCACATAGGTACAGTTCTGGAAATGTGCAATAGGTATAAAGGATTTTATCTGAAATTTCTTATTTTGTTTTCTTCTTCATTAAATTAAGAAAATAAAAGCACTATTAATGTCAATGGCTAAATTAGAATTGTATTAGTAATTCCTTTTAAGTATATAGAAGTTGCAGAAAATTCAGAAAAATATTTTTCTAAGGCCATTTCTGAATGTAGTCATGAAGTATCCTTACTTATTACTAAACATATCCTTATTTATTGATGAGCACAATGCCAGATGATATTGCAGGCTTCAGGCTCTGTAAGCATGAGTGAAATCGAGTGGCAGCTAAATTTATAATATCAGAGTTGTCAGTTTATTCCATACTTTAGACATTTTCTATACTAATATCCTAATTCCTAATCAATGCGCAAGGAAATAGACTTTTATCTCCAAGTAACTAATTAAAATTTTTCATGATTTTTTCTTCCCTGAAATGGAAATGTAATTGGTCTTTGGGTCAGCTTCAGAGGTCTTAGTTTGTTATAGGGGATAAGATAAAAACCAAGTGTTGTAAGGCTTGCACTGGCTTGACTGTTTGTCTAGCAGGGTGCATGGTAAGTAGGTACAGGGAACTTCCTGAGACAAGGGTAAGTAGCCCTGGCTCTTGGAGTAATCTCCCTCAGACTGGAGAGGCAATTCTTCTCCAGGCAATGTAGCACCATAAATGGCATCAGGTGACAGTCAAGAATACTTCCTAGTCCTGCCAAGTATAGCAAATGGTGCTAGAAAATGAGTAATAGAGGCCTTGGTGTGTAGAAGTCGAGTTGAAGGGATGATGGACAGACAGTACATAAAATACTGAAAAAAGAACACAGGTGTACATGTCAGGGCGACGTGACAAACACATGAGAATGTGGTTCAGATTCGAGGACAAATATCCTTGACCTCTAACTTATGTTATGCTAATTTAAATTGCTAATAGCCAATGTTAAACTGCTTTGTAATTTTCTACCCTTATTTTAGCAAGCAACATGGCCATAAAACCAGTAAACAAAGAAGCCTTCAACCTGTTTGATCCAGTAATCCTATTTCTAGAACTTTTTTCCTTAAAACCATAATGAAGAAGGGACAAATCTAATAAGTGATGGCGTTCACAACAGCATTAACTTCTGGAGCAGGAGGACGCTGTCTTCAGCCCAATGTTATAGTCAATCAGCACAATGTCGGGTTGGTCTGGTGCTGCTTGGCAGTCAAATGTTAAGTTTGGTACTCTTAGATCTGCTTGCTCCAAGATGAGGGAATTCTCACATACACCAGCTTTTGCTGTGCTCCCCAAGTTAATTAGTCAAAAAAAGACTAAAGCCTGTGATTGGGCAGTATAGAGACATAGGTGGGACTTCCTGGGAGGGAGAAAGGGACTCTGGGAAGAAGAAAGAGGAAGGTCCTTTTGCCAGGAGACATCAGAGGAGATGGACACAATTATGGGCCCTGAGGATATAGCTAGCCACGTGGTTGGATGGGGCTAGGTGGCTGGGTTAACTTAGAGGAGCTAGCTGAGAGTCTGCCCAGCTAAGGCCTAAGCTTTGAAATAGTAAAAGGTCTCTGTGTGGTTATTTGGAGAAAGTCTGCTTAAAGAATAACTGTCGCCATATTAATTTCCAGTGTCAGTTAATATATACAAAATATTGTCATTTTTACCTCACATAGAGCCACTTAATGGAATATGAGACAACTTTAACAAAATATGCTTATACAGACTGAATTACATGAGAAACTGCCTGCTGCGCCAAGAAAACGGAATATCAACTCATGTGCCGTATGGTAGAAGTTACTCCATTTCTGGCTGCATAGAGCTGGAAAGGAGCATGTATCAAACAGAGTTTGTGTTTTAGATGAAGGATTAGAAACATCGTTTTCTGCATTTGGAGCTCTTGTGTCATTATGATGTGGTTTGTGTGATTAAAAATAACTGAGAGTTAAGCCATCGGCCAGACACTCGGGTTTCAGAATTGTATTGTGTGCATGCCATCATGATTCTGCATAACAGGGTGTACCAAGGCAGAAGGAAGGAAGGACACAGGAATTATAGGACTGCAGTCTGTGAAAAGCAAACCATCAACAGGCGTGGGGGTTGTGGGCCTGATGCTTACTCAGTAAGGGAGGCTCTCCCAATGAAATTAGGCTCAGGGCCTCTTGTGGGCCAGATTGAAGATGGGGGATGCGGCCAGGGGAGACTCCCAACTGGAGCATCCTTAGCAGTAAAATGCATCTACCCCTGGAGGGGAGGTGGTTCAACTCCTGCCCGGAGGAAGTTCTGTGCTTCTCACATTTCATTTGCCTGTTGCTGCTTCTACAGAAAAACCAAATCCATGGCTTTCTTAAAGAGCATATGCAGAAAATAATAAGTAAAATGAAGCTCAGTATATCTCATTTCTTGGGGTGAAGAGGGAGTGGTACATATATCTCAGATGTTTCTGCTTGGCTGCCTTTTTCTACCCACATATCCCAGCAGGTTTTCATGAGTCTTGCTTGATACCAGAGTACTGTGCTCACCAAGCCCTTGCCTTTACTGGCCAATTTGAAAGCACAGAAGACAGTGACTTTCTGGAATTCTTGGATGGTTTGAAGTGGCTTCCCTTGTTTCCAGGACCCTAAGGATGGAGAGTGAGGCTGTGTGTGGAGGGCATGCAGCCAGGGACTAAGCCACCCACACGGACAACTTCACCATTGCAGGGAAGGGAAAGAACAGGGCCCAAAGAAGAGAACTGAAGGAACAGGTCAGGTCAGATGAGAGTGTACCACGAACTGTGGCGTGGTGTTAACTCCACTTAGAATTTCCCCTTGTAGACCTCGAGAAACACGGACGTAGACGCTAAATGAAAGCTTGATACTCATTCATCTTTGTAGAGTAGATAATTTTGTTTTTAAAGCTTATGGGAACTTCATAAAATGTCCACAAATTTCAGTTTTCTGTACTCCTTCTTGCCCCCCCCCACCAATTACACACACAATTGAACAGGGAGATCGTTACCTTCTTCGTCCTTTCTATTGTTACATGTCAGCTTTTCTTTTTCCTTAAACACACTTGCCTCCTAGAATTCTGTGAGTCTAGTGATGGCTTGTTTGCGGTGAGTAGCTCTGTTCTATAATGATATTCACGAAAAGCCACGTTCTCTTCTCAGCACTGACTAGAGCTGGGGGCTTTCTGACAGAAAGAGCTGATCAAAAATCTTACCAATTCGGCATACTTCTTGAATAAAAAATCAAGCTTTGCTTCAGGTGCTTGCAGCTTGTTCAGATTTTGCATGAGCAAGTTAGCTTCTTTACCTAAAAAGAAAAAATGAAAAACGAGGGTGGAGCATATGGTCAGGTGATAGGGACTGATATATTGGATTGATCCCTTGCAAATTCGAATCAAATCTCAGCCAAACCAAGAACCTTCCTGAACCTCAGCTGGTTTTCTCTAAGAAAGGATGAACTCTGCCTTTCAGAGTAAGGATTAGCTCAAGTGGTGCAGAGTCAAATTCATGGTAGGATTTCAATAGACGCTTGCTAAAGCAGTAGTCCTCAAATTTTCTTCTTCATCCTCATCACTTCCCCTTGTATAGCCTCAATATTTTAAGGGTAAGCGTGTCACAGCACCAACTTTATGAGATGATAGATTATCCATATCCTATATTAAATAACGAGAGAGAGAGAGAGAGAGAGAGAGAGAGAGAGAGAGAGAGAGAACAGCTAATCAAAACCACTGAGAAGCAGGAAACAACAGTGTCAGTACATGATGTTGATCGCACTTTAGCCCAAGTCAGAGCTTTGACAATCCAGTGAGCCTGGTTTCCCATATTGTCTTGGTACTGCCCTTTGAACTAATCTTCTCCTCTTTGTTTGGGTGGGAATAACTCTAATCATATTGCCTACCAGAGAATACAACTCAATACATAAGAGGAAAAGATCTAAATCTGGGAGATATTTCATGTGTGTGTGTGTGTGTGTGTGTGTGTGTGTGTGTGTGTGTGTGTGTGTGTGTGTGTGTGTGTGTTTTCCATAAATTTGGGCTCAGCCTTCCCAGGCAGTCATTTCTTCTACCCAGGCCTTAATCTCTGCTGACAGCAGATTTTTTTCCCTCCCCAGTTGGACATCAAGCTATACTTTACAACTCATATGTTGCTGATAATTTACCAGAGCGACTTAGGATCTTGCTGCCTTCTTCCTTCTGTCTTCTTTAGCTTTGCTTCTCTGCAGTGCTAGTTAACCATCTGGCCAGTGTCAGGAGGAATGTCTGGGATGCTTAGACCCACACTGACCACTGACTATATCTTCTCAAGCCATACTGCCAAGGGGTCTTCCCATTCCCACCTATCTGTAAAAATTGCTCTATCTGCTCACAGTAAGGAGGTCAGGCCACTGAGGAGAGCCTCATATAAACTTGCTAAAGAATGTGAGCAAAGTTGCAACCTTTTCCCTAAGAACTGAGGTATCCCTGGGCTGGAATACTTGCTTTTATCCTGAGAGGCAGATGTGCTAGGAATTAGGAGAAAGGCAGATGTGTCAGGAGTTAGGGTTGCCTTTGAAAGACAGGGCATGGAACACAATTGTATACAGGTATATTCATTATTTACTTGAGATTCAATTCTAGTGGACATCTTTTATTCTTATTTATTAAGTATGGCAAGCCTACATGGGATTGCAAAATTCTGGGTCTAACAGGATCTTTCAAGACATCCAGGCTAGCCAGTTTAATTTCCTAGATGAAATATCAAAGGCCCAGAAAACACCAACATTCCATAATTACCTCTGACATTGTAAAGACTTTAATCCAAGGTGACTTCCTCTAAGCTCTCATGAGAAATTTTGTGAGCAGAAAAAGATAGTGAGACAACGGTGGAATGTCTTTAGAAGAAAATGACGTCATTCCTAGTGTTTGCTCCATCTTGGCTCAGTGAGTCAGTTCAGATCTGAGACTGGCCTAAAACTGGCTGTGAGGGAGGCTCCATCCAGCTCCTAGCTCTCCTCTAAAACTCTTGATGACTGATCGCCCTTTGTGGCAGACCACGTCCCTGCTGGGCATGTACTTCCATCTGCTCTTCTGGAAGCTTGGTTGTTTCCCACTGGCCAGACCATCCTTTCACCCTTGGCTTCAGAGCCAGGTATGTAGCCATGTGACGACTGCTCTCCTGGGATATTTTTACCTATTAAAAACAAGGAAGTGCTCTTGTCCATAGGTTAGGACCAGGGACTACTGTAGCATTTGGTCCATGACAAATGCTGAGCACTGCTAATAACAGAGTGAAATGAAGCCAGCCAACAGACACCTGTTTCAGGCAAATCAATTGATACTGTCCTAATTAAGTAGAATTAAGTAAAAGGTGAGCCTTTTTTCTCACCTGGGGCTTTAGTGTCTTGGGACACCTCTCCTGGTGAGCATGAACGTATGAAGCCATTGTATGTCTTATTGGAAGGGCAAAGAAATGAGAGACTTCGGTGTTTTCTTCTCAAATTAAGGGTCGGTCTCTTTAGGTTGTATTTTCTGTAACTGTACAGAGGGCATTTTGTTGTTCTTTTTGTATAATCTTCATGTTAATTGAAATCCCACTCTGCTCTACTAGTTTGTTATTTTGTACAGATGCTTATATATCATTCCACCTTCAAAAATTATTCCCAGCCTCAACAGAAAATTCCAGACACTAGAGAGAGGCATGTGAAGAACTCATTAGAGATGGTAGGTTTTAAACTCGCATGGGTTCCCTTGGGCTAGGGCGCTACATGGGACACTTGTGGAGGAGATGAACAGAGATATGCTCAACCTTTAAGAAAATTGTTGTATTCCACAGAAACAGGGTCATGTGCTGACGTATCAGACACAACAGGAAAACCTGACTTTACTCCAGGATATTTTATCAGGTGGGCACCATTTTGCTTTCTCCTGAATATACCATTTTGAAGTTAGCCTTATTTTTCCCTGCAAAAGCTGATGAAGGCATGCAGTGGGTATGTGACTGCCACAATGCAAAATGCTATGTAATGGAAGCTATATTAAAGTTAAAATACCTGTGCAAAGAAGACAATACCATGACATTTGGCTGTGACCATTGGCATAATTGTATTGGAATATAAAGGAGCTATTTTATGTCAAAGACATTTTAAAAGTCTTTTTTTTTCCCCAGTCAATCATTTGGAAAAGAAATTAAAAACTTTAAATTTTAGACAATTGAAATAGTCATAGAACTGTGTAACAGGGTTTTTCTCAAGCTATTAGCAAAGTAATGCTTGCTTCGTTAAATGCCCTGATTACTTGCATAGACTTAAAGTATTCCTAAACTTACACCTTTTCTCTTCCAAAGGGTTTCTTTTATTTTAGTTTTTGGTCAAGGGGATAACATTGGTTCTTGTTGTACTCACTTGCATAATTCTGTATTTCCTTCTTGTCCACTTATTGCCGAAGAGTGTGGCCTCCTTCAAGTGTTACATTTAGATTCATATTTTAATGTTAATTTTTATTCTCTTACTAATAAAATTGAACATCAGTAAGTGTTAAAAACATTTTTGAACATCATCAGATGTTTTCAAGAAAGTTCGCATCTAGCTAGGAGACCTAAGTTCTAGAACCCACATGGCCGTCAGTAAGGTGAGCAACCTTTTAGCTTCAGTCTTTTTGCACATTGAATTAAGTTAGTGAGTTGACTAAATGGAGTCTTTAAAGTTTAGTGACTCCACCAATGAAATCACTTTAGCCATTTATAGCCTGGAATTAATAGCAGTAAAAGGAAAATGACAACATTGTTTGGATGAGATATTTGTCATCGTAGACTTTTAGACACTGATCTACCTTTTAAATTTGTATTCTCTTAACCTCGCTGTAACCTCTCATGGTCACAGTGTCTGATTGTTTCACTTGGTTTTAATACCACAATCAATGTTTAAAGTTCCACCCTATTGTGCTTTCCTGTCATGGTATCCTCCATGAAGTTGACAGTTTGTGCCTCTGGAATTTTAGTGATTTTATTATCGTTGCACTTGGAACTTCAGCCTCTTACTCACTTAGAGAATAATAGACCTGGACTTCTCACGAGGTCTGCTTGTGATGCATGTATACTACTAGTAATCATGAGAAAGGAAATCAGAAAGAGTTGTAAGGTGTAGACATGTGCACTGCCTCTGAAGAGAAGAGAGAATGGGGCACTTCACTCAAGACTTGCTTTCCCACGCCCTGACTCTGTTTCTCTTACGTTTCTCTCTACTCAGTTCTGACCTGAGTTTCGGCTTCTCTGTGAACCAATTCATCTATCCTTGAGCCCCACCAGTTCCTCTTCTCCTTGAGTTCCTTTGGTCTCTCATCCTTTCCTCAAGAACACTTAGAATTCTTATCAGAGCTGTGTGTGTGTGTGTGTGTGTGTGTGTGTGTGTGTGTGTGTGTGTGTGTGTGTGTGTGCGTGTGTGTGTGTGAGAGAGAGAGAGAGAGAGAGAGAGAGAGAGAGAGAGAGAGAGAGAGAGAGAGAGAGACTGTCTGTTCTAAGGAAGATGAGGAGAGGTAAATGGGTGTCTGAAGATATTACAGAGCCTGTAGTGTGTCCTGGTGTATATATAGAAACTTATCCCACAAAAGTCTCTTTCTCTGGTATCTTTAGTATTATTATTCAGAGAAATGGCAGACCTCTGCAGTTGTAGGGCTGCCTATGACAAGCTTTCTTTTATAATAAGACAATTCTAGGCATCTCCAGGCAGAACCTTATCTCATCTGCTAACCTCCTGTCCAGGGAAGCCCACAGCCAGAACCTTATTACTCTGAGGTTGGAAGGAACAATTCCCAAGGCCATTAGCACCCTTCTGCAATTTGCTTTCGGTTAAACTGTCAAAGTGCCTTGGTCTGATGTATGTACACCAGTTCTGAGTCTCTGTGCATTTCAGAGTTTTGACAAGTTCTGAGTTGGATTTAAACACACAGTTACATTTGCAGACAACATTGCAGTGCCATTTAATTTGCAAATAGCCAAGAAGTTTCCTAAAGCCACTTATAGGCATCTAACTCGGAAGGGGTGGGTTTATGTGTATGTAGGCTTGCCTGAAAATGTTGTTATAACTATGAGTGTAGCCGAGACAGTACTGTGTGTAGAAGAACATGTTAATGACATTGAGTGGGATGGCACAAACAGGCCACTGGCCCACACATGTCTAAAGCAGGGCTCTGATGCAAAAACAGAGATTCTAGCCAAACACGTTGGGTCAGAGCTGGGTAATTTGTAGAGAGTGGCGGGGGAAGAAGGATAATTACTTTCTCATCCTGAAAAACTGTCCTAATTATTTGGCAATTGTAAGTATTATACAGATTTATAAGACAGCTCATGGAAGAGAGTTTAAAAGTTCCAAATGGTTGCCTTTAATTTTCTCTTATTTTCTTCCTATTTTGTCCTTCAGTACAACAGATACAAGGTGACTCCTGTGTGTGTGTGTGTGTGTGTGTGTGTGTGTGTGTGTGTGTGTGTGTGTATGCACACATAATATACACAGTGGTTCAGAAACATTCTGGATCTTTAACATGACAATGCTAAGGGGCGCATCCAAGATGATTTTGCTTGGAGAAGAGGAAAAAATTGCTCTGTAACACAGAGGGACATTATTATGCCCCCCAGTGTTCTAGAGTGATTCAGCCTTACGTTGTTGGAATATGAAAATATATTAAAGGTTGTTGTGATGTTATTGTCGCAGGGGCAGAGGGGTCAGCTGATACTAGAAGGTGTCCCTGACCCCTTCCTCAGACCTTTTCATAATGAGGTACACAGTGGCACCATACTCCGTATAGATTACCTGGGTTTACAGATAGAAATTTGTTACTCGGGTATGAGCAGAGTTCTTTCCCGGCGTCTTTGGTATTTCAGTCAATCACACCATACAAATGAACGAGAAGCAGTTACTGCCCTTGAGAACTTACCCATCTATCACAGAAGCTGAAGAAAACTTAATGGAGAAGTGAGAAAGGTGAAACTCACCAAGTCTCGTGTGAGAACTTTAAATATTCCATTCCTTCATTCTTATAGTAAATTACTATTGAGTCTTTAATTTGTCATCTATCTTATGCCATAGGCATCCAGTGATATCCAAAACACACACACACACACACACACACACACACACACACACACACACACACACACACTGTTCCTGAGATAGAAAAAAAATCCAATTGGGAATTAGATATATTAACCATATACTTTCCCCCAAAATGTATTATTCAAAATGCTTGTTAGTACTATGAAAGAATGACTCATAGCATAACCCAGACCCAGGGAGATTACAACATCAGGATGTGGCTAAGGAAATAACATTTGGTTATGAACTAAATGGCAAGTAGAAGATCTATGCTCAAAGGGCTGGGAGGGTGGCAGTAGGACAGGCGGATGTTTCCAGGTAGAATGTGCTCAGGCCTTTGGAGAACAGAGCACGAAAGTTCAAAGAACTAAGATGAGAATGACTGCCATCGTGGTGGGGTCAGGGGTGGAATGGTAAAGAAAGAGATGCAGGAGAAGACAGTGAGATGAGATCAAGGACCAGAAGAATATCTTAAGAATTTTGGTTTGGAATTCTAAGAGCCATGGGTAGGCATGTGGGCAGAGTAGACTGGTATCGTGTGAAAAACCTTCACTTCAGTAATACAAAAAGGGATGAGCTGGAGAAAAACACAGCAATAGAAAATGTAGGGAGTCCCAAAAGGAGGATGTGAAATTAATCCACATACATTTATATGGCTGATAGGTTATTTCTCTGCCAGTGAAAGGGACCAGTTCAAAGCAGATTAGAGGCAGGGTTATTGGGAAGCTGCTCTCAGGCGTGTTCACCGGTTTCAATGATAGAGAAATGGCCCACTCACAGAAAGAGAGAGAGAGAGAGACAGAGACAGAGACAGAGACAGAGAGACAGAGAGAGACAGAGAGACAGAGAGACAGAGACAGAGAGACAGAGACAGAGAGACAGAGAAAGACAGAGAGACAAAGAGAGAAAGACAGAGAGATGAGAGAGACAGAGAGAGACAGCGAGATGAGAAAGAGAGATAGAAATAGAGACAGAAACAGAGAGAGAAGAACAAAATGTCTGGATTATATAGGGAAAAGCCTGGGGGGAGGGCAGCTTAGCCCTTGGACTCGAAAGTTCAGGGTTGGGGGTGGGGTATGCCAGACAGAGACTGAGGGATGCTGGGGGGACCTGGAGACCAGGTCTGCTTTGATATGTAAAATATGCACCTCAGTCCCTTGGCCCCTGAGGTCTGAAAGCAAACAATGGCTTTTCCTGCAGTTCAAGCCAATGGAATAATTTAGAGAAATGTCATAAATTAGAGCATAACACTTACCTAGTCCTTTTAGGACTTTCTTTTCCAGCTTTTGCTCTTTATTGCTGACAGGCTCTTTGGCTGTGGCTGGCTCTTCAGGAGCAGTGGGCTCTCTGTCTGTCTCTTCAGTGGTTTCTTCATAGTCACCATCCTCAGTGTCCGGTGCCTCTGTGTTTTGGGGTTGCTCCTTAGTTTCGGAGGTGCCCTCTTGCCCGGTGGGACTGGCAGCAGACCCGTACATGCTTATGATGTCTTCCAGTTGTCGGTTCAACTCTTCGGAGATATCATGGGCTCCCTTCTCCAGATGCAGGCTTGCCTCTTGCTCTGGTGCTTGGCCTGAGGTTGAGGACTGCTGGCCATCTTGCTTTCCCTGGCCGTTTTGACTGAGTAATGAGATAGCCCCTGGGGGATTTGGCTGTTCTACTGAGAGCTGATCAGGGTGATTAGTCTCCATATGAGAGAGGAATCTGGCGGAAAGCGCAGTTATGTTTTACCTAGTGAATTCACTTACATATTAATGATAAGAATATCTCTCAGAGATGTGCCAATTAACTTTGGTATCTGCCATAGAATAAATAAATTTTCATATACCATTGACACTAAAATTTAGGTCATATCACTGTCCTATTTCGAGTATAATCGTCTCATTTTAGCAGTATCCCTTTTTCGTTGAAATTGTCTGAGTTAATTTATGGTATTGTTTTTTTATGAATATATTTGTCAATTGGTGTTAGGATTTTCGGGTGTAGATCTCACAGTCCTTAAAAGTGCATGCACATAGACATTTTCATTCAAAGTTTAATTTTTATTTAATTTTTAATTTAATATTTAATTCAAGAACCATTGTGATTACTAAAAAAATCATTCTTAATAGTTACACCCCTAAGCTATTTTTTAATCTTTAAGTAAAAAACTGAATTTGTATACTTTAATACAAACACATTACTAGGTAAAATCGCTTTTCTAGAGTTTTCTCCCTGATGATGAGCAACATGCAATTATCAATCAGAAAAAAAGGTTTATTGAGCTTCAGACTAATGTTTTTAATTAAAACAGGGAATAAGGAATATATAAATAAGCCAGTAATATGAATGAATGATGATCCTTTAAATGTATTTTCATGTATATATGTGCATGAGTGTAGTGTATCCACACATGTGTGTGTGCACATGTGGAGGCCAGAAGAGAATGTGTGCTGTCACATCTGTCTTATTCCTTTAAAACAAGAGCCGCTCACTGAACCCGGCACTAGGCTGGCATCCGGAAAGCCACAGTTATCCTCCTGCCTCTTGTCCCTATCAGCACTGTAATTACAGGCTCATTTGACTGCATCCAGGTTTCCACACGGTTGTCAGGATCTGAACTCAAATCCTTATGCTTGTATAGCAAGCACTCTTACCCACTCTTACCCACTCTCCAACCCACATATCATATAACTCCTTAAATTTCTATAGCATTCTTCTACTCTAGAAACTGACTTCATCTTAGAAGTAAAGAGATCATTTTCTAACTCAAGAAGTTCTACGGACAATGTAAGAATTTTAAGACGTAGCAACATATGTCTTCAACTAGAAAGTTCAAATACAATATGGACTCAAACCAGGCATGCTGGGGCATGTCTATTATTCTTCGTGGAGGCAGGAAGCTCAGATGTTCAAGGTCATCCTCAGCTACATAGAGAGTCCCAAGCCTGCCTCTGCTATGTAATCTGATCCCCCAGCAGCAACAGCATCAAAAACAACACCCAGAGAATAATACGGCCTCTGGGAAATATGGAACAAGACAACAGATTACATTAAAGATTCCAGGCTTTGCTCGCACCACTTTGAGGGGAGGAGAGATTTGGCTTAGATTTTTAAGTTCTGGTGTATTCTGTTTACAGATAGAACTGAATAATTACGCTGCTAATTAACAGTGTAAATATGGCGACATCCTGAAGCTTCAGGGGTTTTACTGTTGGGTTGGCGTGTCAATGAAAACAAAAACCATGCTGTGTTCCAAACCACACATCTTCCTGGCCCCATTGTTAGGGCAAGTGTCAGCACTTGGATGTAGTAGGTGTTGAATACTTGAATGCCCACAACAGAGTAAAAAACGCAATGTACAGACACTCCCCACCTGTGGTGCTCACCCAGCCTTCCCTGACTTAGAAGGAAGTTCACTCATCTTAGTTCAGCCACTTGGTTGTCACATAATGGGTCAATGTCTCCATCCTGACCTCCAGTCGCTGTGCTCTCAGCTATATATAACTCCTGCCTCCCCCAAGCACACAGCGAGACACGTGTCACCTGCTGTCCAGCCAGAAGTTATTTTAAGTTCTTCTAAAATGAGTTCTGACATTTAGCCCTCCATCCCTGAAGTCAAGAGAATGGGCTCTAAGTCAGACTAAAAGTAGTGAACATTTACTGGTTTGATTCTATATGTAAGCTTTCAAGTGTAGGGGAGACTATCATTGGGTGAGATCTAAAGTCAATCAAATTTCAAAGCAGTTATTTCAAATGTCCATGGGCATTTTACTGTGGTTAGGCTACATGAAAATGTTTGTGTGATCTATTCAAGCCCTCAGATGCTACAGTTGGTTTTTATATTTAGGTCCATGGATATTCTTTAAATTCCTGTTCCACATTAATTGATGGGTGTGTGTGTGTGTGTGTGTGTGTGTGTGTGTGTGTGTGTGTGTGTGTATAGCACTGGGGATCAGTCCTAGTTCCTCAAATGCTCCACTGTTGTGCTATATCCCCCAAACCCCAACCTTCTTTTAAAACAGTAACCTGCTTTGTTTACAGGACAATTTACTTCTTTAAAATGCCTCAGAACAAATTAACAAGAAGGAAAACAAATATAAACAAAGCCAAAGAACTTTAAAATAGTCCCTTTTGTAGTAATTTATTTTCTAGCAAAGAAACTCTAAAAAATCTGTCTTTTAGAAACTTTATTGGCTCTGTGCCCCTCCGGTGAGGAGGAATGTTTCCCCTGTCCTAGCAGTCCCTGTGGCTGCTCAGGCGCGCCATCCCTGCCTGATCCACAGGTTGTCTTTAGAAGTTGAACAATGAAAGCCCTTCCACCCTTCACTGGCATCTGAAACTTTTGAGCCCTACAGACTACAGACTGCCCCTCGCAGGGCTTGGGGGAGTGTTTGTCACACTTACCAGAAAGAAGGGAGCTAAGCAGGAAGAGAAAGGAGAGGAAAGAGGTGGCAGAGAGTCAGAGCAGCGGCAGCAGCAGGAACAGGCGGCGGGGCTGTGTCTTACAAGGAGGGAGAAACTGCACACACACACACACACACACACACACACACACACACACACACACACACACACGCCCACAAAGGAAGGGGGTGGGGAAGGGAACATCCCGTGACACAGCAAGAGAGAAGTCTGCCCATGCTTCAGTAGGTGTCGCCAGGGGAGTATCTTTTGAAAGAAAAGCAGCTGGCAGATTGTGAGACTCTCCATGTTTAGTCCTCTTTAAAATTCAGACCCAGATGAATGGCCTCCTGGTGCGGTTTTCCAGCACTGTTATTTTGGACACATCAGGAGTGTTTTTATTTCTTGGTTTATCTCCCATTCAGTTGCTGTCCATTGGGCTGGTCTGGTTAATATCAGGTTTCTTTTAAGAATCACCAAAGATGGGGTGTGACACCATCAGCACCGGAGAGGTGACAGAGACCCTAGTTCTGAGGACACTGCTTTCTTGTTGTTACTATTGTTTTTACAAAGTTTGAAATGCACATGTAGGTGGCTTTTGGAACTGTGGTTTAGGCTGTGTTTGCAAGTGTGGTGTGTCCGGAGCTGACATCTCATGAGCTCGCTCACCCTAAAAATGCCTTCCTGGAGCCTAGAGGCAGAGGTAGGTGGTTCTCTGTGACTTCAAGGCCAGCCTGGTCAATATGGTGAATTCCAGGGCAGTCAGAAGAAAGTGTTAATATCCTGTCTAAAAGAAACAAGCCTTCCTCCTAACTCACAGCCACTCCCAGGTGTCTCAATTTTTCTGGGGAATGTATTTCCGTGTTCTACTAAAGTGATTTTTTTTTCTGTCCAAGTTTCTGCTCTGGGTATTGTCTGCACAGCATCTCTGAGAATATGGTCACTTCAAAGATGCCCATGTCCACCTGGGGCAACTCTTGAATCTGCCACTTTACATGAAAAAGAGACTTGCAGATGTGGTTAAGGATTGTGGGGTGGAGAATCATCTAGAATAATCTGAGGGAGCCTACTAATCACAGAGCCTTTATAAATAAAGCAAGCAGGCTGAGAATCAGAACAGATCTGTTGCTCTAAGTGGGGTGTGTAACAGAGTAAGATCCTGGGTCAAGGAACATAAGACGCCTTAGAAGACAGGGAAGGCAACAGAACACTATTCTCTCAAGCCTCCAGAGGAATGTAGCCACACTGACAGCTTCACCTCAGACCCCGTGGAATTCGTTTTGGACTTTTACCCCCAGCACTGTAAAGTAGTAATCATGTTATTTTAAAGCTTCTACCTTGGTGGCAGATTGTTAAAAGGAACAAAAAGGAAACTAACGAGCATCCCTCTCCCAAATGCTTCCCTACTTTCTGAGCTCACTGTGATGGAAGTCACATATATGTAAAGGGATGCAGGAAAGGCATGAAGAGAAGAACCAACCTGACAAGGAGAAACTGTGGCAAAGACATTGCAGTGATTGTTAATTCTGAGATTTGCTGGAGAAAAATTTAATTCCACCAGTTTGGGACAAATTGAAGCAAGCTTTATTAAATATTAAATACTGACTATCAAATTATCAACTTTGATCAGGACCATTCCCTGGAATTTCTCAGCTGGAATGGCCTTGAGCCACATGTAGCAGGGATTTAGAAGGACAAACCTACAGGCTACCGTACTTTCCCATGAGGCTTTGTTATGTTCTAAGAACTACAACTCCTAGCATTCCAGGAAGTTACCTGGTCCTTGGGCAACTGGGGTTTACAGGTTAATTTTGGGCATTACATGACAAATACAGTGAAGCTGGTGAAAGAAAATAATATTCTCTCCTCACTCCTCAAGTAGTGAATATTTGGTAAACACAAGTCAGGAGACAGTACATCCTAGATTGGAGGAATCAACCCAATCAGATCTCCAAGTACAAATTAGTACTAATCAAATTTAAATAAGGTACTGTTGGCATACATTTTGTGAAGGTGTGTGTCTGTATTAGCAATTGTTTAATGAGTACCTGCAGAGAGCTAAGTACTAGCCTGATCTTGGTATTGTTATTTCCACGGCCCGTCACCAGCCTCATAGTTTGCAAACATTCATCCTTCCTTACTTGCCTATTGGATGTAATAAAGAATTGGTAGCCAATAGTTAAGCAGGAAATAGAAGGCAGGTCTTCCAGGCAGAGGTAGGAACTTTGGGAAAAGCAATCAAACATGGAAGATTCATCGCAGAAGGCTTGATTCAGAGTGGAGCAGAGAGGTAGACCTGGCCATGGGGCAAGACGTAGGCCAGAATTAGTCAAGTAGAGTAGTTGGGAGACTGCCAAGCTAAGCCTTTAAAATATTAATAAGACTCCATGTTATTATTTATATAGCTGGGGGGGTCCATGAAAAGTCCCGCTATAAGGTATAGGCTCTTTTAATGAAATAACATTGAAACTAATGGAAAAGGAAATCTGATGACTGAACCATGTTATTATGTTATTGTGTGTATACATACACAGTATGTACTAACAGGAAAACAGGCATAGGTTTCTTATTTCTGTCCTTTTCTTTTTTTCTTGCCACCCCATAGAGTTTCTCTGTGAGTTTCAACTTTTTAGACAAGGCTAGCCTGGAACTCACAGAGATCTGTCTGCCTCTGCCTTTCAAATGCTGGAATTAAAGACATGTGCCATCACCACCTGGCTAACCTTTCTTATAATTATTATAAAATATACCTTTTCATACATGTATTATTTAAAATTCCACAAAACTGAATCACAGAATGACCCAACTCTCGCTAAAGATTTTTCATAGGAGTTGGGTGTTGTTAAACACCGTTAATGCTAATTCCCTAGGGGTTTTCATTGTAAACATTTTTTGATATTTTAAATGTCAGAAGTGGTTCAGTCAGTTGCTTGATTGGTTGACAGCTGACATATTCTCTACCCTATGTGGCTGCCTGAAGTAGGAAACATCCCAGCTCCTTAAAAAAAAGCATTTCTGTCTCAAAAAACCAAAAAAAAAAAAAAAAAAAAAAAAAAAAAAAAAAAAAAAAAAAAAAAAGCTTCTCTGACCCTCCAGGAAACACGTAACTTCAGCTTCAAGAACAATTGTGATCATGACTGGAACTGAAGCCAACAAGGTCTGCTTTGGGGTGCTCCAGCTGGGACCTCTCTCCACACAATCTGTCTCAGCTTTGGAAGAACTATAGATAACAAGGCTAGACAAACCACAGCTCCTCCTGCTGTGACTCAGAAAAACAAAATCCTGTGATTGGTGGAATGGGAGCTCATCATTGGTCTTTGTGTAGGGCTTGGGACAGGTAGAATTGGAAGCTGCATTGGTGGGACTAGGAATGCTGGAATTAGGCTGCACAGGAGCATCTGGGCCCCTTCTTTGGTTGTTTAAACAGACTACTCTTTTCAGGTTAGTCTGGGTAGCTTCTACCCTGCTCTGTTCCCTGGTATTGCAACATTAGGCTCCAATAAAGACTTCTCTTGAGTGGTGTCTTTTCCTGGTTGAAATTTTTATCACAAGGAGGATAGGTGACTTCAGCAATGCTGGTGTGGGGGACTCAAGAATTCCAGAGCTGTGAGCCCTGATACCCAAAGCTCTGAGCTACATCTGTAAGAGGTCAGAGCACTACCAAGGACTGAATCTTCAAGAGATTAAGGATATTAAGGACAGCAGGGAAGCTGAGACTATCTATGAAAGGCAAAGGAAAAGAGACTATGAAAAGCTGGAGGCAGGAGCCAAGATTGTGGGGACTGTGAGCGATGGTTGCTGGGAAAATTTGAAACAACTTCTAATGGTGAAGAGCTGAGGGTCCCAACACCGAAGCTTGGGTGATGTCACACATGCTGTGTTGGTGCTTTAAGGGGAACTGACATTTCATTTTGAGTAGTTAGAGCAGTAATCTTCCGGCTCAGACAGCTTGGAATCATTGTGGAGAGGGCTCTCCCAGAACAAAGGGAAGGCAGCATACCACGATCAGTGCCTATGTGTGCACGTGTGATTCTGTCGGAGCTCTGTAATGTAGATCACACAGTCAGAATGTATGTTACCATGTAAGGGCGACAAAGAAGGATCTAATGAAACAGCTGGGACTTGGAGCCCAGCCTTTAGACGTGACTCTACCTCACCAGTGCTGGCATGAATAAATACTATTTTCTGCTAGAAAACTTCAGTGTGTCCTGTCTCAGAATCCTGTTGCCTCGTAAGTCTCTAGTGCTCAAGACTTGGGACCTTTGGCCTCTGGTTTTAAAGTCCAGTTTCTGAGTATTAGAAACTCAGCTAAAGGAGCTGTTCCATTGCTCTTTTTATCTAGAGAGAGGGAACAAATCTCCAGTTATTGGCTTATTGACAAAACCAATAAATATTATTCAAATTGACAGTGTTGATTTACATGACAGATAACAGTTGCTAAACCCAAATTGCAATGTGGAACATGAACATGGTGTCAGCTGCTGCTCAGTCTGAGCTCCTGACATTTTTCTACAGTGCATAGTGGGAAACGGTTCAATTTCCTCCACACTTGATCCATTCAAATTATTATTAAGTTTTATGTGTTGTCAGTGTTTACATATATTATAGCTATATTCTCCTGTTTGTTTTATCATTTTTGGGTTATGTATCATACCCAGTAGAATACACATGGCATGAAAATGGCTGTTATAGCAATAATGTCTAGGGAGTAAAGACAAGGGGAAAATCAAACTGTGCACGTTCAACAGGCCCCTCCCCCTCCTAAGTGTCACAGATAAAACCCAAAGCCTCGTGTAAGGACCTTATCGGAGTCTATACCTCCGCCCATCGGGCTCAGTGTTTTTGATCTGTAATGGACTGAATCTGTGGATCTGGAATTGGCAATACACTAACTGTATTGCTGTCAATTTTTGACATTATCTTTTGTGTTCTCATAATAATGAAGGTGTTTATTACTTGCACCCCCTTCTTGTTCATTTTTACAACAAAGTTGAATCTCAGTTCTTGAATCATATTCTATATTTCCAGTGCTGAGAGGGGGAAGCAGACACCAACTTCCTTCCCTAAGCAAGAAACTATCTTCACTTGACTTTGGTTTCAAAGGAAAACCAGTTTTTCTCCCATGGAGTCTCAATGGGTATACAAACCACACATAAGGGCAGGCTCCTTGCCAAGCAATAGGTGACCAACATGAAATAAACTCAATGATATTTTAATGATATTTTTGTAGAACTTGTCTCTTGTTGCTTTGTTTGGTCTTCTTCTTCTTCTTCTTCTTCTTCTTCTTCTTCTTCTTCTTCTTCTTCTTCTTCTTCTTCTTCTTCTTCTTCTTCTTCTTCTTCTTCTTCTCCCCTTCCTCCTCCTCCCCCTCCTCCTCCTCATCCTTCCCATGTGTATGTGAGAGTGTGTGTTTCTGCTTATATATTATTAATATTATTATATATTATATTCTAATTCTATGATTTTATAAAGTGTGTATGTGTGTATGATGGCTTGTTTGGAGATTTTTGATTGCCTGTGTGTTTTCTAGAAAGAGAATGTACAAATGTAACTTTTATTTGCCAGATGTAATTGTCATCTTGGAGGCTTACTGCTGAATAACCTCACCTTTTCTGAACTCTGGCTGGCTTGTTCAACTCAGCTGTTCTGGCTCCAGACTCCTTTCCAAGGTTTCAATCTGGCTTCTGACTGAATTGCTCTGGTTGGCCTCATACTAACTTTAGCAATATGTTCTAATCTTCTGACTCCTTCTCATTCTCTGGTTTTCATTCTGTCTCACGTGTGTCTAGCTTGTTCTTTCTGCAGCATGTCTCTGTAAGACCATCCTGGTAAAACTACCATGCACACATGATACCTCTCTCTCTCTCTCTCTCTCTCTCTCTCTATATATATATATATATATATATATATATATATATATATATATATATATATATATATATATATATGCTCTTAAGTAGCCTCTCTTTCCTACGCTGTTCTCTTGTGAGTTGGGAGTATCCTATCTCTTGACTCATTCTGTCAATTCTTCCTCTGCAGTCAGTTTGTCTGCCTCTCCATTAGAAGTCATTGTTTGGGTTTAGAAGCATGTGTCTGTATTCCAGCCAGGGGGATTAAAGGTGTGTACTAAGGACTTGTCTGCATTTCACCCAGATCACACAGACCCAGAAGGCCTTTGGATGTGATCCCTTGCCAGAGTAGCCATGTTGTTGGATTAAAATTTCTCCACAAGAAAGAAAGGATGGGTGATGGTGGCCCATGCCATTAATCCCAGCATTCAAGAGGCAGAGGCAGAGGTAGGCAAATCTCTTAGTTTGAGGCCAGCCTGGTCTCCAGAGTGAGTTCCAAGACAGCCAGGTCTACATAAAGAAACTAACAACAAAAATGAGGGGGATGGAGTTGGGTTGCTAGGATCTGGGAGGAGTAGAGGGAAGGAAAACCATGATCAGAATATAGTATATGCAAAATAATATTTTCAATAAAAAGAAAGAAATTCTATTTTCTCCTAGCTGGGGTAGAGCATTGTAAGCACACATACACCACCATGCTGTTTTCATTGATTTAATATTGGAACTTCTCTATTTTCTCAAACTGCACAAGAGCCACGTGAATTATGTCTCTCTCTATAATCTCCCCCAAGATAAAAACTATTAGATAATTCAAACATCCTAGCATCTCTGTGGTGATTACATCCGCACACCCAGATGGCTCTGATCTCTAGCTGCTGGTCAGGTTGCTCCAGCACCTGGTGCACAACTGGGCTGGGTTTCCCCTGCTGCTGTTCTAGGAATTCCCATCTCTTGTCTCGTTTGTGGATTTTCCCCTTCTTCCTCTTTTGTTGACTTTTACTTCCTCATTCTGTGAAGCACAGCCGCTGGTGCAGAGGTTCTCAACCTGTGGGTCCCAAATACCCCTCTCACAGGAGTTGCTCAAGACCATCCGAAAACACAGATATTTACGTAATGTGCCATAGCAAAATCACGGTTATGAAGTAGCAATGAAAGTGATTTTATGGTTGGGGGTCACCACAACATGAGGAACTATTAAAGGCATTAGGAAGGCTGAGAACCACTAGTCTAGCAACTGCTTGAGATGGCACTTGTCTGAGACTTCACATCTGAAGTGCCGCTTTCTTGCCTCACGCTTGACTGGTTCCTTGCCTCCATAATAACTTTTAGGTTGGAAATTCTTTCTTCAGTTTTAAAAAAGGTGAAAATGTCAGTTTCTTTGTGGTTTTCTTTTTTCTTTTCTTCTCTTAGAAGTATGAGGTCATTTTTATTCTTGTTCTTTTGCACGTAGTCTATTTCTTTCCCTCTTTCTGAACCCTTTAGGAACTTTTTTCTGTCTGAGTTTCTGGAGTTGCACAATAATAGGATTTGATATGAAACTTCTGTGATTCATTTTATCTAAGATGTAATTTCGTTTTGTATTTCAGAATTGAGGGCCTTAGAGGTAGAAGAATGAAAGAGACTCCTGACTAGTTTGTGTGTTGCTCTTCTAGAGTCTCATCTTGTAATCTCTCCCGTTGTCATTATGTTTGTCATCTTCTGGGACCCTTTGGCTATGCTTCTGTAGAGAACCATCCTGAAAGAGACTGCTTTTTGTGAGATGGGATTGTGGGCCTTGACGCCTGATTTCCTGTATTTCTTTTTTTAATCAAAAAATTTACTTTCATATAATACATTTTGAGCATTTCTCTCCCTTCAAGATTCTACCCACCCAACTTTATGTTCTCAAAAATATTGAAAGTTAAAAAAAAAAAAAAAAAAACCTACTGAAACAAAAAACAAAAATCAAAACAAACCAGCCAAAGACCAATAATACAAAGTGTGTGTGTGTGGAGGGGAATGACAAACCAAGAAGAAACAAAAAGTACACACACACACACACCAATTGAGTTCATTTGTGTTGGCCAACTACTCCTGGGCCTATGGCCTCCTCTCGTGTGTAGTTGATATACCCAATGACACTCCATTTGAGAAGGCTGATTTTTATTTTGCTTGTAAATAGCTTTTTGGTTAGGGATGGGAGCCCATGGCCACCTCCCATCTCAGTGCTGGGACCCTGTGTAGGCCTTGTGTGTATTGCCACTATCTGGGTGTGTTGGTATGTGTCTGAGGGACACTGTTACCTTGGAATCATCACCACCTCTGGCTCTTACAATCTTTCTGCCTCTTATTCTACATAGACCCCCTGAGCCTTGAGGGGAAGAGATTTGATGAACACATTCTATTTGGGACTGAGTGTTCCAATTTCTTTCATTCCCTGTCTATTGTCCAATTGTGTAATTGTTATCTTCTGCAAGAAGAAGCTTCTCTGATGACGAGTGAGCAGTGCCTTGATGTATGAGTATAGCTATGGTCCTTTAACAGAATAATAGTATTAGATTTCCCATGGGCCCATTGACTATCTAGTTTCAGGTTCTTGGCCACGTTAGTAGTATAAGATTTCTTCTTTTTATTAAAATAAACAAACTGGCAGCCATCAAACAGTCCTCTTATGTCTAATTTGGCCCAGGAATGCAAATTCTTGAATACTTTGTACTTACTTGGCAAACAGCATCTCTGTTTTTTCAAAAATGGGGCTAACTAGGCTTATGACCAAGCATAGATTTTCTTTTTATTAGTTTAAATACAAACCATGCTCTGAATTACAATATCCGTTTTCTATGATTATAACTATTTAATTGCTACTAGTTGTGTACAGTCAATTTCCAGATGTGAAAAGAATTTGGCTCTATTACTTTTAAGCTGCAATTATGCAAACAAAGATTATTTCTAATAAAGGGTAAAGTGGACTAGATTTCATGAGTAAATTGTTTGAAATTTTCATAGTATTTGGCTCTGTAATTGCATGTACCTGGAAAGATCTCCACTTTTTAAGCAGCCTTATTAAATTACACTTAAACTTTTTCATGGAAACAAATTAATCATGGACATTTGATAAATAATGCAGGTAAGCTTTAGTTTAAGCTCTTTTTGATTGATTGTTGCTTAATCAGAATTAAGAAGATTTTACTGCTAATATTCTCCATGGGAGGGCATACACATGCTAATATTTTCTTACAGAACAGAATGAAATCTGTCATCTGCAGTAATACTGGTTCTCAATTTTGAAGAATCTTTGCTGATTCTGTTGCTGGATGTTATGGAGATTCAGGAGCACTGCACTGCGGTCAATGCTATCTAGCCACTGACATTTTTGTTTGTTTTGTTTTTTGTTTTTTTGAGACAGGGTTTCTTTGTCTGTTGCTTGGCTCCCCTAGAACTCACTCTGTAGACCAGGCTGGCCTTGAACTCACAGAGATTCTTCTGCCTCTGCCTCCCAAGTGCTGAGATTAAACATATGTGCTATCATACCCAGCTAAGCCACTGACTTTTGATAGGTGTTGTGTACTACAGTGATGGTATCCCCTATCCCAACTGCTGCATATCAGAGAGCTCCGAAGCTACAAGATGGAAGGATGGAGAAATTTCTCTTCTTGGTCCCTTTAGAAACATATATTAGTGGCTTATCCAGGAATGTCCCTGGCTATGTCTCTGGGCAGGGATTTGCTTGTTTATGCAGATGGTAGGAAAGACCTACTGGTATTTGTACATTCTTAACATAATCTTAGGGTTCTGTCCACAGATACCTGATCCGTTCTGGGCAGATAGTATTTAGCGGAAAGAAGTCATCCCTCCCCAGTGAAATACACTTAGGGGAGTAGGGCATTGGAGTAACGTCTCCAAAACTGAACCAGCCACAATGCTGTGCCATACAAGATCCAGGGCTCCTTTCCAAAGATCCTAATAGGAATTCTGACGATTTCTAACTGCCTGAAAGATTTCTCTACCTGGTATCATAGTTCTCTTGGTTTTCTTCTACAAGGATCACAAGTTCTTCTATCCCTCCTTGAGTACTTCATGAGACCCTTACTCCTCTACTAATCACAAGGGAATTCTCCAAAGGAGTCTGTTGAATTTATGTTTAAAGGAAGGCCTATTGCTATGATGTTCTAAAAATCAAGGGTCTTGTGGCCACCTACTTACAAGCAGAGGGGTGGGATTTTTTTATTATGGATATATATATATATATAAGAACATTAATTTCTTTTGAAAGATCTGAGGGGATGACTTTTACCATACAATTATTTTGATGTAGTTTTGATATACCCAAACAAGATAGGCCCTGACAATGTAACTGGTAGTCACCAGGATGGGGACCATGTGAGCAAATACTTAGACCCTCATATCTTCCTCATTATATCTTTTACTTGCCTTTCCCCCCATCGTGAGGACATGCCTAGGCTAATGCTGTCCATTGGTAGTTTCTGTTGTCTTAGAAGATCCTTAGCATTCTCTCTGTCTGCCTGTCTGCTTTGAGGAACTTTCCTGCCTCTACTATCTCTTCTGTTGTGGGTTCATCTCTAGACTAGATTAACTTATCATGTTGTTCCTTTTTCAAGTTCACAGACTTGGAAGGATATATCACATCTAACCATCACCAAAGCATTCTACTCCATAGAAAATTGGAATTGGTCCAGTTGTGGTTCCAAACTACAATTGAACTATGGATGAGCTAGTTATTGCCTATCTCTGTGGGCTGCTATTTCTTTAAGCAGAATAGGTGTAGCTCGTCCTGAATTTGGATAACATGGCAGTTCTATACTTGACCTGGAACCTTGATCCTATGAACCATAGCCAGTTGGAATCACATACTCCTAATTGCTTTCTCACAGAGACCCAAAAGACATCACTAACCATTAAAATCATGAATAAGAACACAGCTATTATGTAAAGTTGTGACACTTATTCCTGGGAATGTAAGTATTTGACTGCATATTCTTTCACGTACTGTTAAGTAGAACTCCTCATTCCAAATCCAGCTTTTGGTAGTGGTAATCCAATTTTCCTTATTTATTTCTGGGTAATAAAAGACTGGATTTTATAAAAAACAGTGTGTGTGTGTTGTTAAGGACTGAACTCAAGTTTTTATGCTGGATAAGCACTATACCGCCTCAGCTATTGCTCCAGCCATGAATTTAAAAAAAAAAAATTAAATATGTTATGAAAAAAGTTTAAATGACACAAACCAAATAACAGGAAAGACAAAGCCCCAATTAGATATTTTATGCCACCAAATGAAAACTCCAGTGCCAGGAATTAGTTGCATCTAATGGAGTTGTTGGCCAAAGGGCCACCATGGAAACCCCCAAACGTCTCAGGCTATTCTTAAGAGTATTGATTGTCTGCCACAAATTGATGATAAGGCTTTATTGATGAAGATAACATTTACACATCTCATCAAACATAAAGAAGTTGAGCTGCTGCCTAAATAGAGGCTTCTTCTCTGCTGACTAGCATTCTTGGGGTGAGAAGATACTCTGCACACTACCAGAGGAAAATAGTAATCATCAACCCTGTGACCTACGATGATGACCTGCTTGGAAACTATATTGGTGCAATGGTGGCACAGACATTGTAGGAGTCACCAACCACTTTCTGATTAAATTTAAGTCCCACTCCATGAGATAGAACAATGCCTGACATGGCAAGAGTAGCAAAGACCTAAGACTGGATAGGGGAAAACTAAATATTGTTGTTTACAAATATGAACAAAGCAATGAAATCACCCCTAATGATATACTGGTATACCCATAGAACAATGCCTCTATCAGCCATCATCAGAGAAGCTTATTCTTGCAGTAGATGATAACTAACACAGACATCCACAAGTGGATAATATGCAGAAGACTAGAGATGTAGGCACACTCAGATCTAAATGGGATGTCTTCATCAAAGCCCATTAGATCCCTCCCCTGAGGGCTCAGGGACTTAAGCAAAAAAGTGGTCAGAAAGATTGTAATAGCCATGATAGATGACTCCAAGGAAATAGTATCCTCCAGACATAGTAGTACTAACACACATATGAACTCACAGAGACTATGGCAGCAGGTCCTAACCAGACAGGGACCAAGCACTGAGAGCAGAAAGTGGTCATTCTGTCCACCCCTAACCAAGAAGCTATGTGCAACTGACACCCACTTGCAATGGAAAAATTAAGTCTTCTCCAGTAGAATCTTACTGAGTATATTAACCACACTTTGGAGTAGGATTTATGCCCAAGCAGGAGATGTTCAACATAAAACAAGGTCTAGAATATGTTTATAGACTTTTCATCACATATTACTTTATTTGGGCTTTTTTTGTCTTATCGGTCTTGCTTGTATATTTTGGGTTCTGATTTTTTTGTTTTTATGAAGTTGTTTTTCCTCTGTGTGTTTTATTCTTTTTTTTTTTAAAGAGAGAGAGAAAGAAAGGGCATGGAATTGGGTAGGTAGGGAGGTAGGGAGGAACTTGGAATTGTTGGGGGAAGGAAAACGTGTGATTAGAATACATTGTATGAAAATAAAATTATTCAATAAAAATTTTAATATGTGATATGTATATTTTTATGATAAATGGAGAGATTATGAATAGCATCAGCATTTTAAACATCTATGTTTATAGAACATGGTTAATGAAAATGTGGTAACAAACATTAAAAGAGAAAGTCACTAGAAAATTTGCAGTTGATTATATATATTTATATACATTATTACTATATACATTTAATTTTTCTAGTATTCCATTATGAATGTTTTATAAATAGTTGTACTGAACATTAGAAAACCTCAAGTATGAAAAATAATTAAAACAGTTAAGTTTAAAGTCATCTGCATATTTTATTGTGTTATTAATGTTTAGAGTAGGGAACATTTCATGTGTGGCACTCTCAAACTGAACGGTTACTCCTGGGTAGAAGGTAGGAATTTCTATAGGAAGTAGGAATAATGAAGTTTGTGTAAAATGTAACCTTAAGGAAGTGGGTTGCAGGATAACTCCTCCCAGGGTTGTAGATTATTAATATAGTAAGCAGAGCTTTGTATGTTATAGAGCTGGGAAAACATCCAGATCCTCCATCTGTCCCCGGTAGTAAATAATCCCAATTAATTAGAAAGGCATTCATCTTCTTAATAAGTATGCATCTTTTAAACCCTGGAAGATTTAGAATTAAGTATAGATAAATGTTCAAGAATCAAAAACAATCTACTGATATTTATGTCAAATAGGGAATGATACAATCTACTTGGGCGCACACTTCTACTAGTGTTACGTCAGCTTCAATTATATGATCTATTGCCTCTGCCTCCCTGATTCTGTCTTAGTGAGGGTTTCCAATGCTGTGAAGAGACGCGATGGCCAAGGCAACTCTTATAAAGAACAACATTTAATTTGGACTAGCTTACAGGTTCAGAGGTTCAATCCATTATCATTATGGAGGGAATCTTGGTAGTATCCAGGCAGACATGGGGCTGGAGAAAGAGCTGAGAGTTCTACATTTTGTTCTGAAGGCAACCAGGAGAAGATTGCCGTCCTCAGGGAGCTAGGAGGAGGTTCTCTTCCACACTGGGTGGAGCCTGAACATAGGAGACCTCCAACACCCACCCCCACAGTGATACACTTCCTCCAAGGCCACAACTAACAGTGTCACTCCCTATGGGCCATGCATATTTGAACAACCACAGAGACTAAGTTTAAAAAAAAAAATGATATTTTTAACTCAGCATTCTTATTACAGTCCCTGGCCCTGAGTCGGTGATCTGTAAATAATGATGAATGGATGAGTGAGGTATTTAAGGTTGGAGTGAGCTTTGGCTCTCATCAGTCTCTCCTTCTGAGGAGATCAGAGAAAGTTTGTCTCTTCCCAGTACCACTGAGCGACTTTCTGAACCTTCCTCATGCAGCCATTTCAGCATGTCTTAGAGAGGCTTCCTCTGATTTCTTTTTAATGTCTGGTTTGGGTCATGCTTACAGATGGAATAGGTCAAATTGCTGGTATACTACAAAGGCACACTCAACATTTTCTGTGAAAGGGACATTGTATAAAACGTGCCAGACAGCAACAGCACTCAAGCTGGAGATAGTTTTCCTTGCAGACTCTGGCTAAACACTTGTTTTCAGCAGCCATATATTACAAGCTCATAGCTGTTTCTTCATGCCAGGCTTTCTGATATCTTAAAGCCACATCAGGTTCTTTCCGATCATTCGCTTTGTTCACTTGTGCCTGTGTGGCGTGATAGTTCATCTTCAATGTCAACTTGACTAAATATAGAATCACCTAGAAGATCAAAACATGCCTCTGTGCATACACATGAGGTGCCCCAGAGGATTAATAAGGGACAAAATCTCAAATGTGTGTGGTGGCATCCCACGGTCAGGAGAGCAGGATACAGTAAAAGCAGGGAGAGAAAAGGAGAAAGCCAGCAGAGTTGGCCTCCTGCTCTGTTTCCTGGTCCTCTTTGATGTGAACAGTGTCTGCCACATACTCCTGCTGCCATAATCTGAGCTGCTCCATCACTGCCTTGATGAAGGCAAAATGTCACTGTCTTCAAACACACCAGAAGAGTACATCAGATTCCATTACAGATGGTTGTGAGCCACCATGTGGTTGCTGGGAATTGAACTCAGGACCTCTGGAAGTGCAGCTGGTGCTCTTAACCACGGAGCCATCTCTCTAGCACTTAAATTCCTTTTGTGAGGGCTTTGGTCACAATTGGCCAAGGCAATTTGTAATGACCTATAGTCTCCACACTTGCTACAACCTATCTTTCTTCCTCGAGGTTATATCTGTTATTCTACAATATTGTTATGGATACAAGAAATGTAGTTTTGGTAGATATCACCCCCATAGACTAATGTGTTGAATGCCTGGCCCAGGGGGTGTGACACTATTAGAAGGTGTGGCCTTGTTGGAGTAGGTGTGGTCTTGTAAGAACAAGTGTGTTACTGTCAACATGGGCTTTGAGGTATCCTATGCTAAAGTTCCACCCAGTGTGAAACACAGTCTCCTTCTGCTGCCTTCAGATCAAGATGTAGAAGTCTCAGTTCCTTCTCCAGCATCATGTCTGCCTGCATGTTGCCATGCTTCCCACCATGATGACAATGGATGGAACCTCTGAACCTCCTGTAAGCCAGCCCCAACTAAATATTGTTCTTTATAAGAATTGTTTTGGTCATGGTGTCTCTTCCCAGCGATAAAATCCAAACTAAGATAAGTGAGGACAGAATGTGGTGGCAGCCTGACCAAATAGGAGAACATTGGTGTAAATCATCAGGGCAGGGCATTTCCACTGCAGCCAAGATGGCACCCTTGGACTGGTACCACAATCACGTTTTTGGCTCACACTCTTTTGCAGCTACCTCAGGTTCTTGTGCTTTGTTCTATGGTGTCTTTGTAGTAGAAGTTTTTATTTTTGCTTCTATGTAGTATGTGTGTGTGTGTGTGTGTGTGTGTGTGTGTGCGCGCGCGCGCGCGCGTGCTGCTTGTTTCTGTGTGTAAGTGTGGGTGATGTTATGCATGCACCTTAATGCCTATGTTGTGGTCAGAGGACTTCTTTCAGGAGTCTGTTCTCCACTTTGGCCTTTTTGAAAGAGGGCCTCTTTTTTTTTTTTTTGTTTCTGTCACTCTCTGTACAACAAGATGGCTGGCCTGTAAGCTTTTGTGTGGTTCTCCTGTTTCTGCTTTCCATCTTGACATAGAACTGCTGGGATCCCAGATGCTTGTTACTGGATCCAACTTTTTTACCTGGGTTCCTGGGATTGAACCCCAGTTCTCAGCCTCGTGTGTCAAGCTCTTTTACCTGCTGAGCCATCTAGCAGGCACTCCTTTAGATTGATTTTTTTTTAAAGTATTCTTAGTGGTAGTTCTTGCTTCCCTCCTCCTCCCTATCCTCTTCTTCCTTCTCTCTCCTCTGTCCCCTCTTCCTTCTTTTCCTCATCCTTCTCCTTTTTCTTGTCCTCCTCTTCTTTGAGAAGGGTTTTCACTGTGTTAGCCAACCTAGCCTCAATTCATGGTTTTCCCTGTCGCCCCATGAGTACCTGAGAGTACATGAGTGCTCCACATTGTTTCACAGTGCCAGAGCTGTAAGCCATGATTCTCCAAGTCTGTATTGTAAGCCTAAGGATTTAGCTTGTGCTTGTATTAAAATGATGGATTTGGACCGTTTTTCTAAACGACTGGAACATTTTGGAATCATGATTCAGCACTCAGTATTTTAAATCCTGAGCTGTTGACATCTATACTGTTGATAAACTTATACCACGACTTTATCTAAACATTGATAAAACTGTCAATCAAGACAGGCTGAGTGGGAAGCCCATAGAAGGCTACTGGGGCTCAATATTTTAAGTCTGTGAATTGTTGTGAATCTGACTGAGGGAAAAGAGCAGATTGTAATCTTCATCTGTGCTACCCTGTTGAAGAGAGCCTGTGCTTTCTCGGTCACCCCAACAGGAAATAATATTCTCTTCCAAGAAACAACTATCTTGACTTTCTAGGTTTTTCTAAAGCAACCTTAGTCCATTCTTAAAATGGACTGTTCACTCTGTAGTTAGTTAGTTTTTGAGATAGGGTCTTACTACATAGCCTTGGCTAGCCCAGGGTCTCACTACATAGCCTTGGCTGGCCTAGAGCTTGCTGTGTAGACCAGGCTGGCCTCAAATTCACAGCGATCTGTCTCAGCCTCTTAGATTTTTCTCATTTTTTGCAACACAGAACATAATACTAATAAAACACAATGATTTTGTCAATCATCTGTTGCAGGGTAACTCCTTAAGCATACACATGTGCATGTGGAAGTCAGAAATAGATGTCTATCTCATTTGCTCTCCACCTTGTTTTTTCGTACAGAATCACTCACTGAACCTGGAGCCCACTGACTGGCACACTCGCTGACCAGCAGGCCAGAGGTATCTTCCTGGTTCTTATTTATTCTAACCCTGAACTTAAACAGGTATGCATTGTCATGCCTAGCATTTTTTTTTTTTAATTTAGGGGTGTGGGGATTCAAAGTCAGTTCCTCAGGCTTGTGTGGCAAGCACATTAGCAACAGAGCCGCCCTCCAATCCCTGCCCCCCTGTACAAAACTTAGGAGCCTTAAAACATTGACAACTTATTTATGACAATTTAGTCAGTAGTCCTCTTAGAATTGCATGGACTTCTGACTTCTTCTCCCAGAGGTCCTATCTCTGCTCAAAAGTTCTGCCTTCTACTTCCTGTTCAGCTATTGGCTGTCAGATTTTTATTAAGGTCAATCAGATACAATTCTAGACTGCCTTAGGCAGTCAAGAAAGGAATAAATATTTGCCATCTATGATACCAGTGATAGACCATAGAAATAACAATACCAAGATCTGGTTAATATTTAGCTCTCTGCAAGTACAGAATTAACAATTGAATATACAGAGGTATACCTTCACACAATGTACCCTCAACGCCCCAGAAAATTATTTCTGCTCTCAGAGAACTAACCTCATCCCGCCTTACTCCAGAGTCGTCCTTGTCACGTATATTGTGAAAAGCACAAAAAAGTTGCATAGCCCCAGAGTTCTCCTGGCACAGCGGACCCTAAACAAACTCAGAAACAGTTGACTTGGCAACATCTCAGATTACAGACATCCTCCTATATGCAGTCTATAAGACATTGCCCCCAGAACATAAGACCCTAATAACAAAGTTAGTTTGCCTAAAACAATCTTTGATAATATATAGAACTGATATAAAATTAATATAAAAGAAATATAAAAATTTGCCAATCATAATGAGACTGGCTCACATTGTAACAGTGAGGCCTTTTAACTCAAAATACTAAGATAAAACAAAAGATAAAGCAAGTCAGCCTGCAGCCTGGGAGAGAGAGCTTTCAAACTTCTAGCTAGGCTATCTCACAAGTCGTCCTTCAGCCACTGTGCATTGTTCAAGGCTTGGGAACCCACCTAGACCGACTCACACGGTTTTCTATCTGTTTAATGTTTCACTTTCCTGAAGAACAGAATGTCATATGTCATGAATGCTTACGTAGTCTAAAGTGATTTGAGAGTGATAACACCCATTCTCTCTGTACTTGTAACACGTGTCCAGGGACAAAATGATATGATCTGTATTTCTTTGAAAATCACAAGTTTGCCTCTTTTGTGGAA
>CM052717.1:36039083-36055776 GCA_028551405.1 Uromys caudimaculatus | reverse complement strand
CCGACTCACACGGTTTTCTATCTGTTTAATGTTTCACTTTCCTGAAGAACAGAATGTCATATGTCATGAATGCTTACGTAGTCTAAAGTGATTTGAGAGTGATAACACCCATTCTCTCTGTACTTGTAACACGTGTCCAGGGACAAAATGATATGATCTGTATTTCTTTGAAAATCACAAGTTTGCCTCTTTTGTGGAATCTGTATAAATAAAGAACCATCCTGGTGGCTAGTCAGTCAGAGGTGCAAGATTCACCAGCCATGGTCTCTGACTCATTCATCCGTCACTCCCCTTCTGCCTGTTCCTTATTTCCTCTGCTGGGACCTGTCTGACTGCTGGGGCTGGTCCCCCGCAGGGGTTCATTTGAGTGTTTGGCTCACCTAGGACAAGAAACATGGCTGAGTTTCTCCCTCTTTGCAGCTTCATCTTTCAGGTGCCCATTCAGACTTCAGCACATGTTCACAGAAGCAAGCAAGGCTCCTAAGTGCAAAGGGTATATATCAGGCTTCTTACATCACTCCTTGATATTCCATTGGTTCAAACCAGTCACGGATCCATGTTGAGAGTCAGTGGCAGAGAGAACAATTCCAGAGTGGATACTAGGGAATGAGATCCATTTGGCGACATCAACAGTAGCAAGCAAGTGGTGTGTAGAGCTAGAGACAAGAAAGCCTGTTGCTTTGAGGAACTGAAAGATCTACTGTGGTGCAGCTTGAAGTGGGGAGGAAGGTGGTTGAAGCCCGATGCAGGAATGAACACCTGTTTAAACCGCCAGAGAACGCAAATGCAGCCAAGAGCAAGACAAAGAACAGTAGATATTGAGTAAGTTGCTCTCGTTGTTAGCTATTGAAATAAAGTTTAATATATGTGTATACAGAACCAATCCATTAAAAATTCGGCTGCTCACTTCTAATCCACGTTCTTAGTCTCTCACTGGTCAGCAATGGTTGTTGAGCCCTGCATTGTGTTAGGACTTAGCATGCAAGCACAAACAAAGAATATACCTTCCCATCCCCCATGCAAATTACGTGTCTGGGAACAAGAAGGCAAATACACACATATGAGAGATCAGAGCTGGGGCAGGTACGTAGGTTTTCCACATCAGGGGCCATTCCACAGAGCAGAACAGTGGTTAACAGTGCCACCAAGGGGTGGGGAAAGCAACTGAGAATGTGGGGCACAAATAGGTTCTATTAGCAAAGGAAATACTCCCTACCCACAAGCCATAAACCCAGACTGGTCAGCTGGAGTCGGGCACTGCTGTGGCAACACTACATCAGCACTGGGCAGAAAAAAATCCTACCCTGCTTCTCAGCCTCCGAAAGTATCTGATTTTCTTCACCTCATGAAACGGGAGTATTTCTGACCTTGAGATTCGTGCAGTTTAGAGTTTGGGGAAGTCTTTTTGTTTGTTTGTTTGCTTGTTTCACTTTGTCTTAAGAAAGCAATTTATGTTTTAAGAAAATCAATTACGTTTTATAACTGCAAGATGAAATATTTGGCAAGTGAACGCCCAATTATTTGATTCTGGGTGTTTGCATGTGGGAGAAACTGCGGTTGTAAGCATGCACCAAGCACACATGCCCTGAAGGATGAGGAAGTGATGCCTGTAGTTACTCAGCACACTAACCGCAGAAGCGGAGGCTGACGACAGATTTGATTTACAAAGTAAATATAATTTTTGCAGATGGGCTCAGCCTGTTGTTTTCTTAAAGGAGATACATTTTGGTTCTCATTGTGAGAAATTCGGTGTTTTTAAGAACATTGGGACCCAAACAGTAGCTTGAAAGTATATAAAAATGAATTAGTTTTATCTTCAAGTTACAAAAAAATAAAATAAAATAAAAAATTGAGAATCAAAATGGCGCATGGCTGACAGGCGTCAAGTGAATGTACAGCTCTCCTCTTCTGTGAGTTTTTTCATGTTTGTCTCCACATGACACCAGAAGATGGTGCTCCATACAGCAGAGGCACAGGCAATGCCCCACTGCCAGAGATTCATAGAAGCATAACAGATTTATTAAATCATTTTTTTTAAAGGTTTGTTATCTTATCTACATGAATTAGTGTTGTGTCTGTTTGTATGGATCTGAAGAGGCCAGAAGAGGGCACTGGATCCCCTGGAACTGCAGTTAAGAAAATTGTTATGTAAGTACTCGGAATCAAACTTCTGGAAAAAAAAATCCCAACTAGTGCTTCTAACCACTGAGCCACCTCTCCAGGTCCAAACCAGCATTTCATGTGGCAGAGGAGCCTTGAGATTGAAGACTGCAAAGACCTTAAAAAAGCCATTACTTTTGTAGTCAGATTTGGTGATGAATAGATGGCCATCCAGAAATGAGACTGGCAAAAGGTATGTGCTAATGCAATAGAACTCCAATGGGGAATCCCAGCATGCTTCTTGCTCTGATTCTCCTGGGTATCTCTGAATAGCATTCCATCTCCTGGGGATGGGACAGGCTACTTTGGAAGCATCTCTTATTAGACAGAGTAGTTTTGAGGATTTCTTTATGATCAGCTATTATGCCTAAAGGTTGAGGAAGGCTAAGGTGATGTTTTTAGACTGTAGGATTGCTTTGGGATGGTGGAAGGGGTTCTGGTTTCAATTGCCTGGCTTGGGAACAGGAATTGCTGTTACTCTGATTTACTTCGGGGGAGGGGGGAGATAGGGGCAGTGAGAGTGACAGCTGGGAAAGCAGGAGGTCAATGAAGCACACCTCTGCGATGGCTTCTAAGCCCTCTCAAAATCTTTCAGCTCAATCTCAGCACCAGAGCTCAGAGCCCCCATACCACGGCACATTGTTTCCTGAGCCCAGATGTGAGCAATGTGTCATCCACATCACAGATATTCTAGAATTTTCTCTATGCCATCTGATTGAAGTAGTATCATCTGACTCTGGAAAAACACTGGCATATGTTTGAGTTAAAATTTAGAGTTTTATATTATTTTATGTGTTCATGTGTATGGCCTACATGTATGTCTGGGAACCACAGGTATGCCTGGTGCCCACACAGGCTAGACAAGAGCATTGGATTCCCTGAAACTGCAGTTGTAGATAGCTATAAGTTGCCATTTGAGGGCTGGGACCAAACCCAGGTCCCCTGGAAGAACAGCCAGTGTTCCTACCTATTGAGCTATCTCTCCAGCCCCTAGAAGTTTCTTAAAGTAAGGCCCAATCTTAAAACCAAACCAAATCAAACAAACAACTCCACATTCAAAATGAACTGACACACAGCTCAAGTCATTGGCTTCTATTCATCATAAGGGAAGCTGAAAGAACCTGGAACAAACTTTGCTCCTGGGTTTCTGAAAACAAAGTTATACTAACCTGCTAAGGCCACTCATTCACCATTTTGAACTAGGATAAGGCAATCAAGGATAGCAGTTTTATTTTAATTAACATTTTAGTTAGTTAGTTAGTTAGTTAGTTAGTTAGTTAGTTAGTTAGTTAGTTAATGAGTGTCAGCATCTCTCTATGTAGTCCTGACTGCCCTCGAGCTTCTTTGTAAACCAGCCTGGACTCAAACTCACAGAAATCCTTTGCCTCTTGAGTGCTGGGCTTAAAGGTGTGCTACTACAAAGATGGGGTTTTTAAATTAGTATTTATATCCTAGGGTTCTTGTCAAAATGAGGTTCTATGAGTTAAATAAATCATAGAATAAGTGAACTGGAACTAGTTTGCCTAAAGATGACAATAGAGGATGACCCCCTCCACCTACCTGCCCTGCTCACATCTTTTGGGACATGTCTTGCTTTGCAAGACATTCTACAAACCTTGACCACACCAGATAAACATGGGTTATGCACTAGCTGAATCCCTCTGTGGACGCTTCCTCCGTGGGAAATCAGTGCTGGTCAAATTTCTGAGAGAGGCTGAACCGTTCAGAAATGTAGAGGATGGGAACTGACTCAAAAGGAAGCCCCGAGACCAGCGATAGCCCTAGCAAACTGAAAAGGAAACAGAAATTATGAGTCAGCAGCGGAAGTCGGTAAGCGAGCCCCGGGAGGAAAACAAACAGATGTGCAAAGATCCTGAGTCAAGGAGTGGCTCGTGAGCGGCTTTCCTCCTCATTCCATCTTACATCCACATGTGTCCTTATTGCTAAGTAAATGAAGAGATGTACACTTGTCTTGGGTCATTGTAATAAATCTTTTGACATTCCCTGTAAACAGGCTATCCTTAACCACACACCGGTCTGCAGCTCAGCCTGATCTTGTGCTGAATCATCGGCACACAAGAATGACTTCCTGTGTGTCTAAGACGACACCCGGAAGGACTGATCCCAAAATGGAGCTTCTTATTGAGAAGACAGTTAAAAGTCTTGCTGGTCTCTCACAGGAGTCTTGATTCAGCAGCTGAAAATGCAGAAAGGTCTAGAAGAAGTAGATGAAAGAAATATAAGGAAAATGGACATTAATAGGTAATTATCTCAGGAAACACTATCTTGGGACTACCATTACTCAATGAGCAAAGATTTCTGGAAGATTCACTAGAAGGGTGGGAAAAAAGGAAGAAAGTAAATCTAACTAAATGGCGGTCCCAACAGAGCATACTGCCTAGAGAAAACAAAATAAACAAAGCAGTTACTTAAAAGACAACTAGTCTTCTTTTCCTAAAGAGCAAACTCTAACAACTGGGATACAAAGTTTCACTGGAGGCAATGACATTGGAGTGGCTAAGGGAGTGGCCAGGGAGGCAGTTGCTAATGTAACTTTAATATGAGCAATCAAAAGAAATTTTAATAATCTTGGGAGAGACGACGGCGATTGGCCCAACATGGTAGTCGTGAACATGCTAAGTGGTTGAATTCTGCACCAGTATTAAAGACAAAACAAGACTTTGTATCGGATGTGGCATCAAAAAGGGAAGGAAGAATTGGACAAAACTCCAGAGTGTCTGAGACAAGGCCTCTTTGTGTAGCCCTGGCTGTCCTGCAACTTGCTATGTATATCAGACTAGCCTGGAATTCTCAGAAATCTGCCTGCCTCTGCTTCCTGGATGCTGGAATGAAAGGCATGTGTCACCATGCCTGCCTGAAATTCCTTTTTTCTTTTTTCTTTTCTTTCTTACTTTTTTTTTTTTAAGTAGGGAAGATTAGAAGGAAAGATGGAGGGACATGTTTTGGATAGGTAAAGTTTTATAAACCTGAGTAAAAAGGTCATTAAGTAGTTGGATTATGAATCTAAAGTTGAATGAATAGTCTGAACTTAAAAAAAAAAATGCCAGTGTAAAAGTCTGCAGCATATAAATGGAGCCCAGATAGTTTAAAAGAAATCTGTTTCAGTCCAACTGAGCTGCTATAATGTGGAAACATAGCCCGGGAGACGTATAAACTGGAATCAAATTCTCACAAGTCTAGAAAGTTAAGTCAGTATCTGGTGAGAACCTGTTTCCTCTCTGTGGCCACGCCTTCTCAGTGTTCTTATATGTTAGCAGATGTCAGACAGCTTCCTCATATGGGTGCTGACCTCCCAAACGACACCACTTTCATGACTCAATTGCCTCCAGAAAGGCCAACTTCTAATACCACCCCCCTCCCCACATGCATTTTTAGGGCAGTGAAGAGACTATAGAAACACCTAGATCATAGGTGTCTTAGTTAGGCTTTCCATTGCTGTGAAGAGACACCGTGACCAAGACAGGTTCAGAGCTTCAGTCCAGTATCATCATGACAGGAAGTGTGGCAGCATCCAGGCACATGTGGCACTGGAGGAGCTGAGAGTTCTACATCTTGTTCCAAAGGCAAACAGGAGAAGACTAACTTCCGGGAAGCTAGGAGGCCGGTCTCAAAGCCCACCCCACCCCCCCATAGCGACACACTTCCTCCAACTTGGCAACACCTATTCCAACAAGGCCAGGCCTCCTATTAGTGACACTCCCTGCACTAAGCATATTCAAACCACCACAGGGTTGGGGGGGGGGGTCAACAACTCTCTCACCCCTCCATCTCCCCTCCCCTGCTTGGAACTGTATTAAGACCCAACCTGTGCTGGGGAAGGTTTACCTTTAACCCCAGCACTCAGGAGGCAGAGCCAGGCAGGTATCTGTGAATTGAAAGACAGCCTGGGTTATAGAGAGAGTTCCAGGCCAGTCAGGGATACATGGTGATATCCTGTTTCAAAATCAAAACAAAGAAAATTAAAAAGAAAAGAAAAGATCTAACCCATTAGACACGGTGAAAATATGCAAATAACATTGTAAATAGAACACAAAGGAACATGCCTCTACTAATTGTTGGTTATGTGGCTGTAAGCCAGCTGATGAATGTCTGTTACAGATTAGTCTTCTGAAAATAAGAACAATACAGTCTTAGGACAGCAACATTTTAGGGAAGGAACACTGAGTTCATAGGCCACAGTTGCACTTCGACTGAAATTAGCATAATTGTGAAAGTAATGGTTTCATTCGTTGTGGAAACAGTCTTTGTAGTTCCAGAACTTGTTGAAAAGCAAAACCCTCAATAAAGACTGAGCTGGTGCTGAAAACTGGTGATAATTAAGAAAAAAAAAAGTGATCTAATTTTAAACTCTAGAGTTTACAAATTAGAGCATGTGTATCATACATGTGTTTTAGAGGACACAGGGACTCACTAGCCAAAAGGTGTTATTTAGACAACTTTTTGTTGTTGCTGTTGTTTTGTTTTTGAGACACAGCCTCATTCTGTGTAGCCCTAGCTGGCCTGGAACTCACTATATGGACCAGGCTGGCCTCTGCCTGGGAAGTGCTGCAATTAAAGGCATGTGCCACTGTGCCTGGCTTGTTCAGGCAGTTTTTTGTCTTTAAAGAAAAGGAAGTTAATACTAAGCATTCCTTTGTAGGTAAAGAGTTAACAATTTAATATCATTTTAATTTAAAACCAAAGACACAAAATACTATATTCAACGACTACTACAAATTATATCTATTTTGGGGGGGAGGGGGTTGAGACAGAGTTTCTCTGTGTAGCCCTGGCTGTCCTGGAACTCACTCTGTAGACCAGGCTGACCTCAAACTCAGAAATCCACCTGCCTCTGCCTCCTAAGTGCTGGGATTAAAGGCGTGCACCACCACTGCCCGGCTAAGATATTTTAAGTATATCACTATAAAGAAAATATTTATAAGTAATATGTTGTTAAATTATAACATTTTGATTTGTTACCCTTCTTAGTATGTTATATATTGCTTAGCCTTTTTAAATCTATCCCATCATCTCCTATTACAATTGGTAGCCCAATGCTTTAGGTAGGCTTCAAAATAATGAGTGAGTGTAAAATACTTATCCATAAAGTTTTGTCTGCATGCTGTACCTTTCAAAAGAGAGAAAGGCATCTTAATAAATCCTAAACAAAGTCTTTACTTTCGTAAGCTTAAAAAATATCGTAGAATACGCTGGACCTAGGCTTCACCTCACGTATGCAGCAGATGTGCAGCTTGGTTTTCATGTAGATCCAGAACTGGAGCAGGGGCTATCCCAAAAGCTGTTACCTATACGTGGGATATGTTCTTCTAGCTGGGCTGCCTTGTCTGGCCTCAGTGGGAGAGGACACACCTAGCCTCAGAGAGACTTGATGTGCCAGTGGGGGGGGGGGGGGTACCCAGGGGGTTTCACCTGCTCAGAGGAGAAGGGGATGGTGGATGGGGGAAGAATTGTGTGTGTGTAGAGGGGTGACCAGGAAGGGGGCAGTGAGCAGGATGTAAAGTAAATAAATTAAAAATAAATAAAAATTAAAATAAAAAAAAATGTAGAAATATTTACTCTTAATCAGGGTTTCTATCCTGCTTTCGACCATTCAGTTCCTGGATAAAAACCACACAACCACTATATTTATAATAAGCCTTACTCAGCACTAGAGCTGGGCAGATAACTACCCTCTAAGCTTTTAGAATCTATAACCCCAAATTCTAATTTTCTGTGTTCCATGTGGGCAGCTCTTAACTTAGATTGGCCAGCCCTCACGGCCATGTTTCATGTCTCATCTAACCCATGGTGTCTTCCTTCTCTCTACCTTCTCTTCTTCTCCATTACCCCTGCCAAAACTCCGCCCATCTCCTGCCCAACTATAGGCTGTTGGCATCTTTATTCACCAATCAGGGATAACTTGGGAGGCAAGGTTACTTAGTGCCACTTGGGTCTGCATGTGGATTCTCTCATGGGGGGGGCAACGAGGCCTTAGGGTCACTATTTAGCATTACAATACATAGCAAAAGACCAACCTTCAACAATAAAAGTGAATTACTATTTGTGAATTCATCGTTTTAGTATTAATGTATATAAATTAATATTAGTGCATAACGACATCTGCCCATTTAATGTTGTTTCACTGACAGCAAACACATTCATCTTGTTTACCCGAGAAAGTCATAGCTTTTCCTTGAGTTTTGAAGGATAATTTTGACTGCTTACAGAACTGTTAGTTCGCAAGCATTTTCTTAATCATACTAAAACTGTTTTCCCCACCCCTTGGAGATAATGTGTGATAATAGTTGGGTTTTCTTTTTTCATTTTTGTCTTTGCTTTAAGTAGTTTTCCTGCGATGTGCAGGTGTGTTAGGTTTTTATAGAATCAGCGAATCTTTACCTTAATGGTTTATATCGCTTTGGAATGCGTCCTAGCCAGTACCTTTTTAAGCGTGACTGTCCTTCACTCGCTCCTTTATTTCTTCCGGGGCTCTAGTTACCACATATGCAAGAACTTTGTTCCACTTGTCATACATCTCTTGTTCATTTGTGTTTTCCATACTTTTAGCTTCTACTGTTCAGTCAATAAGCACAGCTTCTGTACTCTGCCGTCAAACTCATTAGTGAAATTAATTTTGTTTGTAGTTTCAACCATAATTTCCAAGGACTGTTTTATATATTTCAGATTTTTAAAAATCTAATTTTTAAAATCTATCATGCTAAAGCTCTGTCTGCTAACTCTAATGTACAAATTATTATATTTTTATTGCTTTTGGCTTTTTCCTACTTCCTGGGGTGCCTGGTAATTTTCCATTAAACATCAGTTATTGTATATGATGAATTATGAGGGCTTTGGATGATAGCTTCCTTAGAAAGCAAGTTTTGCCATTGAAAGGTAAGAGGAGTTATAGGCCGTCTCGATCCAATCAGGGGTTAAAATAATTGCGGGACACAAGGTTCTTGGATGTTGAAACTAGTTTTTAAATCTTTCAAGCAGTGCAAAACTACTGGAAGTTGGTTTTGTTTTCTTACTTCTTAGCTTCCTCTTTCTGCTTTATTGCATATATTTTCACACTGTTAGCAGAACAATCACCCAAGGGACAAAGCTGAAAAACAGTCTTGTTTCTTTGTACTAAATCCTTGTTCCTAATCCCCTGCCTCTGAGTAATATTGAAATCGCAGTAATAATGAGATTGGGTGGCCTTTGTCTACCCAACTGCAAGTTAAGGGGCACTAGGAAGTTTTAACCCCTCCCTACTTCATTAAGGGACATCGGGACATTCATATGCTTCCCCACTGCTGTCCTCTGACTCAATGAAGTCATAAAGTGACTTTAGGGAACTGGGTGACAGATCCACCCATTGGCTCATGTCAATGCAATACTCTGGCTTTCAGGATTTGTCCCATTAACTGTAGCAGTCTTAGTTGTTCTCGGCAGGCTCCAAAAGCTGTTCTTTAAAAAAACTATACTGATCTGCGTCCAGGGATATAGCTCAGGAGTAGAAAAAGCACCTGCTTCCAAGTGTGATGAACTACGTTTGATTCCTGGGACCCACACGGTAGGAGAGAACAATTCTCCCAAGTTGTCCATTGATCCCCGTGTGCACACTGTGGCACTCAGGCACCCGTTTGCTCACACACATCCAAAAATAAATAAACATAAAAACAATTTTAAAATATGTGTATACTTGACCAGACTTTTCTCACTGTTGCTTTTGTTCGAAAGAAAAATGTCTCAATGACACTCGCTGCACTACTAGTCTGATCAGGACTATCGCAATAGATATAGGAGCTACTACATAGGGTCTTGTAATTAGACAATGGACTTAACTTCAAATCTAGGGTGAATAAATAGAAATTGATGGTCAAGCAGCCAGGCAGGAATCAGTGGTTAAAAATCTGCTCAGAGGAAACAGCAAGGATTGGGGAAATTCTGGTTGAACTGACCTAGCAGGGTTCTCACTAAAGACAGCCTGGGATCATCTGATGTCATTTGGTGGGGGGTGGGGGGGTAAGAAACTACCACGTATCCTGGTGGTCAGATGTTGGATATTAAGGGTGAAGGGCATCAACCAACTGATTTAGCAGAGTTCTTTGCTAAAATTAGATTTTACAAGAAAACAAGTGAACCTGAGAAAGTTCAGAGCTCTGATTAAGGTTCAATAAAGCAAAGAAGTTTTGCTGTCAGTCAATGGACAGGAGTTAGTTTAATATGACCTATGGTGAAATAGCTAAAAGAGACATTTTTGTCTTTTTAAATACTTTATATCATTTCACTAACTTAATTTTACTACATTTATTACATTGTATAATTAAACCCATACATTTCATCATATTTAAGTTTATAATGTTTATAAGTTCTATTTCTTTTTTTTTTTTTTTTTTTTTGGTTTTTCGAGACAGGGTTTCTCTGTGTAGCCCTGGCTGTCCTGGAACTCACTCTGTAGACCAGGCTGGCCTTGAACTCCACCTGCCTCTGCTTCCCAAGTGCTAGGATTAAAGGCGTGTGCCACCACTACCCGGCTAAGTTCTATTTCTTTTTAGCTTATAATCAGACTCAGAATCCAGATTCCCTTTGTAAAGTCTATGTCCAAAATAACTCCCTCTGGAACTTTCTTGGTAAGTGGCTTATTTCTAAAGTTCCAAAAAAAAAAAAAAAAAAATTATGACTCTCAGTAAATATTTCACATATATTGTATTCAACTTACATTATTTTTTCTATTGCCAAGTTTTATTTTTCTGGAGAAATATAAGCCCTGAATATCTACTCTTACCTTTCACAATATCATAATATATTCTACTTTTACGGATAATCTGAGGCTCACAGTCTTCTAGTGTGTTATAATATTCTATTTTATGAAATTAATATTCAGTTATTTATTACCTCTTTCATATGAATAGTCTCAGTAAGATGTGTAACAAATAATTACATGGGTATGGATCTTTTTTAAAAAACCTATTGAGTTCATGAATTTTTCTCAAACTTGAAGATCATTTATGTCAGTAAAAAGTATGGGGAAAATTACTTAGTATTGTGTGAGTCAGAAAGTGCTATGACGCCTAAAATCTCGATCTCATTTCTTCAAAGAAAGTCTTATAAATGAGTAGTAGTGTTGTCTGCCACACAGGTGACTTAAATATAGTACTGGAAAGTTCTGTTGGCATTCAGAGTTTACTCTCCAGCATGTAAGGACTTGGATATTTTAACCAAGAGGAATTCACTGAATGTTGAAGGAAGGGGGAGAGAGAGACTTGACTTCTTCTCTAGCCTAAGCTCTTCAGTTGCTTCCTTTACTTCTTAATTGATTTAATTTCAATTTTTATTCTTTATTTTAAAATATTTGTAAATGAAATAGAATTACATCACGTCTCTCCTCTCTCTTGTCTCCCCCCATCTTCTTCCAGCTATCCCTCCTCTAACCTCATGTCCCCCTCTTTCAGGTTGCTAGCCTTTTTATCTCTTATTATATTTGCATAATTGATCTATATATGTTTGTGTGTGTGCACGTGTGAATAAAATCTGCTGGATCCATTTTGTTGCTAGTATATATATATGGATGGGTTCAAGGCTGACCACCCTGCATTGGACACCCCATCAGAGGGCTTATCCCTGGAGGAGAGTAAACTCTGCTTCTTCCTGCAATCAACTGTTGCCTATGGTTGCTTGCCCAGGGGTGGCACCCTGTGGAATTCCCTGCTTCCACATTAGCATGTCCATTGAATTGCTGCTTTTTAGGTCTTGTTCAGGAAGCCATTTCCATGAGAGATGCTTTCACAACCGACTTCCTGGTATTCTGGCACTTGCAATCTTCCTGACACCTCTTCCGTAATGTTCCCTGAGCCACAGATGCAGGAACTATGAGGTGGTTATATCCGTTGGGGCTGAGATTCCCATTATCCATTTATCTGTGCATTGTATCCAGTTGGGGTTTTCTGTGGTGACCTCCATTTTCTATAGAGAGGCTTCTTTGATGAGGAGTGGCAGACACTCTTGTCTGTGGATACAAGGATAAGATTTAGAACGTAGTAAAGAATTATGCTGGCCTAGCAAAGAGGCAGTAGTAGCTTCTTTTCTAAGATCCATGTCCTAAGTAGTCCTGAGAAGGTTTCCAGTACCAAGCATGATTTCCCCCCCATTGAGTGACTTTTTGCACCTCTATGTTGCCATGGTGTTAATTGTCATGGTTCATAAGTATTGAAACTGATAGAAATGTTTAATAGTGTCCCTCCCTTGGCAGTTTATATAGTATTTTTTGGAACCATAGATGCTAGGCCACAGGAAAGAGGCTTTCAGGTTCGAGTCAATTCAAGTTATTTGTATGTGTGGTGTCTTCAGTAATAGGGACCCACCATCAACCCCTGAGAGGCAACCAAGGGTGAGGTTTCTTATATCTGATACTGGAGGTTTTGTTAGTCTAATGGTTCTTATGGTGATTCCTTTATATAGAAATGTCTTTTTCATAGAAAAGTGTACCTCTTACTCACAGAAGTGCTTTTAAACCATCCAAACAATAACACCCAAACACAATAGGATAGCGTCAATCATTTTGAATTATTCAGAATAGATGGATAGGTATATAGACAGACAGGCAGACAGACATATTTTTAAAGGGGTGTTTCTATATAACCTAGGCTGGCCTTAACTCCTGGTCTCAAGTAATCTTCCTGCTTCTTAAATAATTGGGCATACAGACCCACACCATCTCGGCCAGTTTGGATTCTTCCCTTAACTTGTAACATGTGTTACAAAGTACATGGCTGCATACTTCAGAAATGCATGTGCTAAAACCTGAGGCTGAATCAGACTGTGAGTTAACAAGACAAAAGTTGTGCCTCTATAAGAAGATAATGAGGTCTAGAGTTTATGTTCTCTGACATGTGAGAACCTAAGAAAAAGAGTCATCTATAAAACACGGAGAAACCTCTCGCCAAGAGTCTGGCAATGTTGGCCTCATCACCTTAGACACCCTAACCTAAGAAGTCAGATAAATAAATGTGTGTTACTTAAGTCAAGGTTTGTGGTACTTTGCTGCTAAAGCTATATATAGTAACATGACATAGCAAGTCTATCACCTGCCCCTCACCAGCTGCAGCACTCAGGAAAGTAGACCCTATACCTACTGTGGTGGGCAGCACAGCCGAGCTGATCCTCATGGTGAGACACAGGTGAGGGTGTGAGAATGGGAGACCTGGCCCCAAGACTTGTCAGCTGTGGTGTAGCATGGACAAGAGACACCCTTCTTCACCCCCACCCTTGCCAACTATGGCAGGTAGGAGAGCTGGCCCTTGGGTCATGAGAGCAGGGGAGCTGGCCCTAGCCCTCACCTGCTGCAGCATGCAAGAGAGGCTCAGTAGAGCTGGCCCTGCTTGGGGGTGGGGGGGTGGGGTGTTGGCTGGTGAGCCGGCCCAAAGAGCATGAGAATATGAGAGACAGTGGCCTGACCAGCTCGGATACATCTCAGGCCCAGATCCAGGGCTTTCAATTGGCAGTGCATGCAGGGGTGAGCCCTACAGATCCAAAACTACAAGATTTCCATGACACGGGGCAGCAAGATATTCAAGAGGAGTCCCAGGGAGGTTCCAGTACTGATAGAGTAACAGGAGCCAAAGGCCTTGGACCAGACCAATGAGTCATTGCAATGGACATTTGCAAGCAGAGAAGTGTAGACAAAAGGGTGTACTGTGGGACACACTGGGACACACTACAGCTTCCAAGAGATTTTTTTTTCCCTCAGAGGGGAGGTTGCAATGGTGGAGGGTGGGTAAGCATGGAGCGGGAGATGAATGGGATTGGGGTACATGATGTAAAATTCACAAAGAACCAATAAAAAGTTGAAAATAAAAAATTAGAATCCAGTCAGTCAGCATTCCTGGTGTTAGATCTCAAACCCAGGACAAACTAGATTAACTGAGGTGGCTATTTTACATCTCGAAGCAGACCATCGTGTTCTCCCAGCATCCCCTATTACAGGCTACCCTACCCCCTACTCTGAACTTCTCCAGCCCAGGGCCTGGGCTGCCCTCCCCACGGCACTCCTTGCCTACATAGTCCAGCCATTTTGGTTACCCGGGTCTCCTCTTGTCCTCCTGCATTTCTGCTCTCACCCCCTCTCCTCCTTACTCAGCGTCATCTGTTCACTCTGGACTCTTCCAAACGCCCTGTCTCTGGCAGGGCTCTTCCTTTTACCTACAATAAACCTTCTCCTCTATGACACCCAGGAGCAGTCACGTCCTCACTTTTTATTCATTTATTTTTTCATTCACCTGGTGACATAAAACACAGCAAAGACAAATGGATAGCAGAGCGTCAGCTCCTCTGCAGGCTGGAAACCTTGCAGGTTTATTCCAACTTCAGAATAAGCCACGATATTTCTTCAGTCATGATGTATCAGTACTTATTCATAAATGGAAGAGGACTTAGCAACTGTATGGCATTAGAATAAATAGTGTTTTACAGTCAATAACAATAATATTGAAAGGCATATACGTATCCTTCTCAATAATTAAAACGAGGAGATCTTGGAGTTCAGTGACAAGCCAACCAGGCTAAAAAAAAAAAAAAAAAAAAAAAAAAAGACAAGTTTCCAGTTGAGAGATGCTGTCTCAAAGCAGAGAGCAACAGAGGAAATCAGGCAACAACTTGCTTTATCTTTTACATACATGTATATGGGTGCACACACGTGTGCACTGACATGCATGTAACACACACACACCCCACACACATACACACACTCACATGCATACCGTGTGTGTGTTCTGACAGTTATGCCCAAGTTGCAGGGACTCCAAAGGCCACCGATGAGCCAATTATGATACAAACACATAAGGGTCTTTATTAAGAGCTCTCGAGCAAGGACTCTCACCATCACCATCTAGGGTCAGAGTGAGAGTCTAGGGGTGCAGGGTATTTACTGTGCTTACAGCAAGCTTGGGGAATTTTCATATGGTCAGCAAGTTAATATTTTAAAAACTGCATTTCTGGCTTAATCTGCAGGAACCAAACACGGGGGCAAAACCACCTGACAAACAGGATGGCTAGGTTATCTGTTCTCTGCAGGATGTCTTAGGTTATTTCTATGTACCTTGACCCTGCCATTGTAGCCTGACTGGCTGTTGCTAAGGGGGGGCGGAAGGCTGCCATAGGATGTTTGCTCAGGTGGACTTCGTGATTTTCTTCCTGGAATTGGAGTTTAGCCCCTGGCCTCACACAAAGTGGAGTTTCATCAAAAACAGAGTTGGTTGGACTTTACACTGACATCTTCATAACTGGGAAAAGAGGTGGACTGTGTATGCTCACAAGGCCAGAACTCACTTCAGATGAAATGAAACATGGGGGAAGGAATTTAAGTTTAGGGTAAATAGCTTCTTCTGTCTTAAGACAGCTCTGGTATGATGGCAGCAACTGAATTCAGGCTGAGAGCCTTAAGTATGCTATGCAATGGTAAAGATTGTGCTGTGAAAAGAAGTATGTCTCTAATGGAGGCTGTCCTTAGTCTAAGGAAGTTGTCATTTCTCTAGGTCTGGTTAGGGCAGGGAAAGTGGAAAGCCCGGAGCCAAGGGCAGGAGCACCAGGGACTCAGCTGCTTGTCTTCTGCCTGGACTACCCTGTAGATGGCATCATCACGGATGACTTCAAGATCTCCAAGGCTAGTGAGTTTGACCTTGGAGGTTCTCCCAATTAAGGGATTCAGTGGTCAGTAAACTAACAGAAAATATTCTCTGGTTAGTAGACCTGTAAAAATTCCTATTTAGGCTGTGAATTTACAATTTCAGATTTTACATATGTCAAATATTTATGTCTTTAATAAAAAGCCTCTTATTTTACACTGAGTAAAATTTATAACAGAGATTTTCCCTACAGATTACAAGGTATGTCACCCTCCATCCTGACTCATGCTTGCTATTGCTTTTGCCGTCAAATGAATTATTCCCTAGTATCCACTCTGGAGTTGTTCTCTCTGCCACTGACTCTCAACATGGATCCGTGACTGGTTTGAACCAATGGGACATCAAGGAGTGATGTAAGAATCCTGATATATACCCTTTGCACTTATGGGCCTTGCTTGCTTCTGTGGACATGTGCTGAAGTCTGAATGGGCACCTGAAAGATGAAGCTGCAAAGAGGGAGAAACTCAGCCATGTTACTTGTCCTAGGTGAGCCAAACACTCAAATGAACCCCTGCGGGGGACCAGCCCCAGCAGTCAGACAGGTCCCAGCAGAGGAAATAAGGAACAGGCAGAAGGGGAGTGACGGATGAATGAGTCAGAGACCATGGCTGGTGAATCTTGCACCTCTGACTGACTAGCCACCAGGATGGTTCTTTATTTATACAGATTCCACAAAAGAGGCAAACTTGTGATTTTCAAAGAAATACAGATCATATCATTTTGTCCCTGGACACGTGTTACAAGTACAGAGAGAATGGGTGTTATCACTCTCAAATCACTTTAGACTACGTAAGCATTCATGACATATGACATTCTGTTCTTCAGGAAAGTGAAACATTAAACAGATAGAAAACCGTGTGAGTCGG
>CM052717.1:36011651-36030273 GCA_028551405.1 Uromys caudimaculatus | reverse complement strand
TCAGCAAGTCTAGGCAGTTCAAAAATCCTATTGCTTGTCTCTCGCCAATTCAAAAATTCAAATTCTCTCTGCCCAGAAAACTGTTCATTTAGTATCTGGATAGCTTTCTTGGCTGAACACATTAAGTGTAAGCTTCTTTGCCTGAACTTCAAGTTTTTCTAAATGGCACCTAACTTCAAGAAGGTATTGTGAACTGTGTAAGCCAAGATTGGATGCATTTCTTTTTCAGAGAATAGAAAAAGCAAGTGGTGAGGTGTTAGAACAATGGCTAGGGATTTGCCAAGAATTAAATAAGACTGTCACACAGGATTGAGCCAGCTTGCAGGAAATGTTGCATATTCTTTGTTAAATTCCAAATTACATAGTGTTAACAAAAACAAAACAAAACAAAAAACAAGCAAAAAAAAGACCCCACAAAACCAAAAACCCAAAACAAGCAAACAAACAAACAGCAACAACAACAAAACCCCATGAAACTGAGTGGGCAGAAGAGCCTCAGAGTTGGCAGTGGTTGCTATGGCCTGACAGCAAGGTAGGTTGTTGCCATTTGGATCAAAAGAGAGACTGCAATAAGCTATGGGGTTCAAGAGATTCCTTTGTAATTAAAGCTCTATATAGAACCGGAAAGAATCTTCTGTACACTAGCCAAAGGGCCAACACATTGAACATTGGTGTTCACTGCTTGCTGTGAGAATATTGGAAGGTGGACAGTTTTGAAAACATCTGTAATTTTCTCAAAGTTGGTGCTAGAATTCCAAATTCTCATCGATGGCATTATGTCATTCGGGGGATATGCAAAGACGTGAGTACAACGGAGGAGCTGGCGACAGGACTGTAAACAGCCTGAGATGGTCCTTGGAGATGATCAGGAAAAGTGAATGTATCAATTGCCCATTTCGTGTGCAGAGCCCTAGTGAGCGGGTATCTATACTTTATAACACATGATAATGTGGGGAAAGAGTTATTAGCTACAGAAAGTAGGAATGCTACAGGAGTTATTTTCAAAGCAATGCCTGTGAACAAAGGAACTGCCAGGACTCTGTTCAGGAAACCTATACCTATGCGTGTGGGAAGGAATTTTCAGGGTAGACATTTCCTGAGTATGCTCATTTCAAGTGTACATTACTGAGCAGGCACAGTTTAGGTCCAGAGGGAAAGAAGGCTAGCAGAAGTGCTTCTGCACATGCTCATCTTATGTCATAAGGATGGTGGGTAGTAATGCCCCTGAGACAGGAATGTTTAGCTTCCTTGCTCAAAATGGTGTTAAAGAGAAGGACACAGCTAAGGTTTGTTAATAAAAGACAGGGGAGGCCTTACTGAACTGCTAATGGGTCTCTCTCCATTTTATCCTTTGTGGTTCAAACACAAAGCAGGAGCAAATGGACCTTGTAAGGTTTAGGTTGGTGGTTCAAAGCAAACTATCTACTAGTACACATCAGATTGGTAAACTTTAGAAAGCTTTTTTTTTTTTTTTTTAATTAAGGGCTGGCAGTTATCCTGACACATACCTGTAATCCCAGCTCTGGGGAAGTAGAGGCATGTTGACCTTGAGCCTGGGCTTCACAGCAAGAACAAAAATTAACAAGTAAAACAATAACTTTGGGAGCTGGGGCTACGGCTTAGTGTGCGTAAGGCCTTGGGTTTAGTTCCTAGTGTGAGGGCATCGCTCTGCCTAGCCTAAGGTCACCAAACTTTCCCCCTGTATTTTCTCTTAGGAGCCGCATAGCTGTGAGGCTTATATTTGACACTTAGCATCCACTTGATTTAAATTTCTAAATATGGTGAGAAGTGAGGGTTGTATTTTTGCATCTGGGTGTTCAGAGAGAGAGAGAGAGAGAGAGAGAGAGAGAGAGAACGATGTGTATTTGTGGGCACAAATGTCACAGTGCATGGGTAAAAGTTAGAGGACAACTGTATAGACTATAGACTCAATGTTCCCCTTCCACCTTTAGATAAGTTCTGGAGATTGAAATTGAGGTACCAAGCCTGCGAGGCAAGCATTCTTACTTGCTGAGCCACCTCACTTTTTATTAAAAAGTATATATATATATAATGTATACATGCTGATTTAATTAAGGTTATAGCCCATCCTGTCTTTTTATTAAAAATTCCATATATATGTGTATATATATATATATATATATATATATGCTGATTTAATTGAGGTTGCTTTTTTTTTTTTGGATACTTCATTTACATTTCCGAGGCTGCTTTCATGTGCATGGGTGTAGGGTTATCTACAAGATCTTGGACACGTTAACAGTGGCTGGAGCCCTGAAGTAAAATGACCATCTCTCTTCCAGGAGCCATTAACTACCAATAGCTCCTCGGCTAGGGCGAGGGCCATGTGTGCTCTTCCTCCATCCATGCTGGAATGTTGGCAGACACGATCTTGTGCAGGTCTTATTGTATAGTGACCAGTCTGCTGCGAGTCTGAGGGTAACAGCCATGCCGTGTCTAGACGACATGGTTTCACAGCATGCCTCTAGCTCCTGTAGGTTTTTTCTGCCCCTTCTTCCTGATAGTCCTTGAGCCTTGAGAGGAGAGGGTGATATAGAAGTCCTATTTAGGCCCCACAACTCAGCAGTCGGTTATTCTCAACACTTTGACCAGTTATAAGTTGCATTGACCAGTAGCCACTACTAAACTAAGCTTCTCTGACGGAGATTGAAAGTAGCCTATGTGTAGGCTTCTCCTTTGGGCAAGGTTTTTGTTTTTTGTTTTTCTGTTTTTTGTTTTGTTTTGTTTTTTGGGTTTTTTGTTTTTGTTTTTGTTTTTCACAGTACTAGAAATGAAACCTCTTAGATAGTATTAACCTAGAATTCAACTGGAAAGTGGTTGGTTACCCCATACTATTCATGTCAGCGTTGCACAGTGGGTGCATCTTACCTGGCATGACAGTACTGGGTTAGACCATTTTACTGGCTTTTCTCCCCTCAGTGACTGACAAAGCTTCTTCTGGCACTCTGAAAGCTGGTCAAGAGGAGGAAGTTTCCAGATCAGCTCCAAGTTGACTTCTGTATGTTCTGTAACCCAAGTCTGTGGTGTCTTTAGCAATAGCGTTTCGTCCTCTCGCTCTGGTGCACAGCCAAGATCTGTGGCAATAGCCTCATGTCTTCTGGGTCCTCTGGGCCTTCCTGATGAACACTTCGTAGACAAGCATCCATGCCTGGCACTAGAATTTTTATTTAATGATGTATTACTTACGGAAGCATCATTATCCGTAATTCAGCATACCTTGCTTCAAACTTCTTTTTAAAAAATTCTATTTTTTAATTAACCTACAAAGAAGTAGATTCCAATAAACATTCCTGTGGCTTTAGTTTGGCTAACCCTTGCCAGTGCTTACTCCTCTTCTCTCCCTCTCCCTCTCCCCCTCCCTCTCTCCCTTCCCTCCTCTCCGCCCTCTTTTCCTCTGTCCACATTTAGACTTTTCTCACATATTGTGTTTATCTTATATTGCTGATGCCCTGGAAAACCACATTATTTTGTAAAATTTGTGATTGTTTCTAATATCTAGACCACCAATAGGTTTTTCTATACTGATTTTGCTTCCAGAATTTCGCTAAGTGACTTGTTAGTGCTAGTAGAATTATTTCTTTTTCAACTTTCTCTAATATATCATAGGACTTTGGTATTATCTCTTTCTTAGATGTTTGGCAGATTTTTCTCAGTAAAAACATGACCATGGGGAAGTTTTTTTTTTTTTTAACTGTGGATTTAAATTTTTATAGATATGAAGCTATTTCAGTTATTGATCTCTCTCTTTCTCTCACCCACGGGTATATAGCTAAAGGCTTGCCACATTCACTGGTCTAGTCAAAGAAGCAGATTTACATTTGTATTGATTTACCTGTGGAGTTTATGTTTCTACTTCATTGCGTCTTGATCTAATCTTACCATTTTCTGTTACTTAGATTTTCCCTTTTTCCCCATGCAGTGCTGGAGACTGAGTCTAGGGCCTACCCAGTGCTAGCTAGCGCTGTGCCACTGAGTCACGCTGCCTGCGCGTAGGTTAGCCGTTTGTGATGCTCTGTACTCCTCCACTCTTTGCTTCAGGCTACCTCACACACTTAAAACTATCCAGTTTTTATTTTATTTCCATTTCTAATGACTTTCAGTTTCTCTTCTAATTCATTATTTGTTTCTCCTTTCTTTCGCTTGTTCATTTGTTCCTTCCTTTTTGAGACTGAGTCTACTCTTATAGTTTAGGATGACCTTGAACCCACAGTCCTCCTGTTGCTGGGGTTGCAGGCTTTCCCTACTATACACAGCTGATTCATAGTTTTGTTCTAGAAAAATATTATTTGGTCTCCAAATATATGAAGATATTGTAGAGATTTTTTGGACATTAAAATTCTAAAGTCAAATATCCTTTTATGTATGACTTGAATTCTTTGAAATAAATGCATTTTATGGCCTATCCTGCCTGGTAGGTGCTCTGTGTACACTTGAAAACCATCTGCATTCTGCTATTGCAGTGTGGAGCCCTGTGTAAGTCTCAGGGTAGTCAAGTTGGATGTATGATGTTTCTGTCTTTACACACTTCGTCTCCATAGATTCTGTATCTACCTGTTCAGTGAAGTACTGAATATTTAAATCTCTAGTCAAAAATTTGATCTGTGTACATTTCTTATCATTTGTCCACTTTTTGTGCCATGTATTTTCTTAATGGAGACATAAATATTTGATTTTCTTAGGTCCTATCAATCAATCAATCAATCAATCAATCAATCAATCTTGTGAAATAAGAAAAAAGTTCCTTATAATACTCTTTGCTTTGAAATCTATTGTATCTGACATTAATATAATCGCATTTTCTTTTAATTGGGGTTGTTATGATGTACCTTTACCCTTTTGCATATACATTTGTAAATCAATATACCTGTATGGATATTACACAAGGAGAACACTTCCTACACAGCGTATAGTTGGAGCTTGTCATTTTTTACTTGATCTCTGTCTTTTGAGTAGTTTCATCAATTTCCATTTGTGTTATGAAAACTTACACTTACTATGTTACGATACAACTGGGTGAGTCTGCTATCTTGTCATTTATCTTATTTTTCTCATTGTCTTCCCCTCTTTCCTTGTGCTCTTGATTGAATAGTTTCCTGTAAAGCAAATCTGCTAGTGATTTTTTTTTTGTTCTACGCATTGTGTAAAAAAAGGTTTTATGTCACCCCAATTCTTGAAAGCCATCTTTGATATAAAACTCTAGGCTGATAGTTCCTTTCTCTCTGTATATTAAACGGACTACTTTTCTCACTTGCATTCTTTTCCTTACAAGACACCTACTGTTCTAGCTTTATCACAGTATATAGTGTGATAGTTGTCTCTGCTTTTACTTTTTTTATCATTGGCTTATAAAAATCTGACTAGGGTGTAACATGCTATCGTTTTCTGATATTTCCTACCTTGGGTTTTTGGATCTTGGACATGTGGGTTTATACTCTTTGCTGAATTTGGAAAACATTTGGGTACCATTTTCCCCTCAAAAATTCTGTCTCTCTTCTCATCACTTTTAGACTAAGCATTTAAAAGTTGCTGACTGACACAATCTTCTCTATTTTTTTTTTCTGGTTTTACTTTGGATGGTTTCTGTTGCCATGATTTCAAGTACAGTGTTATAATTTTTTTGCTGTAATTTCTAATTTATTATTTAATTTTGCATTGTGGTAAAAGAGAAAACATATAACACAAATTTTCCCAGCTTCATCATTTTGCAGTGTATTGCTCAGTACTGCCGAGTACAATGACATTGTTGTGATACATCTGATTTTATTTTAATTCACTCAGTGTGGTTTTTGTCTTATCCCTAAAGTTTTCACCACCTGAAGTTTGAGTTAGGTCTTTTCTAGGACATTGACATCTTAACTTTTGATTGGATAGAAAAGCAACAAATGCCTTTGTCTATTGCTGATTGACTTACTTTCTTTCTTCATTAAGACTCTTTTTTTTTTTTTACCTTTCTGCACACCTTGGATGCTAATCATTGTAGTTTTTTAAAATTTGATATGAAATATTTAATAGTCCTAAAAACATTCTTGGGGTACATGTGTGGTGCTACATGCCTTTAGTTCTAGCACTTGTGAGGCAGAGTCAGGCAGATAGATTTCTGTAAGTTCAAGGCCAGCTTGGTCTACATAGGGAGTTTTTCATTATTTTCTGGATTCAGTTAAATTATTTGGAAAGTGATTCTTCCTTTGTGTCTTTTAAGATTTGCTTAGCAGGGCCTAGAGAAATGGCTCAGCAGTTAAGAGGATTTGCTGTTCTTGCAGAAGTCCTTGGTTCAGTTACCAGCGTGGTGGCTCACAAAGATCTGAAACTCCAGTTTCAAGGAATCCGATGCCTTCTTTCAACCTCTGCAGGCACCAGGCATTGACATGGTATACAGACATACATTCTGGCAAAACGCTGATACACATAACATACAGATAAATAAATCTTCAAAATAAAAAGACTTGCTTAGCAGTCCTAGGGCAACAGTCCAGAGTTAATGACTTCCCACTATTGAGGCAAGAATTATGAGATTTTACAATTTGGTCCCTGGAAACAGGCATTGTTCCTGGACCCACGTAAATCCCTGCCATTGTATCCTGACCTGTGTATTCTAGCCACAGGTGCTCCCCTTTCAACTCTTGGTTCCATATCCCAGCATAAGAAGTTTGCAAAAACTTCCCTGGCTCCCTTTCTTGTGCTTTGGCCTTAAAAAGTCTCAAGAGTGGAAACTGAGGCAATCATGGCATTTTATTTGATTGTCCCCCATCTTTATTGTTAGATACCTAGTAACTAGGAATCCATTATTTAATGTATTTTATCCATTACTTTTGACTATCTCTCTTACTCCACCTTGGCTATAGTTGGAAGTTCTTAGGTCTTCTCCATAGACCTACTGGAACTCCATTGGCTGATCATTCAATACTCTCTTCCCCATTATTAGTAAGTAATGTTTATAAAATAACAATTCTACGATGCAGTTAAAGAACACAAAATCACCAAGAACTTCAACAACACAAGTCTCATTGGAAATTCTAGGATAGCAATGAATAAAATATGATTTTCTTAGAAAGATATCAATTTTAATGCTTAGCAATTATCAGGAAAAATTATCTCAACCACAGCATATGAGTTAACTTTCCACCAATGGCCATGAACCTTTATCAGAAGAGATAAACAGAGCTTTGAGCAAAGTAGTCGGAAATTGTCTGTCTCTAAAGTCCTGCCCATGATAGAACAGTAAGGGCTGAATGTTGATGGATTCTCCAAAGTGGAAACCCTCTCCAATAAATAAAACCTGTTATAGTATAAAAATGGACTTTATATACTCACAGACACAAAAGGAAACAGTGCAGATAAATGACTGTCTTGTTTTTGTTAGCTGGGCTTGGGAGACGGGAAGTTGGGGAAGTCTTTGAGTTGCTTGTTTTCTTAAGGATTGATGCAAGTACCAGGATATTCCACATGAAGAAGAAAATATGTAGATCTCGATGTAGTCTAATTGAGGTTGGAAATACTGCTGGTTCCTGGGGCTTCATGGCTGTTGGCGGGTAGCTGTTCTGGTTCTAACCTATGAACATATGGATTATGGATGCAGGTAGTGAGGAACATCTGAACAGACTGTGGTCTGTGCACATCCGTGTGGAATACCTGCATCTTCTCCTCCGCACTGTTCTGGATCTGGTTGACTCTGTGCTGTAACATGGTGGATTTCTTCTCTGAGGCTTCTTTTGATGATGTTTATTTAATGCTTGGAAACTAGATTTGATGACAGGGTTCAAGAAAAGCAAAGCAAAGAAACCTCATGCTGGACATGAAACTGCAAGTTTTACATGAACTAGGGGAGTCTTAGAGGACAGAGATGTAGAAACGGGCAGGTTGTGGTCTAATTGGAAGTGGAAAATGCCTATATTAGCATCCTGAGAAGAACGGCTGTACCTTGAACAGATAAGACTGAGAAAGACACATCCACAGGCATGTACATTGTGTGACCATTTGAGAACAAGATGGTGCAAGCCAACATATAGTGCTAGGGAGTGCATCTCTCTGGGGACTGTGCCATAATGGTAGCAGCCATGACTAACGTGGTTAACACTGGCATACATAATAAATAACCCCAAATCCTCTATGGATAAACACAAGAAAGATTTATTCTTTGTCAATGCAGTGTTTGCTGCAGGCCCAGGAAACTTTCTAGAGCAACTGCTATCCATGTGGTGACCCAGGGACCTAGCTGTGATATTCAACCCCAACCCCCCACCCCGTTAGAGATTAGGGAAAGTAGCACTTTCTCAGATTGGAAGTGCACGTGCTGGCTTTGCTGGCTTTGCTGGCAATTCAGTGGACAGAAACGGTCATCGTGACTTTGCCCACAGAGAAGGAGGCTGATAATTAGAGGACTCTGAGTGGGCAGAAGGGGAAGTGGCTAAACACTTGTTTCCTGAGCTGTGACATATATTGCCCTATGCCTGGCTTATTTGTTAGTTTAGTTGGCTAACACACACTGATCTGATTTCAGGTTAAATAAGTATTGGCTCCCTATTAAACTCTCCCATTTAGACTATAAACTGCTTCACTAAGTCTGACTTGATTTCCAGTCCCTTACATATAAAGTATCCAGTGTCTAATTAAAGACATACTTATTTGTAAATGAACACCCATTTTACATAATAACAGATAGCATCTGGAAATTTTCCCTTTTTTATTATGTCAGGTTTTGTTTGAAAAAATTATGAAAAAATCCAAAGTTGTAAACAGATTTCACAGGTAGCAGACAAAAGGGTGAAAGACATAATTTAATGGCTGTAGGGTATCTGTGTAGTAGACAGTCAACATCTATTTTCTGACATTGAGTTATTAACTACTTTATTTAGAACATATTCTTCTGCCAGAAATATTAATTGTTAGAAAGACAGAGTCTTGCAAGTAATAGGATTTTTCAATTTTTCTTCATTTTTGTCTTTTAAAAATATTTTTATTCTTTGAGAATTTCATAAGTCGTTCTAAATATAGAATCCATGTATTATTTTAATGGAACATATATTAACTATAACATTTTAATGCAAGTGTTCGAACCCCATCGTTTAAAAAACTAGATGCTCAAAATATTGTAGAATATTTATTTTTAAGCTTTTGCTAGTACATACATCTTTATATATAACTGATCTCAAACAGTATAATATATTTTAATCTTGAACCTTTTAAAAAATGTTTGCTATAGTATTTCATTAAAGTTTTTTAAAATATAGTTTGGGGGGGGCTAGGCAGATAGCTCAAGTAGTAAAGTCCTTGCTGTAAGCATAATGAATGGAGTTTAGAGCCCCGAACACACAGGCATGGTATTATACACCTATAATCTCCCTACTGAGGATGCAGAGACAAGAGGATTCCTGGGGCTTGCTGGCTAGCCTGTCTAGGCAGTCACTGAGAAACTCTGCCTCTGCCGTTGACCTCAGTCCTTCACACACACATATATGTGTACATCATTTTAAATGGCTATATAAATTTCCCTGTTATGTTTAAAATCAGTTTACTGAACAACTCTTAAATTGTGAAGTAGGAGATAGGATTTTTTTTTTCTGAAAACCTAAAAACCGCTGCACTTAAATATTCTAATGCAGAAACAATTTTTCTATTATAGGCTACATTCTTAGGACACATCCATAAATGGGGAAAATTAAAAGCTGTAACCATTCATACAGTCCTAACACCTCCACTCAGCAGAAACGTTAAATCCTTCAGAGCCATCCCACCTGCTCACCGTTGTTCCCAGTCAAAACTATGAAGTCTGAACCCCAGAGTGTCAAAAGTGCTTAGTCTTTTATGTAGCAATAAAAAAATTTAAAAACTAACTCTTATATGCTCAATACAGCCTCAGTGGATGGGACAATGATAACAGGATCAGTATGTCACACTGCCTTGTGTAGCAGGTGCTTAACATTTGAGAGAGGAGCATCTGAACCCATCTGCAAGTTGCAAAACTGCTTTAGTCATAGTTTTCCCCTGCACATTTCCATATTTGTTGGCTAAAGCACTTGCTGAAATGATTGCCTCAGTCGCCTCCCCCCTCTTCCATCTTGAGCAAATATGGCAGAAGTCTGTTCATAATAGAGTCTAGACGCTACTCAATCCAACATTCTACTCGTTACTCGTCGCTGAACATTTCTAAGTGACAACGACCGTCTTCTTTTGCTATTTTATCTTCATCTTTTCCAACATTGCAAACAGTAGCTTGTTCGGAGGTCCTAGTGAAGTAACGACAGTCTTGTCCTTTAGCATGAGTCTTCGCCAGTGAGAAACTTGGCTGTGATACAATCACTGGACAGTACAAGAGGTGACGGTCCAACTAAGTGACCATCTCAGGTGCCACTGTCAAACATCGACAAATTTCAGATGACAAACTATATATCAAAGTCCTCTAGGCACTACGTGTAAATACATCACCAGGAATGGTCCGTCCATACAGCCTAAGGATCCACAGTGAGTTTTCAAAATACAACAGGAAGCAGGACAATTAATTATAATTATCCCCTTTGTGCAGAAGAGAAAGATAAAGCCAGGGAGCGGATAACTGCCCTGGCCAAGATCATACTGTCCATAGTGAGGCTGCAGGGAGAATCTCAGATTCAAGAGTAGAATACTTAAGAAACAGAAGCTTCGTTATATACCTGAACAGATGCACTGGACCTGAGTAAGATGTTATTCCTGAGAGTCAATGAGATGCAAATAGGTAGAAACAAGAATAGTCAAGAGAATATAAAATCAAATTATCCTACAGGACAGTCCTTATGAATAATGACTGCCCAAGAATGACCTCAGCTGGTGACGGGGAGAGAAAACAAACAGATGTGTTTGTCACATGCTGGCAGAAGACATGTGGAGGAACCAGCAAGCCGATCTGAGCTGAAGGCACATGGCAGGAACTGACAGCCCGATTCCTTTTCCCATCAATTTCCACACCACCCCCATCTCCATCCTACAAAGGACCAGCTGATACAGACATCCAAAACAGAACATCTCAGTAAAGAGTAGAATGCCATGTGGGACAGCAGAGCAGAAGAGGACAAGAGTTTCCGGGAGAATCTAGTTCTTAATCTGGAGAACTATGGCACTGCCAACAGTACTCTAAGGGGAGCCATGAGAAATATATGCTATTTAGCATACACAGTAAATACTTGTTCAAAAATGAATGCAGTTACATATGTTACGGTTGTGTAGCTTCTTATGGGACTCCTCTGACTTGTTGCCTGCTTTTGGAGCCTTATTCCTTCTACTGGGCTGCCTCTTCCAGCCTTAACGTGAGGGGAGGTGCCTAGTCTTATTACAACCTGATATGCCATGTTCGGTTGATATCCATGGGCGGTCTGTCCTTTTCTGAAGGAAGGAGGAGGAGATTGGAGGGAGAGGGGAGCTGAGTGGGAGAGAGAGGGAGGAGAGGAGGGCGGGGAAACGGCAGCTAGGATGTAATACATGAGAGAATAAATAAATTTTTAAAAATGAGTGGTTAGTTGCACTAATTTCTGCTTTTCTAAATCAAGATTTATATCCAAATGCACCATTTTTGAGTCACCAAGGCAATAAGACACATTCTGTTCATTCAGGTCTGATTTGACCATTATTGAATTAAAAATTAATGTGCTACTATAACTAAAAATATGTATTCCTTTATTGTTGACCCAATAAATGAGGTGGGGTAGAATTGATGTGAAAAAGAATTATCCTGATTGCCAGTATGAAATAGACTTTCATAAAAATAACAGAGCTGCAAAGTCAAGTAAGATTTCAGTTTTACTCTTATTCCTAACTTGTAAGTCTTTGAAACGTCAGTCTTTCAATCTGGAAATGCAAGCTTTAGTGATATCTAATTTTCCCTACCTGCCAGAATGACCTGAAGATAAAGTAAGGTACAATTTAGGGACAGTGAGACACTGTATCAGTGTAAACTTAGTGAAGGTAGTGTCAGTTGTACAGTTTCTGCAGCTTGTAGGTCAGCCCCCTTCTTGCCAAGTCACCTGTGAGGTGGCGGCTTGTCCGGTCCACTTCGGCAACTCTGTGGGTGGGGAACAGGTTACATTGTGGCACAAGGAGAAAGAGCCTTGGAACAACCCCAGCTGGGTTTGGCTGTGCTGAACATCCCATGTTTTGTTGTGAAGGGGAGGCTGTGGTTAAGTGTGTGAGAGACATGTTCACCGCTTGCCTGTGGTCACTTCAGCTTAGTGCATTGTGGGCTGGGCTCTCACTATGAGGCTGAATTTGGTGAGACAGATCATGTACATACATGAGCTGAGTTTATGGCTGACATATGGGCAGCAAGGAATGACAAAAGCCTGGGACTTGGGATGAGGTTCCCCAGGGCTCAAGGAAGTACCCAGAGTGTATGCAAACTTGTCTGTACATGCCCACATCTGCCATACCTGATGAGCCTGGAGAGCAGCCACATTGGGTTTCTTACCCCCAGAGGGATGCTAATTGCCAGTCATAACATGGAAGAACGTCCTATTCCATGGTGGGCATAGGAGTAGCTTTTTCAGTCCATTTCCTCTTCCTCGGGTTGCCACATTCCCAGTGTACTCTACAGCCAGTCTGGAGAGCTACTCATGACGGCGTGGGACAAGTGGCTGGCTCCAGGGCTCCTGGGAGAAATACTGAACAAAAGAAGATGGCCATGGTAAATGTAGCTTAGCCTCAAGTGGCTAACCCGACTCATATATATATAATATATGATATATATATATTTTCATATATATATATATAATGAGTATATATATAATTAATTAATATGTCCATTCATTTATTCAGTGTTTATGAGTCACTGAGCGCCAAATTCTCTTCCTTCTGGGATTCCTCATCTAATGTCTCAGTGAGCTGTATGAAGACAATGGTTAAGCTGTTTGTCTCCAGTGAGTCTAAGAGCTACTTAAGAACGGGGACAAAGTTCTCCGCAACGGCTGACAGAAAATCGTAATGCTGGCAAGTTTTCAAGTGTCATTAAGTATTTAGTGGATTTTTCTTGTAAGGTTCCATTATATTGCCCCAGTTTGTATATTCTTAATAGGTGTTGTCTTGGAAGTTTCTCAGAGGCAAACCCTGACACGAAGGGTAGACTGCTGGACATTGTCTGTGGAGTAACATTGCTTGGTGTAATGTCTGTGGATTTCAGCACAGCCTCAGAAGTCCTCAGTCCTCACCATTAGAGGCTCTGGAGCCAAGGTGCTCTTGTAGAGTCATCTGTGTCCTACTGAGCCCAGTGAGCCCCTGGCCTTTATTTAAACAATGGTCAGTCACAGGAGGGGGGCGGACTGTCTGGGGGAAGGGTGTGACCCTCCACAAAACAATAAGGAAATTCTGAAGCAAGCTATCTTTTGAGGGCTTTCTGTCCTTCTGCTGCAGTGATCCCAGAAACACCAGGGTAAGTGTTTCCGCTCTGAAGGGAGACCAGGGCTGCCCATCGCAACAGTTATTGCGCGTTCTGGTATTGATACAAGAGGATGCCAGGTGTCTTTCCTTCCCTCTGCAGAAGGAAAAGTGAATTGTAATGTTGAAGCAGCATGAAGCTCATTTAATTTACCAAAACGATAAGGCATAGCTCACTTAAACTGTATGTTGGACACAGAAGTTCTCTAAATACATATTTTGGTAAAAAATTAGAAACAAACAAGCAGAGTCATAGCTGATATGGAGTTTGTGTTCGTAATATCTGTTCATCTCATAGGGCACCAGAGGTGAGCCAAACAGTTCCAGCGGAGTCCAACCTCGTGGAGGGATGAGTTGATGGAGCTTACTTACAGGTCGCTCAAATGGTGCTGAAGTTAGAAAGCAGAAAACAAAAACCAAAACCAAAAACTGCCCACTCCGGCATGAATGACTCTGGAAAGCTGCCTCCCTGGAGCTCCCTGCAGGAGCTGCCCGCTAGGCTGAGTCCCTTCTCCCTAGCACCTGATTTGCTCCTATAACTTGAGGTACAAAGTGCATTGATATTGGCAGTTACAAGAGCTTTCTCTCACTTGAGTTTAGGGTACTTCCCAAGCCTTGGTTAATCTCCTTTACTTCCTGTCTTGATGAATCTTTTCCCTCCAAAGAGGAACTATTTCAATTTTGAGAAAATAGGGGCATAACAATGAATGAATCAAAAAAAATTTTTTTTCATCTCTTAAAACCCAATTGAATTAGCTCAGAAACAGGAGCTGGTACTATCTCAGATAACCCCTTCACAGAGGGTGAAGTTGCAACTGGACTTCAAGGACTCAGAAGGTATCCAGGGACTTTTTGTCTCTGCTGTCTTCCTGTCATCTTTAGTTTCAGATTAGTTTATTGCTGACCTGCTCTCAAGTTGAATACTTAGAGAGATAGGTGCTTCTAGCTTCTAGCAATGTACCAATCGCCATAGCTAGCAGAGGAAGTTGTGTTGATCACCTTAGTTGGGCCCATTGCCACAGCCGGGAAGAAGAAGAAGGGCCAGATACACTTATGAGGGTTCTCAGATATGATTATGAGAATCTTCACACATGCATGCATGACTATAGTAGAGAAAGAGTGTTTAACGGCAGAGAAAGCCAGTCAATGTCTAGACAGAAAGGTGTCTTAGATATATATATAAGATGATCAGATCTTAGGTATCTTGTTTCTCCTATTGGGATCTTGTCTGGCTGACTTAATAATCTATTTTTACTTTGGTGTATTTACCAATGTGTTTTACCAAGGAAATAGAACATATAGCTACTGTTAATTTGCTCATAAATACTAGATATAAATACTAAATTCTGTTCACGTTGCCCTGAGATTAATCACCTGCCAATGCATACATGATTTCCTTAGTTCAGTGAAATTATTTATTAATCATCTTAACAAGGGACTTTTTGAAGGGTTTTAAATGAAGACATAATGACCATATTCTTCTTTTTAAGAGGATATTTATTTATATTAACAAATGTCATTTTATAAAAAGACACTTTAACTTTTTTCAAATAAACCTACATGAAGTGATTTATAACATAATTCTGTTAGCTATAAATCTTTCTTATATGAAGACACTTTGAGAATATAAAAACTACTTTAAAAATAGTTCTTATTCAGTTCTGGGTTTTAAAAAAAAAGGAATCTATGCTTTGAAGCCAACCTTTCAGAAAGGGATTGTCCACTGTCCAGTGTCCTGTTGGAGGTAGGTTAAGATAACCCTGCCCTAGTGCTTGACTCCAGAAGTGGGTGTGGGACCTGATACATGGAGGAGGGGTTATGTTTGCAAAAGCTCTTCTTTAGCACATATCACGTGAGACTGGCTAACTGTAGCTGCCACTAGCTGAAGGTCAGGTCAGCGCTGAGGAGAGCCCAGCAGAGAGGTGATTAAAAACGTGGGTGTTCCTGCCAACATCATTAAGTTAGGAATTAACCAATCAATGACTGCCCTTTCATTGACTAAGAATAGATAATAGAGTGGCCATAAGCAGAATCAGAGTAATTGTAAATTAGAGCTAAAAATTTCTAACATGGGGGCTGGATTACAAAGTCAAAGAAGTTCTTTGTAACCTATATGAGTAATAAAGGCATTTTGAATTCGAGGAGTGTCGTGCAGAAGGAAATTATGGGAGAAGCCTTCTCCAAGAAAATCCTTGATGAAGGGCTCCTCATCTACAGGGATGAGGATGAGCCATGCCTACCGGGCAGAGGGAGCAGTGTCTAATCAAAGCAGAGCTCTGAAACAGAGTTCCAGGTCTCGCACATTAGTAAAGAAAGTTCTGTGGGTGCCTCACGAGAGCTGTGGTTCTGACGGGGACTGAATGGGCGGAGTGCTGTGAAAGACAGATGTGCCTTCTCTCTCCACCTTCTCTCCCAGTGTTTAGAGTGGTATGATCCCTTAGTTTTGCTCTGATCTGGTAATAGCTCCGTTGTCTGTTGACATCAGCCAACCAGTCCTCTGCTCTTCAGTAAGAGTCTGTGGTCCCAGCTCAACTATACGCAGTTCCTATAGATCATTTCTCTTTCACATAACTTTCTTGGTCTGTCATGTGCTAGCTTCCATTCTTAAGTCCCGAGAAGCTGGCCCATGGTGCGGCCTGCTCACTCTCTTATCACTATGGTTATAACCACGGCTAACCAGATCCATTTCATTGGCCTGAGCTAGAGGACCAAATTTTTTTTTCTTTTCATTCTTACCTTCTGAAGTATGTGGTCAGTATCTGGTCAGATCACATTTAGGTAAGAAATAAGGAATTTCTGAACAAAGACAGCAGGGACACCATAGAGAAAATTAAAATACAGTACAGGGAAAATCATTGATTCTTTCTAATAAGTGAATTTAACAATAAATATTTACCAAGTATCTACCATGTGTTAGCATTTTTCTAGGCTGATGTGCAATGAACAATACCAAAGAGACCTGTTCTCATAGAGCTTGTATTTTGAATTAAGGATAGCAACCCCAAACCCATTCTAATAAGAAAATCTATTTTAAGAGAAACGGTGAAGTTGCTCCTGGTGTATTTACCAACTGTTTCCACAAGCTATGCTTTTGTCATGCTCACCAATTCTGTGGATCATAAATGGGGAGGAGGTAAAGACTCACACTTCTCTCTGCTCCATAGTGTCTGAACCGGGAAGATTCTGCTTTGGAGGGTAATTCAGCAGCTGAGACAGGAAGCGCTGGCAGCCAGTTTCATTCACACAGGTGACCAAGTGGGAACCTCTGTGGGTGTTGGTGGCAGGAACAGCTCCATGTGGCCTTTCCATGTGACCTGGCTTACTCACAGTATGACAGCCTCAAGGTAGTGGGACTTCCACTGATGGCTCAAAGACATGTGTCCTGAGAGAAGCGGGAGGGAACATCTCGATCTTTTCTGAATGAATCTTGCAAGTCCAGAGGTAGAAGACTCAGAGAGTGTAACCCCGGGTCTACGGAAGCCATTCCATACCACCACCTGATGAGATGAATGTCAAGTGATTTGTCAACACTGAAAAACAAAACGAAACACCAAGTGCCACGGGAAAAACTGGAGCAAGATTGAAGAATTTTAAACTCCATGGGGGAAAGAAGGTACCTTCCTGGATCCGTTCACCTGCAAGGCAAAGTCTGACCGAGGCCTCTTGAGTCTTGGGGAGGGGCACTCACTTTAGGCCAAGGGACAACAGATAAAGATAACTGAACCTTGAGTAATGGCGGAATTAGCTGATGGTGAGAGAGGAATAAATACCCATATCTAAGGCCGAGCAAAGGAGCAAAGCTGACCTGGGAGCTGCCTGGCTTGCGGGATGAGAGAAGAAACAGGCGTGATTTTAAGATCAGACAAAGGTAGAGGGAGGCACAAAAGCCTTCGATACTTATTTTTGGACTAATATACAAAATCCTACCATTCAGTCTTTTTTTCTGTTCCTTAAGTCTCTCTTTTAAGACATAAATGTTCCTAGCAGGGCATCAATTGAGCCACTGGCACTTGAGCAAAAGGAAGAGAGGAAGAGGGTACTTCAAAAAGGAAGGAGACCCCTAGGAAAAGGGCGCCTTTTGGGAATTCTATTTTGATGGACTATAGTGAGAAGTGATGCTGGGGAAGAGTGTGTGCAGGCATCCTTGACTTGGTTCTGTTTTGAAGTCTATGGTAGGTCATATAGAATCTGTTATGGTTCAGCAAAAACAAATGGAATGGAAATAAGTTCTTTTTTTTTATAGTTTATTTACATTTTAAATGTTTCCCCCTTTCCAGGTTTCCCCTTTGGAACCCCCTTAACCCCTCCCCTCTCCCCCTGCCTCTATGAGGGTATTCCCCCACCCACCCGCCCACTCACTCTAGTCTTCCCTCCTCGGCATTCCCTTAGAGTGGGGCATCTAACACCCTCAGGCCCAAAGGCCTCTCCTCCCCCTGATGGCTAACAAGGCCCTCCTCTGCCACATATGTGGCCAACACCATGGGTCCCTCTATGTGTATTCTTTGGTTGGTGATCCAGTCTCCTGCAGCATCGGGAGGTCAAGCCAGTTGACACCCTCCATGTTGTTCCCTCCATGGGGCTGCAAACTCCCTCATCTCCTTCAGTCCCTTCTCCAACTCCTCCATCTGGGACCTCACACTCAGTCCAATGGTTACTGTGAAGTGAATCTTGGGTATTCCGGACTTTTGGACTAATATCCACTTATCAGTGAGTACTTACCATGTTCGTTCTTTTGTGACTGAGTTACCTCGCTCAGGATGATATTTTCAAGTGTCATCCATTTGCCTGCGAATTTCATGAAGGCATTGTTTTTAATAGCTGAGTAGTATTCCATTGTGTAAATGTACCACATTTTCTGTATCCAGTCCTCTGCTGAGGGACATCTGGGTTGTTTCCAGCTTCTGGCTATTATAAATATGGCTGCTATGAACATAGTGGAGCCTGTGTCTTTATTACATGTTGGAGCATCTTCTGGGTATATGCCCAGGAGTGGAATAGCTGGGTCCTCAGGTAGTATTATGTTCATTTTTCTGAGGGTCTGCCAAACTGATTTCCAGAGTGGTTGTACCAGCTTGCAATCCCACCAGCAATGGAGGAGTGTTCCTCTTTCTCCACATCCTTGCCAGCATCTGCTGTCACCTGAGTTTTTGATCTTAGCCATTCTGACTGGTGTGAGGTGGAATCTCAGGGTTGTTTTGATTTGCATTTC
>CM052717.1:35983934-36011151 GCA_028551405.1 Uromys caudimaculatus | reverse complement strand
GTAGTATTATGTTCATTTTTCTGAGGGTCTGCCAAACTGATTTCCAGAGTGGTTGTACCAGCTTGCAATCCCACCAGCAATGGAGGAGTGTTCCTCTTTCTCCACATCCTTGCCAGCATCTGCTGTCACCTGAGTTTTTGATCTTAGCCATTCTGACTGGTGTGAGGTGGAATCTCAGGGTTGTTTTGATTTGCATTTCCCTGATGACTAAGGATGTTGAACAGGAAATAAGTTCTTGAAGCAAGTGTCAATCTAGTCTTGGTGTCAGAAGGAAGTGCAAATAAAATTGATAGGACCTTAGCGCCACCTGGTGGCCCATTAGTGAAATGATTCCTTGTACTAGAAGCATCACTTCTGCATGCAAAATCAAGAGTCATTTCCTGGTAGTTACACACATGATGCACAGTTCCTTTTGTGTAAATGGTTTTAGCATATCAATCTGTCATCTACCCAAGTAATTGAGGGTAGATGGGGGTCTATGGTGGTGGGAAGTTAGATAAGGGAAACTAGACAAAGAGACACAGACTGTTGGCTCTTTCCTGCTTAAAAGTCTCAGTTGTCAGCTTTGCTTCTTCTAAGTTAGCATCAGTTATAGGATTTTCTTTCTGAGGAATTAATAACGATAACAGTGATGGAGATGCTAATGGTGCGTCAGGAGTTGAAGAAATCAGAGCCCCAATATTGATCGAATGCTTTTTATTTATAAGGCCCAAGTAACCAAATTAATATGTAAGGGTGCGAGGCAGAACTTGAAATGAAGAGTTGGTGAAAAATGTCAGCAGACATAATTGGACACACTGTACCAGCCATGGATGTCTTGTAGTCATCTAAAGCATTAAAAGTGTTCTGCGCAAAAAATATTTCATGGCTGGTAAGGTTTGGATATTTGTTTGAAGGCCAGTAAATCTCAGCAGACAACAAGGCTATAATGTTATTACGACGATGTAGGGAGTGTTTACAGAGGTGACTTCAACTCTCAGAGCACCAGCCCAGCTGGATCAAGGCTATAGCACATCGCCAGGCTCCCATTTACCTTGGAAACAGAAAAGTAAGAAATGCCGTAATCGGATTTGAAGCAGCTCGTCGTAGTCCATCTTTCCACTGGAAGAAAATTGATAAGAATGGGCCAATGTTTCTTTCATGAGAATTTGAATACAAGTTATATTAATTAAACATCTTCATTCTGCTGATGGAGAAACTTAAGCCAGAAGTGATTAAATTACACGGCTATTTAGTTGCAGAGTAAGACCCATGTTTTTTAATCCTGGTCTGCTACTCATTTCACTACAACTATTAATAGAAGAACCCTTCATGTCTGTGGCAGAGCAGAGCAAGAGAGCCAGTAGGCCCACCTTATAGCAGACAAGTGTGGGTGTGTCCAGGAAGATCACCTAAGTGTAGGCAGATTGAATGCTACATCTCCTGTATTTTTTTTTCCTGAGACACGGCTTCTCTGTGTAGCCCTGGCTGTCCTGGGTCAACCTCTGTAGACCAGGCTGGCCTCAAATTCACAGAGATCTGCCTGCCTCTACTACCAAGTGCTGGGATTAAAGGTGTGGCCATTTCCTGTGTCTTAAGAGGTTCATTTTCTTATACAATATCATTCTGAATCTTATAATCAAATCAATACTCATGTATAATTGTTCCTAGCCACTGGGACAAGTTACAAAGTGGTCTTTTTTTTTCTTTTTTTCCCAACCTGGGAGTACTTAACCACAAACATTTTAATTCATTGGGTTCTAGAATTGGCAAGTCCAAGGTATTAGCTTAATTTGGGGAAGGAGCTGTCATTCAGCAATATGAAATTCAGTAAAAAGAGAAACAAAATTACGACATATAACACCGGTTTGCTTTCATCTGACTTGAAGTTCTAAAGAGGTCAAAACTGCAAAGCATGGTTAAGACTAGACACTTTGTGTCTGTTCAGAGTCACATTTACTTTGGCAGAAGATTTTGATTGGGTCTGGAATGTGTACAGCCATATCTTGAGACTCCTAAAAGGTGAAATGTGTAATCGAATGGGCAGACACGTCTGTAGTTGTTTTATAGTTGTGTGCTTTATAACTGATGAACAAGTAAACCAGTGGTTCTCACCCTTTCTATGACGTGACCCCTTCATACAGTTCTTCATGTTGTAGTGACTCCCAACCTTAGTATTATGTTTATTGTTCCTTCCTAACTTTCATTTTGCTAGTATTCTGAATTGTAATGTATATATCTGTGTTTTCTGGTGGTCTTAGGTGATCCCCATGAAAGGGTGGCAACTCACAGGTCGGGAACTGCTGATACCGGGCTTTTTCTCCCGTGCTGTTTTGAAGTTTACCGTTTTGCAGTCAGTGCCATCTGAGACTAGACGTCTTGGCTTATCTCAAGAGTGCTGTGGTCAGCTCCCTCTCCAAGTCCCAAGTCAGCCTCTCATGCCCTGGAGCAAGTCGCTTCTTTTCTGAATGCTACTTTCTTAACTTACATTGGAATGGTATGGATTTGGGGAGACTGCTGTATTAGAGAAGTGTACATGTGTGAGATGCCTTCTCCAATTTCTGAAGCTCAAGAAACTCAGTGTCAGCCACAAGAAACTCAGTGTCGAGGAAGAGAGTGGTTAGGATTGTTGTTTTCTCTGATTTGGCCCCATGGAGCCTAAACAGCGTGGTTTTTTGCTCTCTTAAAATCCATGTCCCATCGCCCGAGAAAAGTCTGAAAAGATCTCCCTTTATTTTGTTTTACTAATGTATTTATTTAAATATTTTTCATAAACCATATGGAACTCTTTTTCATGTGACTGTTTTGTTGTTGTTTTGTTTTGTTTTCCCCTTTCGTGATTTACCTCTTAGAGGTGTGGCTCCAACTCAGGTGGGAATCAATGTTCTAAAACTGATGTTTGACAGGGATCTCAGAACCTCAGGACGTTTATCTTAGGAACTTGAGAGGCAGTGCAGTCACATACCTGCACACACATGGAGAGAGAACCGTGGAAGGGCCGTCTTGTCTTAGTCATTGTCACAGAGCTTTGCAAAATAACTACAGCAGGGCAGTGCTTGCCGGGAAGCCTAAGGATTTGGCTTCACAGCTTAATTCTGTGTGTGTGATAGCTTGGGAATACTCTTTATTATGAATTGGGGGCGGGGGTTACAAACCAAGTCCAAAACAACAGGTTGCAAGAAACAGCAACACCAATGAATAGATAACAATAATCTTTGTGAACAACTAACTTTGTATTTTTGGGTTTTTTGTTTCCAGTCTGGGTGTCTCTGTGTAGTCTTGACTATCCTGGAACTTGCTAGATTTGGTCCCAGGCAACCTAAACAGTGTGTTTCCTGTCATCTTAAAATCCATGTCCCATCACTCAAGAAAAGTTTGAGAAAGTCTTGTAGACTAGGCTGGCTTCAAACTCAGACATCTTCCTGCTTCTGCCTCTCAGGTTCTGGGACTAAAGACGTGCACCACCACCACATAACTTAAGGAAAGCACAAGGCCAGATTTTATGTCAGTCCATAGCAGACACAATGAGAGGAGACTCAGGTAGCCATGACCCACCCACACGGCTGTCACTCTCCTTCACACGTTCACCTACAACTTTAGTTAGCTTCTTTATTATTAACATTGTTGCTATTTTATACTAGTTTGAGTTTCCCCTCAGCCTACATTTTGTTTTCCACTCGGCTTTCAGGGCTGAGAGGGCTCCTTTAGCTCTCTGTGTACTAGCTCACACTACCTGGCTGTGGGCTCCATAGACACAGAGCCCCTCCTGGCTTAGGTCTACAACCCCGTGTCACCAAGTAACTATTCTACAATGAAGGAAAGACAGGGAAGGATTTTAGCTGTGAGCATGATGGAGGTGCCCTGGGAAAATTCCAAGAAGCCCTGTGACCCAAGGTATTCAACTCTCACCCCATGATGGACAGCGGCCTCACTAATCGCTCAGATCAGGTCAGCCTAAACCAACAGTACCAAAAGAGAGCAGTAGGACTTATCATTCATCTTTGATATGCTGTAGACTACTCACAGGTCCTGGGCTAGCCAAGCAGAATTCTCTGGAAGTACCATCACCTGGGCTTCTGACATTTCTTGATTGCTTTTAACATTTGTGCTTATCTTGGTGCGCGGGGGGGAGGGGGCGATTAGGATCAATGCACTCAAAAGGCATTGTTTATTTATAGAAGTATGAAAGGAAGGTGGTCTGATAGGATCTCCTTCTCCAGGTCCATGCAGTTCCTCAATACTGCAGCCCTCTAGTGTTTCTAAGCTTATTTCAAGCCAAGAAACAGCTAAACATGATAGAAATTCAAACCTATGGCACCTAAACTATTTAAAGCTCATTATTTAGCAATGCATAGCATTCTCATCCTGTGAAGAGAAATTTATTTCTTTCTTGTATCTTAAATTTTTTTTCAAAAATATAGGTGGGTCTCATGTACTATAAAGCAAAGTAAATTATGTATCAGCAGCTCACTGAGTGATAGAAAATGTCTTCATATTTCCTTTTCCAATAAGTGGCTATTAGTTTTGTTTAAAAAAAAAAAAAAAAAAAAAGAATTATTTCTCTCCTTGCTGCATAAAAATAGGTCAAGTAATTTAAGCCAGTCCATTGCAATTAAAATTCAGACGCTGCCATTGTTCCTTCTATTGGGGAGGAAGACAAACACAACACATGCTAATAGGGTCTCACTGGCTGAGGCCTTTGATGTGCTGTTTGGTGTTCTCTCGCTGAGGTTTGCCTCAGCCTGTCTGGGAGCTTAGATTTTGCAGATAGTGATATAATACTGAACTGGTAAATACCATCTCTGAAGCTACAGGAAACAGTCCCTTTATGCAAGAAAAACCAAAACATAACAGAAAAAAAAAAAAAATGGCCAGTAGCTGAGAGCCTACGTTCTTCAAGTTCTAAATTGATTTTTTTTGGAGACAATGTTATCTGCCAGGTTTATGTTGAAGTAAATTTTCCTGACTCAATTAGACAGCAACATTTATTCTCATTAGAGTTCCCGTGGTCCTTTACACTAGATTAGAGCCAGTGGCTAGGTCACATTCCAACATGGATAATTGCGTTCTGCATTCCTGAATATTTCCCACCCTGTCCTCAACCTCGCCCCATCTGGGTACAGTCTTCTTGACCCTCAACTACAAACCCGCAGTCCTGTTGTGGGGATTCAGATGTTTGCCACCCCCACATCTGACATGCTAAAGCACTGGCCCCACCTCTATTCCTTGCTATTTCAAAAGGAAAATCCCTCAGCCCGTGTATATTTCCAAATAGGAAGCCAATTTCAAATTATGCACCTTTAATCACAGGTTGAAGTCTTTGGTAGGTAAGATACTCTTATTTTTATAGAGTGTTTAATCTCCAATTCTGTTGATTAAAAAAAAAGAAATGGTTGAACAAACATAGGATATTTGCTCAAGGGGGGGAGGAAAGCAAAGTCTTCAGCAACGGAAAAAAAAAAAAAAATCCCTAGAGAGGAGGTTTTCTTAAACCTTCTGAATAAATTCCACAAGGGGGCGAAAACACCCAATGGTCCAGAGCTGCAAAGTTTGTATTTGAAAGCCAGCCACCCATAATAGATTAGTGGATTAATATTTTGCTCTAAAGGATCTGGCCTTTAATGTTGACATCAATTTATAACCATCCCAGGCGTTTACAGTAGTAAAAGTCACAGAGACCGTAAACTTCACAATAGATGTCAGCCTCCTGGAACGAGTGCTTGAGCCTAGCACCCCATAAACAGTAGTGATTAGGTAACTGTTCTTCAAAGACCTATCCATAGCCCTAACGTCTTTATCAGCCACAAAGATGCTGCCACCGGGATTTTTATCAAGCACTCAGCAGAGCCACATGATTATATTCACGCAGACATATTTCCCTGTTGTGTATCAAGGGGGCTGTGCTTATCACTGATCTTGTCCTGAAAATCAAGCATGCAGTGTCTATTTGTGAGCAAAACCTAAAGAACAGAGGCCCTCTTGTACCATGTTAGAACTTTTTGACAAACAGCCAAGGTACAGAGGTCAAATTTCCCCATATGCCCTAAGCAACTTAGTAGGAAGCAAGACCACAGAAGGTTTTGCAAATGTCTGCCAGGAGCCGGGTGATCTAGGTCACTGTACAGGTTTCATTAATCAGGTTGTTTAAACAAGGGCTTATTTTTCTCTGCCTAAAGCGACCTGCAGATATCACGTAGGATCTGCTCGATTGTTGATCAAGAGAGTTTTAATGAAATAGAGATGGTGGGGGAGGGGGCCATTTGTATTTGTACTGAGGACAAATTGTGCTTTTAGCCAGCTCTCTGTCTGAGTGTTCTCTGTTCTAACAGGGATGGGTCCAAGTTCTAATAATAGTTCCTTGAGCTCTGCATCTCTACATACGTGTCCGGCTTTGGAGCAGGAGGAGCAATTAATGACAGAGCAGGTGTTATGGCTTATTCTCTGGCAGAATAAATGGCGAATAGGGGTGATATGACAACTCTTTGCTTTCTTCTTCAACACACACACACACACACACACACACACACACACACACACACACACACACACACAGGAAAAAGAACCAGAATTTGCTGTATACAAACTTTTTCTTTTCACTTGAGCCTGGGGGAGGGGGAAGGAAAGGAAAAGAAAAAGGGAAAGAAAAACTTACTGTGAATAATGCTTAGCTATGACCATTTACTGCGGGATTGCAGACGCAATATTGACATGTCGTAGCTGAAGAGAACTTCAGCTTTAACTATTGGAGAAATGGGATTGTTTGAAAATTGGGGTGAAAGAGCTTTGCACGATTTCATAGGACATGATTATTAATAGGATGGTGTCAATTATAGAGTTATAAAAAGCCCAGTGCACTATGCGTCTTAATTTTACCTGTCCTGCTTGGAAATAGAACTTCGCAGCGTGGAGCCACTCGGAGTCCTTCTCAACCAGCCTGTGCCAGATTCCAGGGCAGCCCTGGCGCAAACCTACCTGCCTGTTCTGACTGTGATGCATGGGCTTTAGGATGAGATTCAAAGCACAAAAAAGGATCATTCTTTTGAAGCAAGGTTTGCTGTAAGACCTTCTCAGTCTGCAGTGCCTTACTCTCTCCATAGGGTCAGTATGCATATTTGTTCTTGCCTGTGGATCTGCTGTTTTTAAAGGCACAAAAACAAGACAGGAAATAACAATCTAACTCTTTCTCTCACCTGGGATGATCTGACATTTTAACAATATTTCTCTTTTGCCTGATTATATAAGGCTATCCTTGACACTCGCTGCACATGGGTTTGGTCTGTTTAAAGACTCAGCTCAGCCAGGTTGTTAAAATCATTTTATACTGAGGTCCTTGGCACCTAAGGCATGGGGATAGCAACAGCAGCTCTGAATTCTGGAAAATGGGGCATGCTGGGAGGGAACGTATTATGAAGGTGGTAATTTGACCTTTGAATCAACCTCTGAGCAAAATTTAAATATTATTGGAAGCAAGGTAGGCTTCCACCCCCTCTTCCACCCAGAACTGCAAACCAGTCAGAATGTATTTGAGATTAAGCTGGAAGATGCATCTATCCTTAGCACCTTTGCTCAGAAATAACATTCGTCATTTGAAATAAAGGTAATTTATATTTAATGCCACCCCATCAGTCACTCAGTGTAATATTCTAGTCCATCGTCTTTTAAGGAGTTGAATCAGAAACACTTTTCTCCCCCTGCCTCCCCCCCCACCCAGTGAGAAAGAAAGATTTAATATTGCTAGCCTTCCTAGGCAAGGTTCACTGGAGCTGGGTACAGCTAAGGAACAACAACAACAAAACCACGGTGACAACTTCTCAGCCTTTGATTAAACCACACCGAGGGGCATGCTACAAAGGGAACCATGCAGCATTACGCCAATTATCCTAAATCCTGCTCTCCCTTAAGCTCACAGTGACCTGTTTTAGTGTCCTGAAACTTATCCTTTGGAAAGCTTACTCTCAATGACAAGTCGAACCTAAGGACAACCCCCGTGCACACACAAATCACTATCAGAAAGCAATTTATTTCTTAACTTTTTATTGACATTGGCAAATTAAAATAGAATAAATTAACAAGTATTTTTTCAAAAAAATGTTTTGTACAAAAATACTGTCAAAATTTCCTAAAAAGCTTTCACCACAGCAGTATCTTTTCATGTACTGAATATAACTATTAGCACAGTGTCAAAAATGTTGAAGACAGAAACAAAATAAAAATCTGTGAAATGTTTGCCACTGACGGACATCCCACACCCTATCATTGTCTGTACATATGGGGGAGGGGAGACAGCCAACTTGAAAGTGAACGGTATGACTTTTCCTGATCCAGAACGGTTTGGCCCACCTCGGTTTAATCTTCCAGTTTAGCATATTTGAAAACTTAAGTCTGTACTCGAATGCATAGTTTAAAAAAAAAATGAAGCGAGATGGCAGTTTGTGCAGTACTATCTGCCCTTCAAAGTTCATGCAGCCAACAAATGCGATTTTTTTTTCCTTTCACTCATAAATCTGAATGCAGTGCAGCCATTTGAAACCATCTACAAAATCCACAAGATTAAGCAGTTTGCCAAGCTTAATACCTAACAGTTGAGCACGGGAGAAAGAGGAAATCAGGAGTAAAAACAAACAACAAAAAAGACCAAGTTAGCTAGATAGTTCAACTACATTAAGGGAGGCGAATGTCAAGGCTACAAAAACGAAACAAGAACAGGAAAAAGTGGCAGCAATCTTTTTTTTTTTTTTTTAAACCAATTTGTACAAGTTTATAGTTTACTTTGTTTCCAGGTTCTCAAACCTTTCAGGATCTGAAAAGCGAGATACTGTGTCTAAGGGAATGTTTTTGTTTTTTTGTTTTTTTTTTAATTCACACCGAAGAAGTTGGGGGTGGGGGTGGGGAGGGTGATTTCTTTCGCCCGCGAGGTTAACCGAGTCAACAGCTGACTCTGCTGGGCTGCTGTTTGCACACGAAGTCCGTCATAAAATCAAACTCATTTTGGCCCAGCCAGAGTTCGGGCAGCTCCTTGATGCGGTCCAAACCCATTTCTATCACTAGGGACATAAGCACTTCCTCATCGATGAAATCAGTGTCTATGACATTGGGCGGCAGCATTGCCGCGGGGACGTGAGCCACCGAGGCGGGCATGGTGCTGCCACCGCCGCTGCCGCCCGCGCTGCTGCCACCCGCGCCGCCCGAGGTGCCGCCAGAGCCGCCTGGGGTGCCGCTGCCACCCGCGCCGCCAGGGGTGCTGCTGCCTCCACTGTGCTTGGGGTTGCAATCTCGGAAGTGCTGGTTTGTCCCGTTCATCTGGTGGCCTGCAGCGGGGTGCAAATCCGGCATGTAGTGGTTGTGGGGGTAGGGGTGATGGTTGAAATACTGGTTGTTGAGCTTCTGCAGCTGCATGCTGGCCGGCAGGGAGCCTCCCTGGCTGGCCACAGGGGGACCCATGAACTGGGAGTTGTTAAACCTGGCGGCCGGGGCCAGAGCGCTCGGGGGGTGCCCCCCGTTCACAGTCCCCGGCCCCATGGCGTGCCTGATGCCGCTCGTAGCATTCATGTTGCCCGCGCCGTAGTGTATGTGCTCGCCCATGAGGGCGTTGAAGGCGTGCTGGGGCTGCTGCTGCTGGTGGTGATGCGGGCTCGGGAACTGCCCCATGCCCATGCGGTGGGCAGGGTGGTGGTGCAGCCCATTGGTGCCGTCGGGGAAGCGCCCGTGGTTCATGGCCATCATATGGTCTGCCATTTCCAGTCCTGAAAGCGAAACGAGCAGACGCTGAGACCCGCGCCACACGTGTCGCCCACCAGAGCGCACCCCACTTCTGTAGCCCCCCCGTACCCGCGCGCACGTCAAGCTGCAGACCACCTCCCCCGACAGAGAGCCCACCGGCAGCCCATGCACCCGAGCTCGCTACCACGGCGGACCTGCTGCCTGCCGGACCCGCACAGCCTGGCGCTGAGCGACCGGCCCCTTCCCCTACGATCCGGGAAAGGGGCGGGGGGAGCCGGAGCCCACACCCCCCTGGGTCCCCTGAAGTGGCCTAATAAAGGAAGTGCCCCGGAGCCGGGCCGCGAACTTCAGGCATTCAATCAACCCTCCTCACCCTGTGGTTGCACATCCTGTTGTTATTCCCCAGCTCCGCCTCAGCGCTCGTCCCCGGGGCCAGCCCTGCCCTCGGAGGACTAGGCTGGCAGCAGCCCTGGCTAAGCTTCGCCCGCCGCGCTCACCTTCCGTCTTTGCGATTTCTGCTCGGAACACCGAAGGCGGGCTCGTCGGGTCCAGGACCGGCTCAGCAGCACGTAGAGGGACAGCCGAAGGGCTGTGTGGGGCGCTCGCTGGTGCGAGGTTGGCGCCGAGGTCTTGCAGCAGCCGCTGGAGCAAATTCCGAGCCGTTCCCTTTTCTTTCCCTCCGCTGCTCTAGCCGCTCCGCAGGACCGCCAGGCAGCTGCCAACAATGAGCTGTGTTTCTCCGGGCTTTGGCCACAGTTAATATAAGGATCACAGGAAGGGCGGAGCGACAGCCTCCCCGGGGGCAAGCGCAAACACACGGATCTCGGAACTTCAGCGCCCTGGATCGGCTCCTCCGCCGCGTCCGCGAGTCCGCGCTGCACGTGCGCAGCGGCTGCGCGCCCCGGCGCCGCCCAGCAGTTCCCCGGACTGTAGTGTCTTTCTGGCCCCCAATTACGAGGTTGTACTTGCCACCTCCGGGACAACGAGCTAATCCTCCCGGCTACCCAGTGCAAGGAAGAACCCACAGAAGAGTATCAAGGAGCACTCCCTGTCTCCTTCTGGACAGATCTCCCCACCCCCAGCTCGCTCACCCGGCTTACCTAGTGATCTGCCCTGCCCTCTACAGGAAAAAGAGGTTCGCTCAGCCTCCCTTCCCAGCAGAGTTTTCTTAGGTGTCAAACTCTCCCCAACCTGCAAAGGATGGCTATGCTTTCCCGAGTTAGATTTTTAAAACCCTGGACCGATCGCGTCCTGTCCTCTGAGCGCGCTTTCCTGAGCCGCGCCTTTGTATTTTTTATACAGGCAGCATGTAAACCCGAGGCATTTTCTTCGTGTGGATGCACCCCCTAAATCCCCAGCCCTCACCCCCACCCCGCACCGCACCTCCACTCTTTTCAAGGACAGGGGGTGGGGGCGGGGAGCGGCGCGGTTGCAGGTGGACCGAGCGCGCTCACAGGCCGGGGCGGCTCCACTCCCGGGTTCTGGGATCCGCTCCGCACTTTCCGGCCTGCTCCACGCTCCGGGAGTACGTGTGCTTCTGCTAAGTTTGCGTTTGCAGCTCTTGGTAGCTTTGGCATCCGAGATGAGGCGTCCCTGCTCTGTAAACAAACTCAGCGATCCTCGTCCCCAGATCCACCTTTTTGCACATACACAGTTACTTGCTTCTGCTGTTGCCCTTGATCCAGGAGGTGGGGGTGTGTGCAAACTTGCACAGCCTCCCTCCGGGCTCTGCCTGACGGTTTGGGGTTGATTTAGAAGCAAACGGGTTTGTAATTAAGAAATTCGAGGGCTGAGTAAGGCTGCTACTGCAGCAAAAGGAAAACAGATAGATAGCTTGGTAATCGCTTTGTAAATAAAGTCGTTTTGGAAGTGGGCACGTAGCAGCACGTCCTGTATGGCACAGTGCGCGCACACACGGCTAGGAGTCTTCCTTTTCAGTGAAATTGTTCAGTGGAGCAATAGGCGGTGATAATAATAACCTTGCTTGCAGAACGAAGCACAACGAGCCCGATCGCCCATTTGGCTCATTGACTTGCAAATAAAACCCCTAACACTGGTCTGGGCCACTATCCAGTCCTAGCTCTCTTGCTTTGCGAGTTATTTTTCCTACACCAAGATGAGGCTGCTTGGAGCGTGTATCTCGCTCTTTAAGTGGTGTAATCGAGTTTAGCGCTCCGAATAAGGACTTCAGTGTACCGGTTGTTTCTTCATAACTTGATGTCCATGGAAGACTTCCTGCTGTAAAGAGTCAGTACCCCTCCCCCATCTTGTTTCTTTTTCTCCCTTCGAGCTCACAGACTTTTTCCTTTTTTCCTTTCCTTTCCTTTCTTTCTTTCTTTTTTCTTTTTTTCTTTCTTTCTCTTTGGAAAGGCTGTATTTCTTGAGAACTGGAAATTCTAATACACTGCCTGCCCCATTCAGTAATTTATTTTATTTATTTTATTTTTATTTTTTGGCGTTACTCCTTTTCAAACACCCCAAACAACAAAACCTTCTCTCTTCCTCTCTACCCTTTTCCCAGGCTGTCCAGCATTTATAAGCCTGTATGCAAATGATTTTGAAACCTCAAGAATGTTTACTTTTTGCAGAAGTGAGCAAGAGATACATGGCTTCCAGTTATAACAATTCTCTATTTTGTCCATCTTCTGTATGTCATGAACATGAAGTTGAAAAACCAGAAGGGACACTTCCTATTAAAAACCTGCATTCAAAAATCTTGGCCAAGCCAAGATAATTTTTTGAATAGATTATTTACTTCCCTTCCGTATTGTGCAGAGTCTTGCGACACAAGGAACAGCTTTCGAACGTCTAATCTAAATTCCTCTTGCAACCATTAAGGGAAGGTACCCCACTATTGAGCTCCAATGTTTCTACAGACTGTTGGGCAATCTCTGGAAAGGTCGCCTGCCCATCCCCCACCAGTAAAAGGAAAAATAAACACTTCTAGGCCCAGCTGAATGGGATGCAGAATGCGCTGTTCATTTATCCTCCCATTGCCTGTTCTCTGGGCGCCAGGAGCTTCTTAGTGGCCTAAGATACAAAGACAGGAACGCATGCTTAGAAGACCTCAGATAATCAAGTTTGGATATACACCCATCATCCCAGAGTGTACCAGAGGGATACCATATCCTGTCTCAGAGGCATTTGGAGGCTTCCCAGTGAGCATAGTAAACTATTTAAAACCAGGGGATGAGTAAACGTTTGGTCACATGGGTCTAAGAGTTCCGGCAAAGAAGAGAGACGCAAACTGGAGAGATGGGTCCTAAGGGCCAATCTCTTTTTGGGTCCAAACTGCAGTTGGGTCCTTAGGCCCTGGGTTTCCAGGCTGAGAATTCGGATTGGGTCCCAGAGACACAGACAGGAGCGGGTGAAAGCTTATGAACCTCTGAGGTAGTATTGTGGAGAGTAGTGTGAGAAAGGAAGACTCGAAGCAGGGAGTCCGGGTTGGGGGCAGTTAAAGTTATCCACAATACAGGAAGTTCCCTGAGGCTTCTCCGGGGAAACCTGGGTAGGTGAGGCCTGTGAGCACTAGGCAGTTGTAGTCGTTTCCTAGGACTGACATACTAGAACACCATGCTTAATCAGCAAAAGTTATTGTTTCATATATATTAGGGAGCCGGAAGTCCAAAATCAAGAGTTGGCAGGATTGGTCCTGTTCGTCTTGTATCTTCTGGCAGATTGCTGGCCAATCCATCACTGCGGTTTCTGCCCTTGTCTTCACATGTGTCTCTCTGTACCATCACTTTATAAGGACCGTCACTTGGACTGGATCTATCGTAGCGACCTCATTTGGTCTTGACGATCTCTGAATATATCCTATATTCAAATCAGATCACATTCTGAGGCACAGGAGGTTAAGACTCTACCATAGCTTTGTAGAAAGGCCAGCTCCAACCCATAATAACAATGAAGAGCTAAGAGTTCTAAGATCCCTGCTCATGAGAAAGAAACTCTCTAGAGTTTTTTCCCAGACACTCCGATGGCCCTTGTCCTCATGTCTGCGTCTCTGCTCAAATTCTACCCAGAGGTCTCCCTCAACATCCCATCCAAAGGGTTGCTTATATCACCCTAGTTTTTACTTTTCTCCTTAGTGTTCATTCCTGATATGTTGCATGGTAAATAAACTTAACTATTAACAGCCTTCCCCTACTAGGAAGGCGGCTCCAGGAGAGCAGAGGCCAGTCTGTTCACTGGAGATCTGAATCAAGTCTAATTAGATGTTGGACAACAATGAATGGATTGGTTAAAAAAAAAAAGATTTATACATCTTAGAATAGCTATCCAGGGAACCAAAATGAAAAGCGAGGGATGAGTCTTCTAGAGATTGCTTTTAAGCAAGAGGTAGAAAAATCCAACAGAGGGCTGGGTGTGGGTGTAGCTTAATTGGTAGAGTATTTGCATAGCAGAAAACCTTGAGTTCCATTTCTAATATCGTGTAAACTGCAGGGGGTACATGACTAGTCAGTACACTTGGCATTTATCAAGAGTTCATGGTCATCCTTGGCTACATGGAAAGTTTTGAGGCCAGCCGGAGCTATGTGAGACCCTATCTGAACAACAACAGCAAGGACAACAACACTTCAGTGGAGAGGAACAGCTGGTCACCAGTGTGAACTTTGGCCTATCTTTCACTTAAGCAAGAATGTCATCTGTTTAAGGGAGATAGCTCACCAGGGGCTCATTGGCTGCTTAGAAATAGAAGTGGAATCCGGTCCCCATTGGTGTGGGTTTTCGACTGACACAGAACTCTTAAGTGTGAGCCTCCAGCTTTAGCTAAAATCTAAGCTTAAAAAAAAAAAAACAACTAATAATGTAAAAAACTCATTCTTGCACATGTAGCGTGGGTGGTGGGGGATCTAACACAAAGTTTTATGCTTTACCTAGATTACCTCACTTAATCCTTAGAAATTAGGGATATACTTGATTTTTAAAGGAAGACTTTGAGTTTCAAAGAGGTGTAAGAAAATGAAAGCAAAACAACAACCAAATGGTACTTTGCTGTCCTGTTCCAGTAAGGATAAAGGGTGCTTGGTGAGCTCTAAACTGCTATCCAACGCCATGGATACAGCCAATAATAAGGCTAATATTATATTAGATGACTAGCACCACCATAATAAAATCAGGCCAGGAAGGCTATCAAAGGAAATGTATTTTCTCACAGTTGTGTAGGTTGCAAGTCCAAGGTCAAACTGTTCGTAGATAGTGTTCTGAGGCGTCTATTCAGGGTTTGCAGTTGGTCATCTTGTTTGTGTCCTCACGTGGACTGAATGCCACGTGTTCCCTCCTACAGATGCACATTGCTTTTTTTTTTTTTTTTTAATAAAGACTTTAGGCAGATTAGATAGGACTAGCTCAGACGGCTTCTTTTCCTTCTCACTGCCTCTTTAAAGGCCTTATCTACAAACAGTAACATCCTGAAGCACTGAAAAATGGGGCTCCCCCTTCGTCACAGGAATTTGGAGGGGACACTCTTCAGCCTATGTTCGTGTGCAAATTCATTCCAGTTAATTGACATTTTATCAGTTGCAACTTTAACAGCCAACTAGGACTACCCACATTGGTTTTGAGGTTTCGTGAGGTCTGTTGAAAGCCTGAAAATAAAATAATAATAATAAAAAAATCAGTAGCTGAATAATGTAAAAAATGCTCTATCAAAACAAGATTATATTCAGTAAGGAAAACCAGAGAGGCTCTGCAAGGACAATTACAGATTATGCGGGTGTTAGATGGGAGATTATTGAGTAGATGGAACAAGTTCAGCCAAAAGAGAAAAATGTGGATCACCCGGAGCTATTGGTTGGTTGAATCAGATGCACAAAGAAAATATTATTTAAAAAGGGAACAACTTGCCGGGCAGTGGTGGCGCATGCCTTTAATCCCAGCACTTGGGAGGCAGAGGCAGGTGGATTTCTGAGTTCGAGGCCAGCCTGGTCTACAGAGTGAGTTCCAGGACAGCCAGGGCTACACAGAGAAACCCTGTCTCGAAAAACCAAAAAAAAAAAAAAAAAAGCAAAAGGGAACAGCTTAAAATATGTTAAGGGCAGGGCTATCACGTGATAGAGCTGGAAATAATCCTTTTGCTGAATTTGGCTCTTCTTAAAGTTGATTTAAAATATTTCATTTTAATAAAGAGTTACAGAAACCTAAGAAGACTTGTTTATTTTTCTTTCTTAAAAAGAAATATATTTTAAAGAGATGAGAAATGAGACCTGGAAGACCTATTTAATCTGGAGGGGGAAAAAAAGGCTGTCAGGTGACTTGATACATATGTTTCTGGTGTGCACATAGGGAGAGGAACATGGTGGATCCTTTCCAGATGTTTTCTTTTTCCACTGAGACAAAGAAGAGAGAGACAGAGACAGAGACAGTGACAAACAGAGATAGACACACAGACATAGACACAGAGACACACAAAGACAGAGAAAAGAAAGCAGAAAAGCGCAGTAGAAAAGAGAACTCAGTGAGGGCTTCCCACCCTGAATCCCTTAGATACAGAATATCCACAGCATCATTTTTATGTACTTTATGTATTGTTTTATTTTGTTTCAAAACATTGCCCTAATGTTAAATAGTTATGAAAAAGAATGTTTTGGATAACACCTAAAAAGTAATCATGAAATTGTATCTCAAAAAGGAGCATTTACTCCAATTCTTTCATTTTCTAGATGAGAATTGAAGGTCTTGAGAGGTTACGTGACTTCCTCGTGGCTCCCTAAACAGCCAGATTTCCAAAAGCAGTGCTCACAGTCAGAGGAGCTTATTCACATGGACATCGGCAAAAGGGATACAGTCTGCTGAAGGGCTGGGCCAGCCTGTCCTGGGTCGCATTCTTATAATTAACTGAGCTGTAGAACACAGTAACAGTATCTGTATGAATTTCTACTTTTATGCAAAAGTATGAAGTCAACTCATTTAAAATTATTTTCCAGTTCAAACAGGAAGTGTGAGGGTTTCTGCTTGTGTGTCCTGAGAGGCATTTGCAGACATCTAAGTGGTTAGCTTACCTGTTACTCACGGGTACACATTCTTTTTTTTCTTTTCTTTTCTTTTCTTTTCTTTTCTTTTCTTTTCTTTTCTTTTCTTTTCTTTTCTTTTTTCTTTTGGTTTTTCGAGACAGGGTTTCTCTGTGTAGCTCTGGCTGTCCTGGAGCTCACTCTGTAGACCAGGCTGGTCTCGAACTCAGAAATCCGCCTGCTTCTGCCTCCCAAGTGCTGGGATTAAAGGCGTGCACCACCACTGCCCAGCACGAGTACACATTCTTGCTGGATGGGTGGTTTTACAGTTTACAGTTGGTGTTTTTGTTTTGTTTTGTTGGGATTTTTGAAACAGAGTGTCACTGTGTAGCCAAGACTAGTCTCAAAAATCTTCCTGCCTCAGTCTCCTGATTTATATGTCTATACCATCACATCTGGCCTTAAATGCTTTAATTTCTTTGTCCTGTCTGTCTGTCTGTCTGTCTATCTTTCAAGATAAAAGACTAGTAGTCCTGAGTAAAATAAATCAGTGAGAAATGTGGCCACCACAATTATTTTTCAAAATACTTATGATATTGTTCACCACATCCAGAAGTTGCATTTGCCAAAGGAATCTTAAGCTGTTTTTAAAGGTTTGTTTTTTATGTATTCAGCGTTTTGCCTGCATGTACTCCTGCAGGCCAGAAGAGGGCATCGAATCCAATTACAGATGGTTATGAGCCACCATGTGGGTGCTGAGAATTGAACTCAGGACCTCTGGAAGAGCAGACAGTGCTCTTAACCTCTGAGCCATCTCTCCAACCCGAAATTTTTCTATACTGTAGAAACACATAGTTCTTGAAGTAAAATTTCAGTGCTAAGAACTACAATGACTACCTAATTTAGTCTTCAACTTATTAAGAACAATCTAACTGCTGTACAGAATAATTGTGAAGGTATGTTTCTGATTGATAGCCTGAAACTATTCTTTTAATCTGGGTATTGTAAACAAAAAACACATGTTGATTTTTAAGAAAATCTCAATTGATTTTTGTGAAAATACTTTGTTTTCCTAGCTAATTTTGAAGTATGAAGCTGAAGAACCAAAACCCCTAGGAAATGGAAATATTTTGTCAATTTCTGATCTAGTAATATGTCATTATATCTAACATATTTAGATATGTATTTAATTCAAAATCCAAAAAGATATATTCTCAATTTTGAATTTTTCAATAAATTATGCAAAAATGAGTAAAAGTAAGTGTCACAAACAAATTTCAGTTACACATGAATTTGAAATATATTTGATATGAGCTCTCATATTTTTATGCATCATGCAAAAAAAAATTTTAAATGACCTGAAAATGCTTACATGCTTCAGAGATACTGATGAAGATGATTTACGTGACAGAGATGTTACAAAAAACGTTAAGTTCAAGCCAGTGCTTCTTAAGAATAATATAGAAAACTCAAGAGAGAGAACACCTCCAGAGTCTCGAACAGTTAGTAACTGATTTTTATCAGTTTTATGTTGATGAAAATAGAAAATGCCAGTGGCATCCTTACATTTACTACTCTTGTGTAACTATATTACCAGGACACATTTTACTTGCTAACTAAAAATGGAATGGGAGAACCAACAACATCTGAAAGGAACAGCATTCCCTCAGCAAACTTTGCGGGGATTCTAGTAGCAACTGCTACCTCATGTACGTTTTCTGCTGAGCTCGGTGTACTAGGCAATGCAGTTCTTTTATTTGGTCCACTCTAAAAACTGGAATTAAGGGGTAAACATCAGTGAAGTGCTCATGTGAGTTCCATGTCCAGGACTCATGTAAAAAATCTGGGCATGGTGATGCCCATGTACTTGTGACCCCAGTGCTGAGGAGGTGGGGGGCTGGAGGATCCCCAGGACACACGGACCAGCCCATGGAGTCTGACAGGGGTCCCAGGCCAGTCAGAGACCCCATCTCTAAAGAAGTGGATGCCATGCATGAACTTATCCTCTGGCCCCCACATGTACCTACACACTTATGCTACATACCCTTTACCCACCGAGCCAACTCCTCAGTCCCAAATTACCCATATTAAAGACTGCCTCTTTCTTTCACCTCCCCCAACCCCACCCTACACAGAGTTTCACTATTTATTCCTGGCTCTCTTGGAACTCACTCTGTTGACCAGGCTGGCCTCAGACTCACAGAAGTCCACCTGCCTCTGCAGGGATTAAAGGTGTATGCCACTAAGTCTGGCTTAAATTAAAGATTTCTTGAAGTGGAAAAGAGAAATCCTAAAAAAAAAAAAAATCAGGATTGTGAAGTTGACATGAAAGTCAATGAAATATATAGTAGTTTGGGTGATATTCACTATAAATACTGAGGACCTTACGATTATTATTATGAATAATTTGAATTAATGGATGAGCTAGAGAAGGGGTAGAAAAGCTCATTCACTGGGAAGTTTTACATTACAAAATTCCTTTTCAAAATGCTGATGTGTCCCCCCCACATCCCCCATCAAATAAACAGGTGATCTCTTAATATAGTCTGTGAATTAATTCTTTTGGTCACTTCTTTCCCCATTTCTTTTTAAATTCTGAGTACTAGCTTGGCAGAATTCTTACATGACCTGGGAAATAATTACATAAGAATATGTACATCAGTATATAAATTACTTTTGAGTTTAGCTCATATTATCTGAAATGCTTGTAGGTGTAATTCCTCCATGTTTTTAAACAATCTTTTTTACACCCTTGGTTTGCAATGAGGAAGGAACATCTAGGCTAATTGGATGGCGCTTCTAGAATCAGTGTGTGATGGTGGCCCTGGGAAAGAACCCACAAAACTTGGAATAATGATATCATCTGTGAGTGAAAGGGGCATAAACATTTACAAAAGAAGATCGGAGTATTTAGCAGGAAAATTCGAACTTGCTGGCCCCTCCCAGACCTTGGAAGTTACTGCCTAGAAATCAAAGATTCTGCAAGGAGGAAGCTCCTCTGTAAACCAGTCAAGTGCTCTTCATCCATCTCTTGTCCCACTGCTCTGAAAGCCTACAGGACTCAGGCTGGATGGACCGGCTGCGCTGAAGACTAACCTTGGTTTCTAGTGGCCTTTTACTGAAAGGGGTCTGTTGATGTGCTCTGAAATTCTGAATTAGTATAATCCTGATCCCTGAATTAGTACAATTCACCAGTACCTCTTACGCTTTGTGATCATGTAAAGCTTTGCAGCGATTTTCCTGTAACAGATCAGGTCAGGTTCCCATTATTGCCCCTGCCATGTATGCAGTCATGGGTCATTTAACCCTGGGAACATGTTTTGAGAAATGGATCATTAAGAGATTTCATCATTGAGCAAACATCGTAGAGAGTACTTAAGTAAACCCAGAGCCAAGGTGTACTATATCATACAATCTCTGGGGACCACTGTCTTACGCTTGTTCCGCTGTTGACGGAAGGAAGCGTCACTGTACAGGGTGTGACTTTAATACCTTGTGCTCTCCTTGTAGAGCCTCTCTTATAGTATATACTTAATATATATTGTTACTCCTTAGTCACTGTCCCTAAAGCAGCAGGGACCAGGTTTCTGTCCTATCCTGAAGGTTACATCATCCTGTTCCAATATAAAGTGCCTGCCTCAGTACAGGGTCACGAAGCTGGAAACTCACGCTTTATAACATTCTGGTGAAGACATTGACACATAGTTTTGCTTTTTTTTTTTTATCAAAAGAAATATTTTTCCCAATCTTTTTTGGCTTGCCACTCTGTGGGTCCTCCAGGTTTTCTCCATAAATGACAGTCCGTACTGACTAGTTTAGGGAGAACATTTTAGAAGCTAATCATTATATTTTCATTTTTTTTCCAGTCTTTCTTTCCTTTACAATCATCTCAGGATTCCAGATTCTTCTGTCAGTTAAACTTGTCTTTCAGGCACTGTTCCTTGTAATAATAATAATAATTATTATTATTATTATTATTATTATTATTATTGACTTTGTGACTCCTTCAAAATACATCATGAGGAAGGAGAGAATGAAATGAAAGAGTGGGATCCTTGGCCAGAGGTTGTCAGTATTGCTCATCCCATCCCCTCACAACTGAAGACACGTAGCAGACACACGCAGACCCAGCAGATGCATGTCACAACATTCCCTTAATCCCATGTATTCACGTGCTCCCCAACCGGCTGTTATGATGAACTGGGATCTCGCCTTTCTATGAATTGCTAATATTCAAAGTACCATGATGCCTATGAACAGTCTTTCTTTCTTCGTTTTTGCTGCTTGCAAGGTAGAGCACGCGAAGGAAGAAACACAGACTTAAAGGGAAGGGTACAGAGTTCAGGAGGCTCCATGAAGTCTGCTATCTGAGGCTTTAGGTGATTAGATAAAGGAACAACATTGAAACCCACACACTCTCCTGACAGTACAGCTTTCTTGAGTGCTTCCCACTCCCCAGCCCAGACTGCCAGCAGAAGGCCTTGGTCCAGAGGCTGTAACTTATTTTTCTGTCCTAGTCCATGAATTCATAGGATGGACTATGTGAGTCCTCAAACCTGGCACAAGGACATTAATTCAGGAAACCATCTCAGGAAATTAATACAGGGTCAGTAACAGATTAAAAACCATCTTACTCTCTTGAAATATGGGCTTACCATGGCCGAAATGTTATAATATATATTCATTTAGTTAGCCACAAAATGGGTCCACCTAGTTTACAAATACCTCTGGAAAGCGTTTGTTCCCTTATCTTTGACAGTTACTGAGCATGATTGTCATGACAGGAGCTCAAATCTGTGGTGGTCTGCTCGTCTTTGACCATAAGCCCTGGTGGTCATCAGTCAGACCCATCTTTGCTGTCAGAAGTGAATGGTGCTATGATTCCCCCACTGTGATGTAACCATGCTCTGAAATGGAAAGGGTCTGGGGAGTGAGAGCCAGAAAGCCTTCCATTTTCTTACAAACTATCAAGTTTCAGTCGCATAAAAATTCTGTGAGGTGTTTTATCTAGTAGTAGGCACACAAAATGAAACAATCCCCTTCCCCAAAAAATCACAAGCAAGTGCAAAGTATGATCCATTAGGGCTTCTTAAACAATGATCTTGAAGGTCAGTACATATGTATTTATTTATTTAGGTTTTTTGTTTTGCTTTGTTTTGTTTTGTTTTTTGAAACAATCTCACTCAATAGCCCTGGCTGATCAGGAACTCAATATGTAGCCCAGGATAGCCTCAAGCTTGGGGTAATCCTTCTGTCTCAGTCTCCTGAGTTTTAACATTATAGATACTAAACCTAGCCACTACTTTTTATTTTGTTTTGAAATACGGTTTTGCTACATAGCTCAGATTGACCTTGAAGTCTCTGAATAGTCCAGCCTGGCTTTAAACTCATGACTCTCTTGCTTCAGCTTCCCAAGTGCTGGGCTTACAGGTATGTACTATCTGTAGTACACATGTATGATGGACTCTGTACATGAGAATTGTATAATCACAGGACATTACTGATGGAAAATCTTGTAAACATCATCCAGTCCAACCTAGTTCTATTAGGGGTTGTGGAAAGTCTCACTAAGGGAGGCAAAGTGACTTGCCCAAGGTCACAGAGGGAAGGGATTATAGAACAAAGCCCAAGAGAATTGCAGAAGATTATGTGAACTGTCTGCAGAGTTCATGCCCTGTTGTTTGTGTCCCATTGATGAGCCTGAAGGATCAACTGTGCACCAGCAACCACAAGACAAACCTACATGGAGCCAAAACCTTTGCTCACAGTACCAACCAAAGACAGCTGCCAGGAGGCCTGTTAGGGGAATGGCCAGCATTGCTTTTACCCATCTGGATCCTCTGGAAAGCCAGCCCTGTATCAGAACTTAAACAGGGCCTATGTATAGGCTAACCTAATAATTGACAGTGATTTCAGAGAGTTTAAGGACCAAGCATTCTTCATTGCCAAAAGCACAGATCATTCACGGACAAATTCTTAATGTGTTGCTTTCCTATTTTTTTCATGAAACCATTCATGATAGAAGTTCTGGGAGGTGGAGGTCTATCACTGGGAGTCATACAGCGTCCACTGACCAAGTAGCCAGACATCTTCCCGTCTTGATCGTGTCCCTGTATCAGTGTTGTAAGTGACCACTTGACCACCTTTCTTTCCAAAATCCCCTGGTTAAGACAGGGTTCTTTAAATTCCCAGAATGTGGAGGTAATATATGAGATCAATGGAATGTTGGAGTGTCAATAGACACAGGAGCCTCCCACTTAAAGCCAGTGCTGTAGGAGGGTCACATATTTGTAGGACTGACTGTCCAGGGAAATAACATAGACACGTTCGCAGTAGTGGCTGGGAGAATGAAGAATGCCCTATCTAATCCGTGCAACCAGGTTTATCTTGGAGTGGGGGGAGTAGGGGTGATGGGTGGGGTGGCAGGGTGGGGAAGTGGGAGGCTATCCGATGACATTAAAGCAATGACATCACTTTTCAAAAGCCACACCATAATAATGAATGACTAGAATCTTAAACTTTTGAGAACTGGAATACAGTAAACTGCCTGAAGAACTGTCAGCTTAAAGTCAATACAGGGACTTGACAAAATGGAATCTGAACAGCAAGAGTTTGGTAAGATTTATCTGTGCTAGCCACAAATGACCCCTAGAGAAGTGTCTTCATATTGGGAGGGGAGTCATTGCTCTGTGGCTTAATAATGACCTTTGGTCAACTGTTCCCAATGTCTCAGCTTTATTTCTGTTACTATCATCACAAGAAGCAAGGCTTTATTTTATTTTACAATCCCAGGTTGTAATCCATCATTGAAGGAAGTCAAAGCAGTAGGAGTTTGAAGCAGTTGGTTTGTATCCACCGTTAAGAGCAGAGAGCAATCAATGCATAAATGTTCACTTGCTTACTTGCTTGTGCTCTCTCAATTTCTCTACTGTTACGTAGTTTTAGCCCCAACTCTGCTTAGGGAATTGTGCCACCCATAGTAGGCCAGGTCTTCCTATATCAATTAACTTAATTAAGTCAATCCCCCCACAGAAATGCCCATAGATCACACCAGTGTAGATAATTCTTCACTGAGATTGTTTTTCCAGGTGATTCTGGGTTGAGTCAAGTTGACAATTAAAGTTGTCGGTCAGACCCATGATCATTCTTTTCCTGGCTCTGATTCCTTCCTCAAACAGGATATTTCTGATAAAAATTTAACTTCTGGGAGTTGGGAAACAGTGATAAATCCAAGAGGACATTCTACTTGGTGTCCACAAGTAGTTTAGTCTATAAAAACCATGTCCCTTTCTCATTAAAAATGAAACTACATCTTGAGATGAATAAATATTTTACATTTGTTTTTGCTAAGACCTGTTAGCTATGCAAAGTCTGCTATGCATTAGAACATTTGAGCTTTGAAGCGAGTAAGGTGGGAATCATTTTCTACAACATGGCAACCCCACTGAAATATTGTCAGATGATCAATAGGCCTCTCTTCAGGACAGACTATTGGTTATGAAGGCCATGACATTCCCTTTGGATACCATTACTATCAGTTTACATCAAGCTAGGTAGACTTCCTCAGAAATAGCTGACACCTTCTTCATTATGCCATTGAGATGTCACAGGTAAGTCTAACAAAGTGGGATGTTCCTGCTTGTGGCTTTCAAAACTGAGAAGGGAGCCCACAGTCTATTTGATTGTGCCAAGCATGCTGAGTAGTTTGGTTTTTTAAAATTAATTAATTAATTTATCTTATGTATATGAGTACACTGTCACTCCCTTCCTACACACCGGAAGAGGGCATTGAATTCCATTACAGATGGTTCTGAGCCACCATGTGGTTGCTGGGAATTGAACTCAGGACCTCTGGAAGAGCAGTCTGTGCTCTTAACTGCTGAGCCACCTCTCCAGCTCTGAGTAGTTTGTTTGTTACTTCAGTTATTTTAATTGATTTGTTAAAAAATAGGAACCTTCAGTTGATTGGGAGTCAGAATTGGGAATTACGTATTATCTTATTCTTTTTAAGACATTTAAATGTTAATTTAGTGAATTCAGTCAGTGGTTGTCTCTGGCTGATGCGTTTGAGTTGTCCTCTTTGTACAAGTTTTCCTTAATAGCTTACGCAAAGGAAGCACAGTCTGCCCTTGAGGGAAGGAGAGGCTAGAAAGGAGACAGCACAGCCGAGTCCAGTCACATACACAGTCCTGTGGAATTCACCCCACCTCAGGCTAAGAGAGGTAGTCGGTGAGCAAGCAAACAGACCAGCTACCTTTTTTTTCTTCAGAAAAATCTGCTTCCTGTGACTACCTAATGCGTTAGTGGAGGTGGAATGTCCCTCCAGACCCCACGGACATTTGTTTTAGAACAAGGGTTATTTTGCTGTTTTCCAAAGCCCAGGGAAGCTGTTCCCGTTCTCTTCAGCTTTCTGTGTCTGACCTTTTTGTCTCTTCAAGGACGGGCCACCGTGATCAGCCTCACTTTGACAGAAAAGAGGAATACATTTGCCCTCTCCCTCCTCTTTTCCAACTTTGAATAAAACACATTTCAGAAGATGTAGTAAGACATAAAATGGGGGAGATGAACCTCGAACCTCTGTGGACATTGCACATAGTAAATCCGGGGGCAATGCAAATTTCTCCCAGCTTCCTGGTGGCGGGAGAGAGGGGAAGCAATGCTAGAGAAGAGTTCAACATTTAAAAAAAAAAAATCTAAGAGTGCTCATGCGCGAGCGTGCACGAGCGGGCACACACACACACACACACACACACACACACACACACAATTTTTTTGGTTGTTTGTTCAACTTAGCACATTAGCTTTTGACATAAATTTTCCAGAGAAAATCTTTCCCTAAAAGTCTCTAATTAATTCTTCTATAGCATTGCTCAATTAGTCTTTTTCTGTGTTAACATTTTTTTTTTTTAAAGTATTCTTCTTTGTTCCAGAATTTGGATGGAAAACTATTGTGAAATGCTTCCAGGCTGGCTTCCTATGCCTTGAATAACAATGTAATTTTCTGTGCATGTATGTAGCATGTGCAGGTTTTTACCATAGGGAGAGGACTTACACTGTGCTTTACTCTTTAAAACTATGTTTTTGCTCAATGTAGTAGCTCAGAACGGAAACCCAAAAGCTCAGGATGTGGAGTCAGGAGGATTGTATGAGTTCCAGGCTAACCGGGATGATATAGAAAGTTCCAGGCCAGCCTAAGTCAGTGTTTGAGACGCGTTGTCAAGAAAACACCCACACTCATGTGTACACATGCATGCAGGCACGCACGCACACAGAGGGGTTGCTGTCTGTTTGGGAAACTGCAATTGCAGAAGTCTTCATTGTTATCAACGGAATCTATCACTCACAGTTAACTTCATAGATAAACCCATTCTCCTCAGTAAAGCTCACACTTATATTTGTAGATAGAGGTCCTTGGGAGTGGTTTTCTCTTTGTTTTGTTCCTGGTTGCAGCGTCAGATCTCAGAACTTCCTACAGAGTGTTTTAGCTTTGGATCTGGGTAACTTGTGCCTTCCCAGCCTCCAGAGAGTTGGAACTCCTGTCCCTGGTTTCTAGTCCAGAAAGTTCCCCTTCAGCTGGGCTTCTACATACAACTTCTCTGTCTGCATAGGTGTTACTTATCTCCAGTGTTATTCAGATATACACCTTTCCTCTTGACTCGTAAACTTTAATAAAGCTTCCAAGAAGACAGAGGAACTGTTATCCCGTTATCATGGCACAAGTGCGTTTCTAAGTGATTCTTAAGACATTTTGTATGAGTGTGATGGTGGTGACTGACACAGGGAAGTGAAATCTTGTTCCATTGTAAAGAAACTTACACAAAGAGGTCTATTAAAGGGAAACAAAATTGTCTCAGCCTCTGTAAATTTGATATTTTTGAACATTTTCTTCCAGGGTTTTCCAAAAGGACTTCGCAAGGACTCCAGCGGGAGTTGGAGAGTCTTTCTCTCTGTCTCTCTGTCTCTCTCTGTGTCTCTCTCAGTGTCTGTCTCTGTCTCTGTCTCTCTCTCTGTCTCTCTGTCTCTCTGTCTCTGTCTGTCTGTCTGTCTGTCTTGTCTCTCAGCTTTACTCACAAGGCCATGCACCTCGAACGTGCATTTACCAGCAATTGCTTTGTCCGTTGCTTCTGACTCCCTGAGTTGCATGCAGCTGCCTTTTTAAGTTCCAGGAAGATGTGTTCAACACCAAGTTACCACATCTGGGTGGTTCTCGTTATGGAGGAAAAGCCTCATCTGTTCGAGGCTTCAGAGAAACCATTTGGCCACAACATACGATTTTAAAATACTGACACTTTGCTTAGGGTTCTAATGTTGTTCGGTGAATAACCTCCACCCACCCTCGCTAAGTCTGTTGGGCTTTCTCTTTTTAGGTCTCCATTGTAATTGGTTTATCGCTATGGGTCATCCTTTTGGAGAAAGGGGTGACTGATGATAGTTACATTCCTAACAGAACTAAAATTCTTCCCCTCCACCCCATGGCCTAGTTTTGATGGTCCTCCCAGGACCCCGGGGGGGGGGGGGGGGGGGGGGGGGGGGGGGGGGGGGGGGGGGGGGGGGGGGGGGGGGGG
>CM052717.1:35957461-35983834 GCA_028551405.1 Uromys caudimaculatus | reverse complement strand
ATGGGACCCTGGGAGAAGGAAAGTATTTTTCAAGCTGCATGTGCACATCAAACGGGACTTCCTGGAGGTTGCTTCGGAGCCATTTCTGCATCTCAAAGAGCCTTTATTTATCCCATTAGTTAAGTAACTACAGTGAAGTCAAGGAGGCTTCTCACAGGTGTCAAACTCTTCAAAAAAGACTTTCTCTGCATACCCTTGTTCCCACATTGGTTGCTATGCTGATTTCAAAGATGCTTTGTTGCTCTAAGGAGAAAAACAAACACCCCAGGGAGAGAGAAGTTTTCACAGAATATTGTAGACCTGATGGGAGGGGCTGAAACTAATATTTTTCTTCCCTTGATAGAGCCAAGTAGGAAATTATAGTTACAACTCTTATCACAGAGTGCCACTAAATTGTTACTTGATGCCCTTGTTCATTTATTTTTAGGATTGTGGTGGTTTTTGTTTTCGTTGTGTTTTGTTAGGAGAATATGTTCTTCATTTCGGCTGACTTCCAGTTTGTAGCCACTCTCTTGTTTCAGCTGTATGAGTTTTGGGATTACATTAAGCCCATCATGACAGATTCCTGGTCAACCTCCATCTCTGGCTTCCCAGTTCCCAATCCATACTTGATACCAGGCCCCAGTAACCCTTCTAGCCTAAAATCACAGCATTGTTTCCTGCTCTTTGGCTTAAAGTTCTTCAGAGGTGCACAGAAGACAATACCAGCAACACAGAGAACCCCATGAGGTGAGGTGCTTGCCCCAGTCTTCCTGTCTGTTGTCACTGCCCTATGATGAGCAGGCTTTCTGACAGCAGTGAATGACCAACATGTAAAGGCAGTAACAGCTTGGGGAACAACTTGAAGGTTGAATGCTTTAGGGTGTGCTTTTATTCTCATGGTAATTCCAAGGGGTGGGTATTCTTGTCAAGATCACTTTTCAGAAGATAGGTTAACAGAAGCTTAGAACGCTTAGGTGACCAGTTCCCAAGTGGTGGAACTTGGAGTTCCTCCCAAGTTTGGCAGCATAGCCTGTTTTTACCCCTTGTACCCCAAACTCATGCTGAATGCCGGGTGATTGTGAGTACCCCATCTTTCTCTCTCAAGTTGCACCTTTTTCTGTGCTACCCCCACAGTCTTGTTCCATTTGTTAAACTCACTGCCCTAAAGTCTCAGCTGCCTATTCATCTGATGTCTTCTGCAGGTTCCTAAGAAGAGTTAGGAAACTGTCTCCATGGCTACCAAGAGCCATCTGTGTGCGATCAAACCTCTATTAGAGTATACTGGGCTTTTTTACATGTCACTCCAGCTAGACTGTGAAGTTCTCTGGACAAAGTAATATATCTTTGTGTCCCAATATGTACTTAACTAGTTGGTGCTCAACCAAGAATTGCCAAGTGGAATAGATGCATAGAAATGAGGGGAATGTGATGTGCACAGGACTGTTTTCCCTAATTCGGTCTTGTCTATTCTTCAGTGGGAAAGCTCCCTGTGTAAAAATGCTGCCCCCCTTAGGGTCCTTGAAGATAGTAATGGACTCTTTGAGCTATTTTCAATATTTCCAAAAGGCTAGCAGAAACCAGTAATTTTTTATTGAGACGAGTCCCTACAGGCTAAATAAAATGTCAAGTTTCTTGGCTTCTGGCTCAAATCATATCAACTTGGTGCAGCAACAGAGGCAGATTCTTTCTTAATGGTCAGAGACTCTGAGTAGCAGGAAAGACTGTGGGTGATGAGCAAAGCAGTAAGGAAAAAAAGATCTATTACTTAAATGCTGCTTATTTGAGGAAGTTTCTTGAAGGTGCAAATCATAGGGAAACATCTCTTAATAAAGGTGAACACTCACGGCATAAAAATGGGGCTTTTCTGCCTTAATTAGCTGATTTCTCAAACAAATATGAGATATATGATATATATATGTGTGATACCTATGATATATATTATATACGTCACTTTTGTTAGCCCTAAGCCTTCTTGTCTCACGATCTCTTTTTCATAGAGCAGAGATTACCTTAATATTGAGCAAAGACAGTCTTGAACACTAGAAAAGCTTCTCATTGACGGTTGGCTATCAGTGACTCTGTTCTCTGTCATCTATAGGCCATCAGATTTAGTATCGTGGATGGAGTCAAATTTATATTCTTCTCACTGTTGCTTTCTTTCAGAAAATAAAATAACAGACAAGAGAGCAAAGGAGACGAATAAATTTTCCTCTCTCCTTTGTATGGCTTCTGGCCAGCGTATTTTAATAATGGAAACGGCCAGCAGGCTAGTTTAGTCAAATACATTCTGAACCCCCAATTTGTCAGGTTTCTTCCAGACTGACTTTGGAATGCACCATTATTATGAATGATCTCATCCTCATCAGTGAAGGCAAAATTCTTTCATTAGCTTCCTGGCTTGTCAGAAACTTCTGTGGGTTCATTTGTTTTCCTGATTTATTATAAAATTTATAGTCTATAAACATAGAAATAACCTTTTGGGTAGGAAACTCATCAAAGCTGTGGTATTCCTCATTCCTTTATACTGGATTGGTTTTTAAAATGATTTATTTATTTATTTTATGTATATGAGTACAGTGTCGCTGTCTTCAGAAGACGGCATTGGATCTAATTAAAGATGGTTGTGAGCTACCATGTGGTTGCTGGGAATTGAACTCAGGACCTCTGGAAGAGCAGACAGTGCTCTTAACCACTGAGCCATCTCTCCATCTCTTTATACTGGATTGATATATGTTGCCCAGGATTATAAATATTCTCCCATTTCTTGCCTTCTATGTGGTAGGACTACATTTTTCTTCAGTTTTGGACTGAGATATCATAGTCACAAAGCTTCAGAGAAGACAGTGTTCAAATTTTCAGAGTCACAGTGTGAATCGCATCCTATCAGAATCACAAGCCATCATTTATGTCCTTGTGCAATCCATCCTCATTCCACAGGCTGAAGGTGTTAGTTAAAAAAACAAACAAACAAAAAAAAACCCCATAGGTTGGGTTCCAAGAATTAGTTCATGATTAGAAATCTTGGCTAGGGAGATGGCTAAGTAAACTGTTTGCTGTGCAAGCTAAGCATCATGTAAAAAGCAGGATGTAGCTTTGTACACCTGTAATCCCAGCATTAGGGAGTTAGAGACAGGAGACTCCCTGAAGCTCATAGTCGAATTGAATAGGGAGCTTCAGGGTCAATAAGAGACCCTGCTGCAAAAGCTGTGGGAGAGAGAGATTGAGAAAGACATCCAATTCCCTCTCTGTCTCTGTCTCTCTGTCTCTCTCTGTCTCTCTCTCTCTCTCTCTCTCTCTCACACACACACACACACAGCAAAAAAACCTTTCTCTGGATTATCACTGATGACATATCAACTCCACATCATTTGATATGGTACTGAAGATGCTTTCTACTGCGTCTTCAAGGCTACCTTTTTACTTTCAACTGCCCCAAGCCACAGACATTCACCCTTTTACAGAACCACATGACTAGTCACATCTTCACCACGTTTAGGAAACTTTATCAGCCTTGTATCATCTCATGTCACCTTTTAGTTTCTTCTTCTTAAAATTTTTTTTATATAGTGTCTTACTAGGCAGTCCAGGCTGGTTTTGAACTCACTATACAGCCTAGGTAACCCTTAAACTCATGGTAATCCTCTGGCCTCAGAGTTGCCAGAGTGCTGGGGTTACAATGGTAATCCACCACACCTGGTTCCATTTCCTTTTTTATTTCTATTACATCTAGTTTTCTCTGTGTCTTTCTCTTTCATACTTATAAACTCTTGGTGACCAGAGGACAGGTCAATTCTGCTTTTGGATGTCCAGGCCTAGCGGCTTCTGATACCAGAAGATTGTAAAACTTACCCATGTGGGCTACCTGTGAGACCTCTCAGGGACACCAGGAGTGGTTGTGTTAGAGTTACAAGTAGAACCTGGGATTTAGGATAAGGCTCAACTCCCATTCTTCCTTAGGCTTTCTGGGTTGTAGCCCCCACCTACTTCCCAGTTGTTATCTTTACCCAATAACCACCTTTCCCTGTTCCATTCCGTGAAGGGCTTCGCCTAATCCTAGGAATCTCTGATCTTCTGTCATGATTCCTGTCGCATCTACCTGGCAGCTCCTCTCCACCTTTAGGATGCTCCTTTGCAAAGCTCTTCAGAGGAGCTTCATTTTCTTCTTTGAGATGAGATTAGAAACTCTCTGAAAGACACCAATGTCTGTCCACAGCAGTAACTGCTCTCTGTCACACCAATATACTTCCTTCCAGCTGGGCACAGATGGGCTAGGCTGGGGTTCCCCAGTGTGAACACTGTATCATATTCATCTTGGATCCCAATCACCCTGTATGAGTTTAGTAAATGTTGACTGAATTAAGCGTCACTTTGAAACTGTCGGCTTTTTAGATGGCAAAGCATTACGTTGTTTTGTAATCTCACCCTCTAGTGTTTACTTAACATTCCTGGGATTGGTAGTGTGTTTACATTTTAATAAATGTTAAATTACTGTTTACTTAAGTAAAATATATCTGATACCAAATTGCTATTTTATTTGATATCGATGTAGCATTTTTTTTTCCAGTTCTCGGACCTGTTACGCTGTCCCTATCATACTAGTTTTGAAACAATTTTAATGGGACAGTCTGAGATGATTATCATTATGGAGAAAATATTTTGGGAATCTGGGGGAAAATGTAAGTTCATGATTTTCAAGAAAACAAAGTGAAATGTCTCCTTACTTGATTATTATTTTCCCTTCTTCTTGCCTTTGTCTCATCCAGCCTTCCAAATACCTAGTCCTTAAGGAGTACCTAAGGTAGGATGCAGTGAAGAGTTGCCTGTTTCCCATCAACAGGGCATAGGATGGTTCCTATTTTGGAGGATAAATGAGAACCTATGCATTGCAGCCATACATTCTCCTTGTGACCCTGTGGCTGGCTGGCACCTGAAAACCCCACTGTTGCACTTTGTGACTTCAGTTTATTCAAGGTATTGTGCTAACCGCTATTTAGGAGTTTCAAGCTCCGAAAAAGATTATTTTAAATGAAGAAATGAAGTCAAACAGCAGCCTATCGTGGATGATAGAGCTGGAGTCTCCAAGCCTGTAGGGTCAGTTTCTCAGTCATTGCTCATTTCTAAGCCACCCAATAGTTTCCATGGCAAAAGGTACAGATGGTTCAAACCCAGCTCTTTGACTCTGTGATGGTATAAAAACACTATGTGTTCAGGAGGAACTATACTCTTTTGAATGTTGACCTTTTTCTAGGTTGGTAAGAGGTGAGAACTCATTCTAACAATGCTTGCATTGCTAGATGCTGCCATCAGGGCCTAAAGGTCCCAGTCTGTTATATGGCCACAAGGAGAAACAAACTCATTCAATGGTGTCCTATATAGCTAAGTTAGGGTGCTGGGTGTTGTTGTTGTTGTTGTTGTGTTCTTCTTAAGAGAGGATCTCATTACGTAGCCCAGGCTAGCCTAAAAATCTTGGCAATCCTCCTACCTTAGCTTCCCAAGTATGATATAAATCACTATACTTGGCTATGGTAGGTGTGTTAAGAACATTTTTAAACATTAGTGAAGATTCATTGCCCAAAACAGTGGTTTTGAATATAATGCTTTGTGTGCATGTGTAACATAATCTTTGATATTCTTCACTCCCTAGTAAATTTACAGCTTACAATATTTTTAACTTCTAGTGTTTTGATTAGGATATAACACCAACATAAATCAAACCACCCACAGACCTGTTGCCCTGAACTTTAAACCTGTCGTTTATCTAAAATCGCAATAATAATAATAATAATAATAATAATAATAAATTCAAAAGAGTAAAAATGAAGCTCCAAACCAAAGGCTTTGAGTATTATTGTACCTCAGACATGACTGAACACTCAGGTCCCTTGGATTCCATGCTGCTCTCCTGTTACCTGGCTTCATGCAGGCATCCGTCATGCCCAGCTATTTCTTCTGCTTACTGATCTGAGTCCAGTTTTAAAAATATATATATGGCTCCTCAGACTTGCAAATAAAGAAAGATATGTGAGACTGAATTGCAGAAATCCTATGACATTTAGTGTAGAATCGGTTTCTATCACATAGACTTTAGTCAAGATGGAAACAAGGTAATGTTGATTTTGACAAGAAAATGTTTTGACTGATTCTCAAATTCACAGGTCATGCCAGAATATATTTCCCCACTCCTAACACAATGCTTTTATAAGAACTTTGGACATCCTGAATTATTTTAGAAATGAGAGTTATTCTGTTATTAAAATGGCTAATGAGCTCTGAGGAAGGGTTCAAGCGAAAAACTGGGATGTCAACCAACATCCTCAACTAATCGGTTGCCAATCAATTACCTCAGTGAATGGGATGTCAATCAATCACCTCTGCCAAAAGAGGTGTTCATCAGACGCCTCAATCACTGTATCCAATAATGTCTCGCTATTTTTGAAAAACCCTGATACCTAAGTATAGTGTTTAGACAACAATCAGCAAGAAACTTTCATGTTGAAGACAGTTGGAAAAGGTGCTGTGGATATGATCCTCAGCTTATAAGTCCGAGGATATAGGTTCAAATGCAACCCAGATAAGTTACTATCATTTGATATGGATCTTTGCAAAATGAGCCACCGTTTTAATTCAAAAATCCCAAGTACTAATGTAAATATGGCTGGCACCTTTGACACTTTGTTGGCAGACATAGCAGAAAGATCACTCACAGTAAACTGGGGCAAAATGAACATAAAATATTAATCTCAGCATAATAAAAGCATTCAAATTTTATTAGACAGAATCATCTTAAATCACATTCATGCATGGGATGATTTCCTTTTTGCTTTATAATCCCCTGTGCTGATAAGAAATGCTCTGCTCAGAAAAATACTAACAATTGTATAATTTTATAATCTTATTTCAGAACATGCATATGAGTATGTATACGTATATGTATAACACTAGTTCTTATGTCTATAAAAGAACCATTGTGGATTTTTAATTGAGTTTCATAGTATTAACATCTAGTATTCCTACTAAAATAATATTGCAAGTAGCAAGGGCTGTAATCTCAGCCCTTGGGAGGTACGGCCACCAGGACTGGGAATTCAGGATCACTCTGGAGAGTTCAGGGGCATCCTGGGCTACATGAGACTCTGCCTTGAAAAAACAAAGAAACAGAGAGAGAATGAATTAGTAAAGCGCCAATGGTTTCTTAATTGGCCTTTGCTTTCTCACTAAAGAGTGTCTCTTCAGAACAGTTTAAAAACAAACAAATGAACAAACAAACAAAACACAAGAACTCAACATTTCCCTGGCCTAGTGCTTCAATCCCAGCGCTCAGAGGGAGGCAGAGGAAGGTGGATCTCTGTGAGTTAAGGAGAGCCTGGTCTATCTACATAGGACAGCCAGAGCTACAATGTAAGACCCTGTCTCAAGAAAAAGAAAAGAAACAACGTATCTTGAAGATTGTTCTTTCAACATTTCCTTCACCTATCTATCCACTCACTCATTCATTCACTCATTCATTCATGCATTTGTGCAGGCATGCATACATTCATTCAGCAGGGTTAATTTATGCCCTGTCACAAGTACAGTGCTTGCTGCATTAGGCTCCAGTAAATGACCAACGGTGATTCAACTGTGCCTGAGCTGTCACAATGCTCTGTGTGACTATGTGTCAAGGGAATGCCACTGATAGTAAACAAATGCTCTGCGTTCCTAAGAAGGAGAAAAGGCTGTGACAAAGAGCAGTTAGACAAGTCCTTGGGAGGTGGCCCGCTTCTGTAACCAGCCTTGAAGGTGAGAAGTCCTGGGGAGTTGGAGCGACGTTGTATGCATTCCAGGCGCGGCTCCCAGGAGGCTTTCCCCAAAGCCCGGGGGGTGGGGGGTGTGTGTGTGTGTGAGAGGAACAGGCTACACCTCACCTTCCAGAGGCAAAGGTTTTGGGGTTTTGAATTTTCTACACAACTCCACGTAACCTGCCAACATCATCTTGAAATAGCAAACTATCAAACAGCGGTTACTGAGGCCTGGGGAAGCACTCGTGGGCCACGGAGCTCAATCAGCTTTTTCCTAGATGCTCTGTGAGAAGCAAAGTTTCCAAACACTGGTAGACGCTCCTTCCTTGTCCCTTCTTCCTGCTGCCTCCCTTTATAAATAAAAACGGGTGGGGGTGGGTTAAACCAGACAAACAAGAAGCACAGATTCTGTAGTTTTGCATGAAGGTGTTTGTTCTGGTTTCCTGTCTGTCCACGGAGCTGTCCCCAGTCTGGATTCCGACTGGGCTCTCCTTTCTTTAGCTTTGCTTGCTGTACAGCTGTTCTTGTGTTGGTGAGACGCATTCCCTCTCTCTTCTGCAGTTCACAAACCAAATCACTTTGTGATTTTAGTGGCTCCTCAAACACATAATCAATAAACAAGTTGATTTTTTTAAAAAACTGCTCCCCACATTCTCAATGTTCGACTTTAAAATGTGAGCTTGAAGACACTATAGAGCTACACTAGGCACTCAGAAAAGACAACCTGCTTTTCTTCTCCTAAATTGAACTTGCCTTTAAAGATAAGGCTGAACATTAGTAGCCAAGGCTGGCTATGACCTCCAGACTCTTTTCCTCATGACATCACAGAATGAATCCTGCAATTGTGTGGTTTTTTTTTTTTCCCATGTGAATTACACCGCAGAACCTCGATCTGTTTATGTCCACCTGCCTCTCTGACTTATCAAGATCGTTCGCACTTCTACCAGTTTTCCAAAGTGGGATGTACCACACCCAGTTTGATGTCATTACTGAACTTAATAACCATATTCTCTACCATCATCAAAGTTGCTACTAAAAATAGCAATAGGGTAAGACCAACCTCTTTGGAATCCAGTGAGGTATGCATCTCTGGGTTCACACTAGACCATTGGTAATTACTACTGGGAAAAGCCTTCTAATTGTTCATGAGTCTACCAGAAGAAGGTGATTTCAGAATGTAGCTCCTTCATTGGCCAACCACAAGCAAGACAAAGCCTGAACGTCACAATGGTCACAACCATTTAAGATCTTTTCCTTCTGCTTGGTCTCTGTCCTCTGAGGGATAACATTTACTAATGTACATATAAGTTTTTGAGTTTTTTTGAAGTGTTTCTCCCCCCCCCCCCCACATGTGGTATGTATGTTCATAAGATTGTAATATGCTTCTGGATTTTAGTGCTAAGATATTGAATTGTGTTAGACGTTTCCTAGTTTTCTTTTTTGAAACACATGCTCATGTTTTTTTCTCTCAGTCTACACACACACCTCTCACCTTACCTTTGTAAAGATAATTGCTAGTGATTCTGGGATGACCTCATTGAAGCGCCATACCCTGGTGTTTGTCGGTAACTGCTTATTCATCCCACCATCGAGCTTCCAGGTCACCGACGCGCATATGCATTTGTATACGATAATGATTTCCAATTTGTTGAGTGGAGTCATCTGAAAGACTGAAAACACAAGGCTAAAAGCAATTTCTACATCATGTTTGTCACTTAACTGGGAGAGACATGACAATTCAGAAAGAAGAAAGCACAGAGGCAAGAAAGGTCAGTCACACAGCTGAGGCTTCCCTGGCGGCTAGCTGAATTGTTCTTTGCCATAACCTTTGGACCGCAGCCATTTTGATTGAGAGGAGAGCCTTTGTAGGAAAAGCCTTCCTGGGAACGTGGAATGTGGGAGTTTTGAGAAGAGGTCTGAGAAGGGAAAGGGGACTCGATAGGATGGTTGGAGAGCGAGAGATACGATAGGTTTGTACAAAACCAGATTGTTCTTCCCTCCATTCTGTGAAAGGGATTTTCAGTGGCTTCCAAAGGAATTCCGTGTATGAAGGGTATGTCAGGGAAGGCGTGTGGCTTAAAGGAGACAGTCCTGTTTTATCTGGCTTTCATCAAACAAAAGAAACTCCTAGCCGTATGAGGTTGGTTACACAACTCTGCTCCCCATGGCTTGGGATGAGAGCTCATGCTAGAAGCCAGTGTTTCTGGTGCTTGGGTTCCAAGGGTTGTGTCTACAAGCCATCCATCCATATTTGTTGTGTGCCCTGTGAGTCAAATGGTGGTTGTGGCTAATGTGCACAGAGGTGGAAGTAGAAGACTGGCTGGGTTTTACTTTCGAGACCATCTACATGCTGTTAAGGAACATACGTACAGAGGAAACCCCACCTACCCTTGCGGTCTCTCTTAGCCCATAACTCATCCTTCTAGCCATGTCCATCCAGAGGCTAAGGCTGAATCCTGCCTGACATGGTGCTATTTTCTCTATAGCCTAAGCTGGAATCCTCAGTCCTGGAATGCCCCTTAGGTGAGTCCACGAAAGAATGGCCCATTGCCTCCAGGAAGCCCTGGTAGCAATCTGTGTGTACCCAGAGGAGGCAATAGAATGAGTAGTGTTCTCTTAACTTTCCCAAATAGCTCACAGGATTAGTTTATTGTATTTCCTAATAAGCAAATCTGGCCCTGAAGACATGAGATTCCAGGTATCTAACCTGTACGGAAGCATGAGGGATGAGGGGTCAGGGCACAGAATGCACAGAATTCGGTCAGAACGCCATGATGCCTGGGAAGGTAGTCCTCGCTGTTAATGGATCATCTATAGAAGAGAGATGAGGGTACCAAGGATGTGGGTTGTGGAAAGGGAACCTGGGGAATAACCAAATGTTTTCCTTCACCATCTTCTTGTCTCTTCCCTTCTTCTTCGCCTACATTTCTGACACTAAGCCTATAATAATGATACTATTAAGTGTCAAAGCACTTCGCTTTGTACCAAAGATCTCTGAATGAGGCTACTGTTTATTGTATTCTTTGCTGGGTGAAAGGTTAAAAAAAAGTGCATGCTTTAAAAAACAATCTAGTTCATTCAGGTTTTAATATAGAGCAGAACAAAACACAATGAGAGTATTGTACATTAATGGTCTCCACTGCTTGATGATAACACACTCTAGCTTAGTGTTCTTGCCATAAATTAAAACTAGGTCTTCTAAACTTTGACCAATGTCTTCTTTGGTTTTTAAAAGAAAAAAAAAATATATATATATATTTTATAAGTATTGAAAACTTCTGGACATTGGTATGTGATGAAGTTTGAGCCTCGGCTGGTACAGGGCTAATTACCAAAGTGTGGTTGCTGAATTACAAATCTTACTTAGCTAACAAGTACACAGGAGCAGCTTCTCTAGTAGAGTAATATATTCCATGGCGGGTGCCAGAGAGCGCGAGGGGAATGTGTTATCTGGTGGTTGATCAACCCACCTCTTTGATACTGGCTGGAAACAGAAGTTGAAACTTGCATTGATTGTGTAATTGATTCCTTCCATGCAATTTGTCCAATTACAAATGTTTCAGTGTACTGATCATTAGCATCTGGGTGAAGAATTTAGGGTTTTATTTAAATAGAATCTTTGTTAATGTTCAGTCCCAATAGTTGCACTGTGCTTTCAAATGTAGGATTAGGTGCTTTTTTAAAAAACTAAAGTAGGGAGAATATTGTCATACACTATTTGTTGAAATGAAATTTTTGCACTTTGCCATGAGTTTATGTGAGTGTATTAATTTTGCGTGTATGAGTGAACAGATGATGGGCTCTTAACTTGGTATAGTGACAGCCCACATGATGACTGGGACTAGTCTTGGAAGAAGTTACTGGTGACTACGAAGCTGTAAGTAACTGTCTCTAGGTTACTCAGGGCTACTTTCTCTACTGCTTGGAGATTCTAGAGCATTTGTTTACTGCCTGAATTGGTCCTTAGGATGACAGGCTCTGCCTAATTCCTAAGCAAAATTATTGTTTCTGATTATAATTTGTATGTATTAACACTCCACATGGCCATGGACGTCATGGGATGTATGTGCATTAGGGTCCTCTTGTAGAGGACTGGATGTGATTTCCAGCATCCACATGGTGGCTTATAATGTCATAACATCTGTAACTTTGGTTTTAGGGAACCTAGCACCCTCTTATAGTCCCATGGGCACCAGATATATACATAGCACACATACATATATGCAGGCAACAATACTCATACATATAGCATAATAATTAATTAATCATTTAAAGGGTTATTTTTTGGTATGCTTTTTGTATTGAGGAATTGATTTAGTGTACCAGGAAGAATAACATCTTTGGAGAGACCAACATGACACTTCCCAGCTACGTGTCCCTGGATATGGATGTAAAACTTGCCTGAGCCTCAGTGTACTCTGCAGGAAAGGGAAAAGGATACATTCATTTCTTCCTTGAGGTCACTAAGGTCAGAAAATGAGGATACACATTTACTTAATAGAAATTAATTTTCTTACCATTTTGGAGGCTGAAGAGACTGAGATCACAGTGCTGGCAAATTTGATGAAGGCTATTTTCTGCTTCTAAGAGAGTGTCTTAAATAATGTGATAGAAGGGGAAAAGGACCTAGCTAGTATCACACAAGTGCTTCTGTGTGTTGTATCCAAGGGTGTGCAGGTATACACGGAGTCCAGAGGTCAGTGTCTTCTCTAACTTTCCTCCATATTGTATGAGACAGAATCTCTCACTGAACTCAGAACTTGCTGATTTGGCTAGATTGGCTAGCCAGCAAGCCCCAGGGATCCTTTTATCGACACTTCCATAAGTGCTGGGATTAGAGGCGAATGTTATGCCTGGCCTTTTACATGGGTTCTGGAGAGCTGAACTCAGGTGGTCATGATCGTGTGACAAATATTTATGTACTGAGCCATCTCTTCAACTTTGCCCTCCACATGTCTTTATAAGATCATTAGTAACAGGAGATCCCTCATTACCTAATCAACTCATGAAGGCCACACTGCTTCAATAGTTGCATTGAGACTAAATTTCAGTATGAATTTTGGAGGAACATAATCACTCAGATGATAACAGAAGGGGAGACTGACACAGCACTGAACTTATAACCACCACCCTTGGAGTGGTGGCGCTGTGTCTGGGCTGGCTCCTAACCACCCTGGGGGCTGGTTGTTAAGTTTCCTGAAAGCTCTTGTGTAGGTTGACCTGACGTGGGTGCCTTAAATCAGTTATGGTGAAAGTACAGATCAGACCTGCCCCCTCCACCCAACCCCTGCAGAGAGTTGGTTGTTGAACATTTAAGAGCAGAGTGTGGATAACATAGTCTTTCCCTTTGCCAAGTCCCAAATTATATTAGGGCCCTCCTAGCCTTTTAAAACAAACTGTATAAAACTGAAAGTGATCCCATAAAGAGGATTAGAGTAATCACAGCGAACTTCCATACTGTGGCCTCGAGACACTGTCAGAGCCCAGGGAGACTGTTGTTGCTACCCTCTGGGATGATGAGTGCTCTGGCTTCTTGAGAGAGTCTGTTTGCTCTTTATAGTGTCTTTCCCTTCATTGTCTTGCCTTAGTCAACAATGCCTGACTTCAATAACCCTGTCTCACTTATGACTTATTTTTCATCATTTGTTAGCTGAAAAAAAAAAGTCAGCTGTGAAAATTATATTGAATGCTAAAATAACTGGCTCCCAATTAAAGAAAAATTCCCATAGGTTGCAAGAAGATATTTCTCAGTGAAAATACAAGCAGCCAATAGAACAGGAAAAGACACTTGGTTACTCATAAGGGAAGTGAAACTCAGAACTATGGTGAGCTACAGCCATGCCTGTTAGGATGGGTTCAATTGAAAAGTTCAGTAATGACAAACAGGAACAGAGATATGGAGAAATTAGAGCCTCATATTTCTATAGAAGTAAAAAACAGCGTAGATATTTGTTGGACAACTAAATCCAATGCTACTGTATGACCAGCAATTTATACTGCTAGGTAGACATCCATGAGAGATGACAGAGGTGTATCCACAAAGCCCTTTATAGGAACAGGCATGACAGCATTATTTGTAATAACCGAAAGGCAGAAGCAATCTACATGTCCATCACCTGAAGTGGATAATCAGCATGGTACCTACGTCACCACCCATAGTGGAATGCCATTTGGTTTAAAAAAAAAAAAAAAAAGCAAGCAAATGACGTCTGTTTCAACATGAAACCATACACACATTATGAAAAGGGAAAGATGTCAGTCACAAAAATCTAATTCCATGATCTCAGTTACATCAAAGTCTAGAACAAGGGAATCTGTTATTTTTGAGACAGGCTCTCATTGTATAGCCCAGGCTGACCTTGAATTTGAGGTCTAGATCTTCTGACCCTAACCTCCTCAGTGTTCAGATTACAGGTGGGCATCACTGAGACCCACTTAGTGGGACTTAGAACAGGGACTCTTCCGTGTAGAATGTAGATTGGAGATTGCTTGGGACATGGATGAGATGAGGAAAGGGTGGCAGGGCATACTGGGGCTTCAACCTGAAGTAACAAAAATGGTTTAACAATGTCCTTGATGTTGGTTGCACATATCTGTGCATGGCTAACGGCCACTGAATTGTGCACTTTGGTGACTGAATTATATGCTAATGAATTATGATTTAAAGCTGTCAGGATTCTTTTTGTTAAACTCTACATTCTAGTGAGTTTAGAATTAATTTTCAGACTGCATGTATGATCTCAATCTAAGAACATATTCTTTTTTTTTTGGTTTTTCGAGACAGGGTTTCTCTGTGTAGCCCTGGCTGTCCTGGAACTCACTCTGTAGACCAGGCTGGCCTCGAACTCAGAAATCCGCCTGCCTCCGCCTCCCGAGTGCTGGGATTAAAGGCGTGTGTCACCACCGCCCAGCCTAAGATCATATTCTTAAGCAATGAAAACAGAAGAAAACTTAAAACAAAAATAAATTGATTTTGAGTGATAACCTGAGGGGCCCATCTCAAAGGGAAATGCACTTTTGATCTAGCTTCCATTTAGTCTGTATTCTAGAGAGAGGCTGTCTTAGATTAACAACTCCCATCTGGGGATCAGGAAGATGGCTCTGTTGGCAAAGTACCTGTGTGTCAGTAGGAGGATATGAGCTTGGACAGCTAATACCCAGAACCAATGAGGAGAGCGGTTACAGTGACCGCACCCATAACCTTAGTGCTAGGGAGGCAGACAGGTAGACTCGGGAGCGCCTTGACCAACTACTCTTGCTGAGTTGGTAAGCTTCGGGTTCAGTGAGAGACTCTATCTAAAGCTAAACCAAACCAAAGTAAAACAAAACAAAAAGGGAAGGATGATGGAAGAAGACCCCCAACACTGAAGACCTCTGGTCTCCATATGCGTACACACACTCATGCATGTGCAAATACATGTCCATTCAACTATATATTGTGTAACACCCTTTCAACTGAATTAGTTATAAAAGAACCCCCCCACCTCTGTACGTTTCACATTTAATATGGTGGTTTTATAGGTCATAAAAAGTTATTCCTCCTCCTCCTCCTCCTCCTCCTCCTCCTCCTCCTCCTCCTCCTCCTCCTCCTCCTCCTCCTCCTCCTCCTCCTTCCCGTCCTTCTTCTTCTTGTTCTCTTCTTAGAGTTTGACTTTGTAGCTCTGGCTATCCTGGGACTCACTTTGTGGACCAAGCTGGATGCAAATTCACAGACATTCACCTGCCTCTGTCTCCTGGTGCTGGGGTTCATGACAAGTTTTAAAGTGTACAGACTGTTTCAAGGATAAAGGAGGGTGTGTGGAGGAGGGACGGATTGACATTTACTTATTGTTATTGGTAGAACATAAGAGAAATTCGGAGAGGTAACTTAAAAATAGCAGGTTATCCAATAGCCGTGTGCACTTAATTACTTGGGTTTTATTTGGAGAGTGATTTTGTGCTATTTTTGGTGCAGAGTGGAGAGCTGAAGACACTTGTGTAAACACTGACCCTGGCCAGTGACTTAGCCTTGATATAATGCTTTCACGTGGTGCCAGCAGCTCAAAAGAATATTCTGCTTCTCCTACTTTGCAGAACTGCTGGGAAAATATTACTTTGTGTCCCCTTTGAGAAAGAACCTGCATATTCGAAGATGAAAATATCTATGTACTTGGAATATTTCATTAACTCCAAGTACCAGCCTGAAAAACAGTCCATGGTTTAAGGATAATCCTATCCCTTGTAGAATACTTAAATGCCATTTGCAAAAGTTAAAAAAAGAAGGAAGATGAAAGAAAAAGAAAATAAAATCGTGTGTTTTGTCTCTTGTATGGTAAACCTTAATTTTTAGTGTCTATTAATGGTATTTTTCCATTTACATTCGGTTTGTTCTTTCTTCTGTTTTATTGCTCATCATTCTGAGTTTATTTTTCTTAACCCTGGTGCTGAAAGATTAGATTTTAGGAGGAGAAACACAGAAAGGAAAAGTCCTTCTTGAATCCTAGTCCTCACCAACTGCCTGAACATAGTAAGTAAGATGCATGGCTTAGAGACACTGCTTCTTGGGCCCAACACTGCAGGAAGGGAATTAGCCACCAGCCCCACCTTCTACCACTGTGTCTCTGGCGTGCCATACACCTGTCACTTGTGTAGTCCCCAGCCTAGTGTGAAATGCCATTTTCTCAGCAAGTACTGGGTCAGAACAACGTACTTTGCATTGTAGGACAACACTCTTGTCTAACTTCTGTCAGATAGGTGCTGGGTCTCGTCTTGCTCCCAATAAGAAAGGTAACCTCTCTGAGCCAAGCATTTGGAGAAGAGCAGAGGGGAGCATCCGTCTTCCTGGTATCTCTTAAAAAAGGAACATGTGCAATCATTTGGAAGCTGAGACCCTCCAGGGTCAGGTGACTGCAGCGACTTTACCTCAGGAGACTCCTCGGCACTTGCTTCTGGTGCACAGGTAATGTTATATATCATCAGTGTGCAATCTGGTCTGAGTGAGTTCTAAGATAGCCAGGGTTGTTACACCAAGAAAGTCTGTCTCGAAAATGAACACATATAAAAAGGAATTATTTAAAAAAAAATGTAGACTTTATGTCTATTCTTTTACTTATTTTCTTGAGGTAGGAATTTGTATGTAGTCCAGGGTTGAATCCTGAACCTCCTATGTCAACATAGTGCTGGGATTGCAGGCATGTACCACCATGTTCAGGTTTATAATATGTATATTATTATTTCCTGGTTAATGCCAATGAAAAATGGCGGCCATACATAAGAAGTGAGGTTGGATTTCACAGCATCCAATAGCAGAAGGAAATTCAATTTATCTTTGACATTATTTACAGTTTCTGGTGCACCTACAGCTAAGTTGCAAAAATTCAGATAGCTTATCACCTTCATGGAAAACATCCGACTTCATATGTTATCTTTCTTATGCTCAAATTATTTCGAACTTTAGAATTTCTCATATAAAATTGTGTCTCCTCACACCATTTATAAATGTTTTCATACACGTTATCAATTGTTTCTGTTTTTACCATCTTCCATAGGAATCAAGTGATTTGGAGGCTTAGAGGTTATGAGCACTTTCTGATCTTCTAGAGCAGTAGTTCTCAACCTGTGGGTTGTGACCCCCTTCAGGGTCAAATGACCCTTTCACAGGGGTCACATATCAGATATCCTGCATATCAGATATTTTCATTGCAATACATAACAGTAGCAAAGTTACAGTTATGAAGTGGCAACAAAAATAATGTTAAGGTTGGGCGTCATCACAACAGGAAGAACTGACTTAAAGGGTCACAACATTAGGAAGGATGAAACCACCGTTCTAGAGGATTGAGTTTGGTTTGCAGAACCTATGTCATGTGGTTTATAACGGCCTGAACTCCAGCTCCAGGGGCCTATGCTGCCCACACATGTAACATTCTTCCTCCTCTCTCTCTCTCTCTCTCTCTCATATACACACACTTATATACAACACATAAATACAAATTTTAAAAAGAATGTGATTTTAACTGGATGTTAAATATTGATATCTAGAAGATGGTTGCTTTCCCTCCTGACTAAGAGGTGATAGTAGGATCCATAGTCATTTATCTCAGTCACACAATTAATATACATTCACTGTATTAAGGAATGAATTTCATTGCAACATTGTTCTAAAAGTTGCATTTACTTCTTTATTATGTATGTGCACATGTAGAAGTCAGAGGACACTTTTTTTTTTGAAATTTAAGAGCATTTGGTTGGTTCCTTTTTTGAAAACAAAACAAAAGTTCGCTGAGCACGATGCACGGATTTTCATTACGCTGCCTCATGTGAGTCTGCCTCTGCCTCACTCATCCGAGCACCTGAGACATCACAGTGGTACCTCCAATGAGCATTGTTTTGTGCTTGTCTGCTCAGAGCTTCATCGGCCATTATTTTACTCGATTACCAAGTTTGGATCCTACGCCTCCCACATCTGTCTGTGTAGACTTTGTGAACCAAAATAGTTTTGTGTAGTCAGCAAATTCCAGCACCTTGTTATTTAGTCCATTTTCAAGGGTGTTAATAAAATCCTGGAGAACACTGCTTTTCTATTGATTGCTGACACCCCACTATTAACTCCTTTCCGTGTTGAGAGTGGGTCATTTACTCTTTCATTCCCTCTGTCTCTTAACCCACAGTTAACTCATGATTGACAGCCCTTTACCTCTTAGCCAGTGTTTGTCACATTTCCTTAATAGTCTCTTGTGTGGTACTTTATCAAAAGCCTGTTGAGAGTCTAAATAAATTAATCCACTACTTTCTCTCTATCCACCTTTTGGTTGCTTCCATAAAATCCTGTGTTAAAAAAAAACAACCAAAGGCACATAGAGAAATAACAACTTCCAAATGTTCTCCTAGTTTTGTGTTTACTAGTATATCATCTGTAGCTACTTTTTCTTCCCTTAAAATTACTTTTCTGTTTGAGTCAATTCTGGCCCCCACTGAGCTTTCACAAGCTATATCCTTCGACACATATTAATGATGTCATGCGACTGGTAGGACTTTTCAAAGTAAATAAATTCCAGTGGTTGACTATTTCTGCATGCAACCCTTTCTTGTTAACTTTTATTTATTTACCAGCTTGTCAAAAATTCCAGGGAAGTGAGTTTTCTCTAATATTTCTCTAATATTTTGGTTTAATAGATAAAATGTGCTGTCGTGACTACATTCTGGGAAAATATTTGAATTGCATTTGCTCTTGTTCAAAGGTTCCTCACCTTAGACAGAAAAGAAAAGAAATGGAATTAAAGACAGCGTGAGTGTTTATGAGAAACAACATACCCAAAGCTTTCCTTTGATATTGCTATCAGTCTCATCTTGATGGTGCTGTCAGTGGTGGATGGATGCTCCTCACTGTGGTGAGGCTGTTGACCATGGTAGAAATATGAAGCACATTGAGGAGTGCTGTGGTTCGGATGGGGTCTGTATCCCAAAGGCCCCTGTCTTTGGGGCTTGGTATTCAGGCATGGTTGCGTAGATGTAGTTTTTGTAATGGTGGAAGGCGCTGCGCAGACCACAGAGCAGGGGAACCTGGTGGGGAGCCATTAACTGTCTTATCCAACAGCAAACCTTACAAAGTACAATAGCAACAGGCCAGGCAAGTCTTGCCCTTTGGTGCAGAAGAGGGGCATGACCGTGGCTAAACAGCTGCTTGTGTTTGACTTCAGGCTTGCTTCACAGGAAGGACTCACAACAGGTAATCTAAGCTTGGTCAGAGCTTCTCCATGGGTGGGGAAGTTCTGGGTCCATGTAGAGAAAATAGTGCTGTTGGTTTGCTAAATGGACTTAATATGCCTGTTGAATTGCCTTCTGAATACCTGTGTTTATGCCCAAAGATCAGTGCTGTCTTAGCTTTGGGCACAGCTTGGTTTGGCATTGGGAGAGTGTTACTCCAAGGCTTAGGTAGAAGAGGGACCAGAAGTGAGAGTGCCAGAGGAAGTGTGGTGAAATGCTGTCCTCCAAGTGTGATGTCTGGTGTTGTCCTCTTGAACTCTCAGCAGCTGTGATATCCTGTGCAAGACCTGCACAAGATTGGACTGGTCGACTGTCCATCATGGAGGGGGGTGGGACATCATGAGACTTTGCTGGTAAATTGCTCTGTGCTCCTGTAAACAACTCTAAATTAAACTCAGTGAGTCACAGCAGACAAAAACAAAACAAAAACCTGCCCGAAAGTGGAAGAGGAACCAGATGGGAAGAGAAAGAGGATCGATGAGAGTGGGAGGGACCAAGAGTGGAAGATAGGAGGTAAATATGAACAAAGTGTATTTTGTACATGTATGAAAATGTCCTACTGAAACCATTATTATACATACTATATGCTAAGTAATAACTAAAATATAAAAAGATATGTGGGAAGTGGTTAGGCCATCGGGGGCACAGGACAGCAGAGGGCCAGGGCTGTCATCTCCTAGGAAAGTGAGTTGATATAAAAGAACCAACTTGACCCCAGACTTTGTCTCTGGCTTTCCATTTTGACGTATAATCTCACCATGCACATGTCTGCCATGATGCCATTCACCCTGAGGTTATTGAGTATCAATAACCAGAGCTGGCACGATGATTGATACTCAGCTTCCATAAATGGCAAGTGATATAAATGTCTTTTCTTTATAAAGTATGATGCCACTGGTTTTTTTTTTTTAAGTAGTAATAGGGAACTCATATAGGAAATTACATATTGACATTTACATAACCTTTGTACCTCACGACTACCTTGTTATTATTATTTGATTGTAAACTAACTGATTTAAGAAACACCATTTGCCTTGGGCCGTGGAGCTTGGTACCCACCCTGGGTTAGAAGGTGAGCTTCCAGGTTTGCCTTCAAAGCTCTGTTCTTTCATACAGCTATTGTGTGCCTCTGTTCCTTTGAGCTGTATATGTTAAAGATTTAAGCAATTTTAAAAAAATTATTTGTAGCATCTTATATACTATTGATTTCAAAGTCTCCTTAGAAGACATGCAGATCTAAATGTGGAGGGGGACATATCCTTGTCCTATTGTATCTTATACCTGCCAAATCTTCCCTTTGTGAAGTGAAGGACATTTTCATTTCGGATTAATATTAAGACAACATAAAAAGAATTTTGCTCTCTGAGGCGAGCTTTTCTTCAGTGTTCCAACAAACCATTTATACTTTTATCATTTTTTTTACAAAAAAAAAAGTTTCCCTCATTTAAATTGTCACAGCTTGGGAGCCCTGCCTGGAATACATAATAACTGCTTGTAACACTTAAAATGAAAACAAATTTACCAAGAATGGCGGAATGACAACAAAGAACAAGAAAAATATAAGTCCAGGGAAAATAGTCTCTCCTACGCATATATTTTCAGCACCAGGAATTTTTATTGAAATCGCTGCTTCCTGTACTGCTCACCTTTTCAGCATCTGAATTATGTTTTTTCTTGGTCCTGGGGAGTGGGGATTGTAAAACTCTAAAGACCTAAAGAGAGTGGTGAATCTTTCTTGAGTGGTGTATTAGTCAGCATTCTCTAGAGTCACAGAATTTATGGGTAGTCTCTATATAGTAAGGGAATTTGTTATGATGACTTCAGTCTGTAGTCCAACTCCCCAACAATGGGCAGCTGTGAGTGGAAGTTCAAGGATCTAGTAGTTGCTCAGTGCCACAAGGCAAGCAAATGAAGAATAGTGAATCTTCTTTCTTTCAATGTCCTTAAGTAGGTCTCTAGCAGAAGGTGTGGCCCAGATTAAAGGTGTATACTACCATGCCTGAATCTGGGACTTGCTTTGTCCCAGATGACCGTGAACTCAGAGATCTCCTTGCCTTAGTCTCCTGGGATTCATAGCTACTATGCCTCAAGATCTCCATGCCAAGAGCCAGGTCAGAAACTTGTATCCCCTAGCCTCAAGATCTGGGTCTCAGGTGAGCCTTCCAATTCAGTATTGTAGTTCATTCCAGATATAGTCAAGTTGACAACCAGGAATAGCCACTACAAGTGGTTATTCGACTTTCATTCAGAAGGGAACATTTTGGGGAAATGATGAAGAACCTAAGCAGAGCCCTGCTTGAAAGATCAGGTAGAGCCAGGCAGTGGTGGCGCATGCCTTTAATCCCAGCACTTGGGAGGCAGAGGCAAGTGGATTTCTGAGTTTGAGGCCAGCCTGGTCTACAGAGTGAGTTCCAGGACAGCCAGGACTACATAGAGAATCCCTGTCTCGAAAAACAAAACAAAACAAAACAAAAAAACAAAAAACGGAAGATTGGGTAGAGCCTTTCTCGGCCTTGGCAGGACATACTATTACGGGTACCACCTTTTGGTAGAACAGAAGACTGTGGTGGTTTTTCTGTCTCTGGTTTCTTTGCATTAGATGCAAACAGCCCCCCTCTCAGTGTGACAACCACAAACATCCTTCTTCAGATATTGTCCCAAATTTCCAGGTCAGCCACCACTTGGCCATAGAGGCCAGGCTCTTGGGGATATAATTCTGGACTCCAGTAGGGGCTTTGACAAGCCTGCCTCTTCCTCTCATGGACATTCTCTTCCATTCAAGGCCACACTGGTCTTGATGCCTGAAAATAAGAGGTCTGCCTGTCTGTCAGTTTTGGCTGAGACTTTTCCCCCAGTGATTCTGTGGTTCCAAGACACGTTTGTTCTCTTTGGCCATCTGGGGAGCTTCTCTCTCGATAGAAAGAGCTGGGAAATATTTCCTAAAAATCCTACACTCCTCTCTGGTCCTCCCATCTAGTTTAAAAGCTACTATTTAAAGAGAACCAGGTGGGATGGGCAGACTTCACTGACCTTAGAGGTGACAGTCCCTGCTCTGGGCTTTTCTTTTATCTGCACTGTGAAATAGTTGACCTAAATAATGCTTCTCATGGCTCCTTTCAGCTCTAGAATATTATTGTCCGCATGTTCTCCTTTTTCATGGCTTCTTGAAAAATGTCAATCCAGACTGCAAAACCACCCTCCAAACCCTCCCATGGCATAAGGCCTGTGTTTGCAAAAACATTGCTTGGGTCTGGTCTGTTTGCTTTATCTCATCTCTACTCCTCTTCTCCAAGGTGAACGTGTATTAGCCAATAAAGGAGAATTTGGAAAGGTTGTTCACTTTTCCTCACACAGGTCATTTATTTGTTAAGTCCTATCACAGCTTAGAAGGGTGCTGCATGTGTTGAGATTAAACAGTAAAAATATATAAATCTAACTACAGTTCAAAGATAACGATATAGGCAAGCCTATTGGGGGAGGGCAAACACAGTAAGTAACCTGTGTTTGTTAGTTTTAGGTAAAACAGGCAATCCTTACTGAATTTATCTGTATAGAACCTTTTACAAATATGCACAGTTTTCCCAGCACTGGGAGGCAGAGGCAAGTTGAACTCTGTGAGTTCCAGAGAGATTGGCCTGGTCTGCAAAGGGGGTTCCAGATCAACCGTAGCTACATAGAGAGACCCTGTCTCAAAAACTAAAAGTTTGCATGCAACCTTCTGCCTTAGTTCATGGTACTGTTATTCTTAGGAGCAGCCACAGCCAAGGCCACTTCCTTGTTATGGGACCTTAGGCCAGTTAATCTCCATTCTCTGAGCTTCATTTCCCTAATTTTTTAAATTGAGGGAGTTGAATTTGGTTTCTAAATTCTCTGCTAGCTCTAAAATTCAATAACCTAAATCACAAACATTGGTGGGAACAAGGTTTTCTTGACAAGCTTCTTAAGTAGGCCTAGGGAGCTGGATCCTAGCAGTGACTCTTCCCTCCATGGGCAACCTTTGAACTCTCTGGTGCAGCCATCGAGGGAGAGGGCCAAAGAAGGGTTGGAGATACCCTCTCTTTTATCAGGTGCTACACTCCTTGTCTCATGTTTCAGGCCCTGTGGATAAAAGCCGAGAGTTCTAGAAAAATGGTTGGGAGTCTTTCTAAGAGAACTGAAGCAACAGGAGCCTAGGAAAGAAACAACCTGGTAGAGAGAAAAGTCTCTGCTTAGGTTAAAGGATCTCAGAAGGTATGGAACCAGTGTTCCCCTTGTTCTGCACACAGGTGCGAATGACTAGCATGTGTTCCTGAAGGAGCGAGAGTAGCAGATGAGGTAGCCAAAGGGGTGACTGACATGCCACTTCTCATGACAAACATGTTGTGGCACCCAATTGGAAAGTCAAACCTGAGCACCTTTCCTGTCTTTGTTTCAAAAGTAATTCCCAGTCTCTCCCTGATCCTTGACTAAAAGGCCCTGCCCCTTCCAAGGACTGCTTGGGTTCAGAAAATGACCCAAGGATTCATTCCAGTGACCTTTCTTACAAGTGCAGAGTGCCCTTGTACCATCAATGTGGTTGCTGTTAAAATTCCTTCCCAGAGAGAGGATAAGTCACGTTTACCCCGCAATGCCAGGTCCCAATCACAAATCAAGGCACGATTCTACCAAACTCAGGCTTGGTGACTTTATTGTGCCTACTTACAGAACATAAGTGAGGGGTTACTTACTGACATGTACTGCGGTTCCCAAAATGTTCTACCAGAAAGTCTTTACCAAGCAGGGACGAGGGCTTTCCCATAGTCACATAGAAAGAACCCCCCTTCCCTGGCCGATATGTTCTAGCTTCTCCCTGAGACCTGGAGTTGGAAGCTTGGGTACAGGAGGTATGGGGTTATTGGATCCTCAAGTGTGCGGGTCTCAATATCCTCTCCAGTCCTCTAATGAGAGGATGACACAGTTGACAAAATCAGTTGGGGTGATCTTTTACAAGTGGGCACAGCTGCATTCCCCAAGATGGTAGTTGTTTGGCTCAAAGGTCAGATGTCTTGTAAAACAGTGTTATAGACTTACTTGTTAAAAGAAGGTTCTGAGACCATTGCTATATGCTGTTCTAGATGCTTACAAAAGTCATCCAAGATCCCAGCCTTTGTGTTTGCAATGAAGATGGTACTTACATTAAATAACATGGAACTTAGGAAAGACACAAAAATCAGTTTCCTTTATTTTCATCTTTTACTTTTTTCTTGACCCAGCATTCACGGTACCCTAAAACTTCTCTTAAGAATTCCTGCCAGAGAACCAGTCCCTGACACTATTAATGACACTCTGTTATGTTTGCAAACAGGATCCTAGCATAATTGTCCTCTGAGAGGCCCCACCAAACAGCTGACTGAAACAGATACAGAGACCCACAGCCAAACATTAGAAGGAGCTTGGAGTCTTGTGAAAGAGTTGGGGGAAGGATTGAGAAATCCGAAGAGGTCATGGACTCCAAAGGAAGAACCACATAGCCAATTAACCTGGACCCTTAGGGGCTCTCAGAGACTCAACCACCAAGCAAAGAGCAAGCACCGGCTGTACCTTACCCTTCCACCCCCCATTCCTGCATAATTGTAGCAGATATACAGCTGTAAGACCTGGCCCTTTTATGAGGAAGGCAAAAATCCCACCCAACGACATTCTTTCTCCTAAGAAACGGGTGACTTTGACCTGGCCTCAGGATCAGAGGCAAAACGTTTCAGGAACCAGAAATGTTTGTGCAACTAACCTGTGAATAGCTTAGAACAATCCTTACTTCCCCATAATGCAAATTCTTTCCGTTCCCCACCCCTTGCTTTGTGAATTTTCTTTGTTTTCCTGAGTTGTGATTCCTTCCTTGCCTTGGGGTTGTTTCTTCTTTTAAATACCCCTGACTTCAGCTGCTGGGGGCCAAACCCCTCTGCCTCTGCGTAGGTTATGGGTTCGACCCCAGTGCACTGGTCCTTCTCACTGCCCCCGAATTAAACCTCGTGTGATTGCAGCAAGGATGGTCTTTCGTGAGTTCTTGGGGGGTTGCACCATCCCGAGACTTGAGCGAGGGTCTCCCCAGCTCGGGGGTCTTTCATTTGGGGGCTCGTCTGGGATTTGCGACCACCCTGGTCTCCAAAAACCTACTTGGAGGTGAGATTCTGTTTGTGTTCTTGTTCGTCTGTGCCGGCTGAAGTCTGAATCTGTATTTTCGGTATGCGCGCGCAGTCTGGTATGCAGTCGCTCGCAGCCCCGTGAGGAGCCGATGATCTCCCAGTCTCGGGTAGAGGCTGGGGGGCGGGATCAGCCGACGGGCTAGGGGGATCATCGACTGTTGCCCTGGGAGACGTCCCAGGAGGTCTGGAGGGACCCCAGGGACGCCTGGGAGATTCCCGTTGGGGTGCCGGAGAGGACGAGGTCCTCCCGGCCGTCTGTTTTTCTGTATTGGTTTTGTTCGTCTCAGTGGAAACGGGCCCTTGTCAGTCTTTGTCTGTTTTCTGTCCTCCTCTTTTGTGGCGCCTACTTACGGTTTTGCTTGCAAGCCTCTGTAGTGCCGCCTGTAGGCCTCTGGGCCATCTGTCTGGGCACTTTTTGTGCCGCCTGTCTAGTGGTGTTCAGGGCGGGTAGACATACCTGAATGCTGTGGCCACGGAGGGACCGAGGGACACCTTGGACCCTCAGTTTGCCTGAGTATCTGGCTTCTGCTGATGGGGCAGAGCTACCTGGTTTCTGAGTCTGTGGAAGGGACAAACTCTTTGGTTACACTCGCCACCTGTGGCAGGATCTGAGTTGTCTGTGGCCCAGCACAGCTGCGGCTGGCTGGGGAGGTGTTCTACATCCATGGAGGGGACAGATCTGTTCTGCGTCAGTGGCAGGGACGAGC
>CM052717.1:35929535-35956961 GCA_028551405.1 Uromys caudimaculatus | reverse complement strand
CTCTGCCTCTGCGTAGGTTACGGGTTCGACCCCAGTGCACTGGTCCTTCTCACTGCCCCTGAATTAAACCTCATGTGATTGCAGCAAGGACGGTCTTTCGTGAGTTCTTGGGGGGTTGCACCATCCCGAGACTTGAGCGAGGGTCTCCCCAGCTTGGGGGTCTTTCACAGCTTGTTCTTCATCGGGGTACACCAACAACTGGAACACGGTCTGTCCCTGAATTTGTTGCCTACCTGTGATCCCTTCCCCTAACTGGGCTGCCTTGTCTGGGAGAGGATGTACCTAGCTTTCTAGTCCTGCAGTAACTGATATGCCAGGAGATGGTAGGGGAGTGGATGGATACAGTTAGAGGAGCTTTGAGAAAGGAGGCTGGGAGGAGAGAAGGGACTGATATTAGGATGTAAGTGAAAAATTAATTCATTAGCTAATTAATTAAAAACAGCACATACACACATCCTTAAGAGTTCCCTCCGGTGGTGATAATGCATGCCTTTAATCCCAGCACTTGGGAGACAGAGGCAAGTCATTGTGAGTTTGAGGCCAGTCTGATCTACAGAAAGCTGAATTCTAAGACAGAGAAACCTTGTCTAAAAAAAAAAAAGTTCTTTAATTTTTTTCTCAATTATTGATAGAGCAATGTGCCGCTTGAGACCAGTTTGCGTAATATAATAGTGGTTTTCTAGCTTGTGGTGTTACTGTGCCTGGAGTCTGTTTGGGAACCCATCTTCCACATTTTCTTGCAGTGCCTCTGTGGAGAACTTGAGGTTTAAAGCATCTCTGAAGAGCTGGCCATCTTGACTTCCTCACATTAGTTTGTAGACTTGCAAAATAATTATTTTTGGCATTTTACCAGTAAGGGGGAGATCAGTTTAGAAATGTTAAACAGAGCTTACATATGCCTTCGATTGTCAGCTCTGTGGAGCCTCATTCAGATCCTTCTCACAGGCCCAGGATCTCTTTACAGAACTGGCAACCTGCACCTCTCACAAGAATGGGGATCCCCCTCACGGCATGAAACTGGTGAAGTGTGAAATTGTTGTTCCTCCCTGGTCTCTGAGAGTACTGAGGGATATGGCCACACTCTGCTCCATTCCTGATGCTTAGTTTATTGGATTTAATATCAACAGCAGCTTCTGGAAATGAGTCTCAGCCTTGGATGTTATCTAGGGATATCTTTAAAGGAAAGATAGGCAGACAGACAGATACACACACACACACACACACACACACACACACACACTTCCTAAAGTTATTTCCCTTATCTTGAGTTCACATTTCAAGGTTTCAGTCAACCAATACCTGAAAAAAAATTGTGGTACTGTACAATTAGGTGTAAGAGAGTGAGTGAATACTCATACTTCTTAAAAGTATATATATATATACTTTTAAGTATATACATATATGTATATGTATGTATGTATGTATGTATATATATATATATATATATATATATATATATTATATATATTTCATTTGGGGGGCAAAATGGACTTTCAGATACAGAGCCTTTTTCTCTCTGGGACTTGAGGTTTTATTAATTATCTCCCTTTTACTTATATGTATTACTTATTTAATATATATTAAATATGCTTTTAATTGAAATAGAATTACATCATTTTGGCATCCCTCTCCCCCCTACAGCTCCTACTTGCTACCCTCTCTCAAACCTCTCCTACGCTCCCTCTATCCTCTCAAGTTGATAGCTTTTTTCTTTGATTGTTATTGTTACATACATATATGTGTATGCACAAATATTTATAGATAAAACCTGCTGAGTTCATTTGTTGTTGGTATCTGTATGCCTTTAAGGCTGGGCCACTATGCATTGGACAACCTGTAGATACTTGTCGTCGGGGGATGGGGCTTCATGAAATCTCCCCCATACACATCAACACGTCCATTAATGGTTCTGGGCTTCTTTATGCTGCCATTTTTAGGAGAGACTGACTTACAGAAGACTCTGTAGTATTTTGGCTCTTACATCTTTCAGATCTCTCTTCTGTGATGTTCCCTGAGCCACAGATGCAGGAGCTATTATATGGATGCATTGGTTGGGGTAGGCTTTTCATTGCTTATCTCTGCATTCTGTCCAGCTGTGGTTTTCTCTGATGGTCTCCATTGCTGTAATGAGAGGCTTCTTTGACGAGGAGTAGTAGCTACACTTATCTGCAAATTCCATTTTTTCTTGAGTATAAAACTGTTATGCTTTATCACCATTGTATTTTACCTCTCAGTGTGCCTAATTCATAAAATATACATGTTTATAGGAACCCACACAGTATATGAAAGGGTAGTCACTATCTTCAATTGCAGGTTCCCACTGGACATCTTAAAAATAACCCTGTGGATAAGGACAGGGTGCCTATATGTAATATGACATGCCACTAAGATTTCGGATTTTTTTCTCCATCCCTTACTTCTAACCCAGCAGGGACATTTCTGCTGTTATAGGTATCTGTGGCAAAGCTCCCCTGCCCCCCCCCCCCCCGGACTGGTGTATTGTTCTGTTTCTCCAGGCTCTGCACTCACAGACTAGCCTGAAGATTCCTACCACTAGAATATATTAAAAGACACATTTCCTGCTGCTCCTTGCTATACTGTGGGTTGAAACTCCACAGATTTTGTTTTTGTGTCTTTTCCAAAATAATCTAGAAGACTGCTTGTACCATGAATACAACAGTGGGAAGCTGGTGTATTTCTGCCTCATGGTAAACCATTATCAATCTCTTGTATTTCTCACAATATATGAGTAATAATGAGCTACTAAGCTAAGAATCAGCCACATGTTTCTAGGGGGCAGAATGGACTTTCAAATACAGAGTTGCCTTCACTCTGGGACTGGACATTTTATTAATTACGTCCCTTTTACTTACAAGTTCTGAAGCTTAGTTTTTTCCATAACTTCAGTTTCTTTTTCTGTAAAGTGGAAGAGAAAGTGCCCATTTAAGAGTTTGAAAAAAGGGGTAATGAGAACAACAAGTGAGCAAGAACTTGGCTAGAAATACCTACCGAGAAAGGGTTGGTTTCTGTCCTCCTGTCCCACTCTCTTCATTTGGCCATAAAGTTAAACTGCATCCCTGAGGTATTGGCTCCCAGTGTGTGCTGTGGTGGGAAGCAGATCTCTTTATGCCCAATGTGCTTCTGAATGCACTTTTTGAAGGCTACATGACAAATGGCAGCCCCTGACTGGGGGGATGGAAGTCTTGACCAATCTTGTGGTGTGATGGCTTGCCCTTTACAATTCCTTGCTTTGGAAGTCAGGCATGGTCAGCCATGCTCATGTACTTTGAAAATGTGCAGGAGAAACAGTAGTCTTTCCACTCAGCCTCACAAATCCCTCCTCCAGCCTGAAATGGTGGTTTCCAGAACTTTCTTTGCTATTATCACCATGGACACAAGTTTCTAACAAATGACCCAACCAATGGTCAACAGATTAATGTCAAATTAATGATACTTGGGAAAGGCGTATGATTTGGTAGACTAGGCTACAGTGTGGAGGACCAGGAGACACTCTGAGAAGGTATTGTAATCCCACCAGGATCTTGGTTGCTTGCCCTAAATTAAGTGAAGAAGATGGCATTGACATCTTTATGAGAGTGTTGCCAGGCAATCAGCACCCATCATTCTCTTTGCTCTTATTTTCTGAATGGTCAGTATTCTTTGGTCCAGAACAGGGCTCCAGCATCAGAAAACCTTGTAGCACCTCTTCTAATACTCCACGCTTGCTTCTTATTCTTTGTATCAACAAAGAATATGAAGTAGAGATGAAGAAAATCTGCAAATGAAAGGGAGAAAGATTGGAAACATTAATTTTGTATGGCCAGCTAGACAGATAAACTATACTTAAATCAAAAGCAAATGCACATTGCCCAAAGAAGTAAACAAATTCCTGGCAGTGGCTCTCAAAAACAATCATGCTTGGTCCCTGCTGTTTGTTTTCTAAGTTTTCATCAACATAGTTTCGATATCATAAGACACATGATTGTGTTTTTATTATATTTAAAACTCAGTGTTTAATACTGTCCCTTAGTTTCTGTTTGCAGCCACAATGTGCCAAGGAAAGCCAGTAAGCTAAACAAAACCAAAAATTCAGTTTGAAGAATATGTACACCTGTGAAAAGTGAACCCTTTGTGTTGAAAGTGAGTTTTCAATATTCTAGAAACACTGGGCAATGAAATTTGGGAGACAACGCTGATGTGGGGTGGTAGGGTCGCACACAGCAGTGGTGGCAGGACTCTCTAGAGCTGAACACCACTTCAGGGAGATCTATGCTCAAGGTTCTGCACTTCCTAGATAGAGTGAAAGTCAGCTGCTGGTTTGCATGTGGAACAACAAAGCAACAACAACATCGACAACAACAACAACATGTTTGTGTAGAGAGCAGAATGCCTATAAGAAGGTAGAAAATTCAGCTTCCTCCCTAATTTGGTTCCTTCAATTCCCATTGCCTTTTTGTGGCAGACATAGAACGTTCAAAAGACTCAGGGAGTCAAGGTTGATCTTCCAGCACGTTCAAGGTCTTCCAACCCCCACTGTTCCTGGGCTCAGCTGCCCACAGTTTGGCTGAACACAGTTCCTCACCACACCCTGGCCATGCCTCTCTAAGCTGTCTTTGTTTATGTTACTCCCTCTGCCTGAGAGTCTCTTCTCAAAGGACTCAGGTGGGGTGACCTCTCCTTGGGGGATCCTCAACTACCCCAAAGTTTGCTCTGAGTGGGCTTTTGACACTTTCTATCCCTACGCTTCCATCTTAGTTGCTCACCAGGTACAAACATTCCTCCAGGACAGGACTTCCTCATCTTTGTGGAGAGCATTGCAGGCATAGGAAAGTGAAGTTGTTGGTCTCTTTACATGCTAGTGATTGACAGCTTGCAAACAGGCGTCCTTTAATGTTTAACCGCCTTGCTGCTCCTGTACTGTTGTATCAGACCAGAACTGCTGGGCTTAGATTCCAAAAAAGCATATGTTTCTGCCTAGTAAGAGTTTAGCCTCTGGAAGCTTGGGCCATATTATATCTTTCGTTTCAAGTCCTAGCCACCAGATTATGTTTTCCACACTGGCTTTCCACTCGCAGCCAAGATTAATTCTCCATGTGTTCAGATTCAGTGCTGAGTCTGTAAAAAGGGCTTCCTTTGTGCAGTAGGCCCCGAGCTGGCATCTGCTAAAGGATTCCAGATTTGTCACCGTTCAAACCCAAGATTTTGGTTGGTGCCTAATGAAGGTGGTTGCTCCTTCCAGCCAAGGACCTTGCTGGTAGACTTGCCAAGGAAGTGTTTGCTCTTCCTAGGAATTTGACGAAGAATTTTGTGTAGTTTAGTGTGGATCAGTAATTTTCCACCATCTGATTGCTTCTGCCAGATAGGCCGTAGCCTTTAGATTAGTAGAATGGCTTGTGATAAGACTCAGGCACAGGTAATTGTATGGATGTTTGGGGACCAGAGTGGGAGGTGAAGGGGGTAGGCATAGGTGCAGGAGAAGATCTCTCACCAACAAGATACCATGAAGTTAAACTTAGTGTATGTTCTACGACCAAATACATAGTATGACAGACTGTGGGTTTGTTGACAGTTCATATTCAATGAAATTAGGGTTCTATTACCTATGAACTTTCTAGCAAAGGAAAGCAATAAACCTTTTTTTAAAAGATAGCTTGGGTATATGTATACATAATGCAAAATTATAGCTCATTTTATTGAGTTCAAGATTCTTTGTGCTTCATATTAAATATCTTGTTCTATCTTCACAACAATCCCAAGAGATGGAGATATCATGTCTATTTAATAAATAACCAAAATGACACATAAGAATGTTACATAATCTTATTTTATGCATATAGCAATATTTTAACTGGTGGCTTTCTCAAGCTGTCTTTTCCTTTGTTTTCTCAACCACTGGAAGAAATGAAGCTTCCTGGCCGTTCTTCCTTCATGTAAAGGAAAAAGTTGTTTGAGGAGTTTGCTAGAGAAAGGTGTATCTATCTGGATACTGAGGAGCTATAGCAGAGCTATGGGGATGTAGGCCACAAAATTTTTTTTTAAAAGAAATACTTGAGTCAGGCAGTGATGGTGCATACCTTAATCTCAGTACTTAGGAGGCAGAGACATGTGGATTTCTGTAAGTTCAAGGCCAGCCTGGTCTACAGAGCAAGTTCCAGGAGAGCCAGGGATATACAGAAAAACTCCATCTTGACAAACCAAAGCAGGGAAAAGAAGAAATACTTGGGTTGGATTAGATACAGATTGGGATATTCACACATCAACTGCGATGTGTCCATTGTCTAGGTCTATACCCACACGGAGATCTGAGAAAAGCTGCCTAGGTTAAGTAAATTTCTCTTTACTAGCAGTATGGCCATGTTGGGCACCAGATGGTCAGTCTTTAGTCTCAAACAAGCTCACATGGAACAGAAGAAGGGCTGCCTCATACCGTCTGCCCTTTAGAAGAGTCAGCCAGTCTGTGCGTGGAGACTTAGTGCTTTATTAACAGGCATCTGTCCCTGTTACCTGAGCAACTCACAGTCAGTTCTGCTGCTTCGGCACCTCTTTTGCCTAGGTGTTCCCTTCCTCCTGGAAGAGATGGAAATCCATTCCATCTAGTGGGATGAGGGATAGACCCAGAGACCAAGAAGCATCTCTTAAACATGTTCACTGACCTGACCTAGATTCTTGATAGCCCTGGCTGACTCATCCTTCCTATTTCCTCCAGTTGTTGCCAAGGCCCCAGGCTTAAGGTAACAGACAGTGAGGACTAAAGGTTGTGGGTAAGGTTTTTCTTTCTCTCTGGTTCCTTGTTGGTTATAGAACAGGGAAGAAAATAGCTAGGACACTGCAGAGGCCGGCAGCATGTGCATAAAGAATGTCATGCTGGTGGATAGAAACATTCCCTAAGAACTGAAAAGCTCATTTAAACCCTGGCAAAACTTACACATACCCCAATAATAAAGAGTCCATGGTTAGCAGAAAGTCTTGTGAAAATACCTGCTTCAAAGGCAAGGGTCTGTAATAGAAATATAATGTAAACTTTATGGATCTGGATGACCCACCTCCTGAGCTGATCCTCTTACAAAGCATCCTAGAGCAAATGAGGATTCAGAAATAATTTTGTAAAGGCAAGAGAAAGAGTGAATAGATATACCCTCCTGGTAGATTAGACATGTCGATTGCACAAGAGACTCTGAAACATGAGGGGGAGTATCCCTGGTACAGAACACCTGTAGTAATCTAATGGAGGGCAATAAATAGCATAGATTTTTTTTTTTTTGAGAAGATAAACTATGACAAGCCAGATTGGTGGCTAGCAGGAGACTTACAAGGCTAAGAGCGGAGTCCAGTGAAACAGATGTTAAGCGTTCAGAATTTAGCAGAGCACTTAGGGTGAGCTCTCCACACATTTTACTTGCAAAATTAGTTCTGATTGATTTGGATATGAACAGGATGGAATCTAGCAAACACACATGGGCTCTAGTGAGGTACAAGAACCCCAGTGGAAAGAGAAAGAGGAGAAAGACCATACAGATTGCTATTAGAAAAGATTTTAGGCCGGGCAGTGGTGGCGCACGCCTTTAATCCCAGCACTTGGGAGGTAGAGGCAGGCGGATTTCTGAGTTCGAGGCCAGCCTGGTCTACAGAGTGAGTTCCAGGACAGCCAGGGCTATACAGAGAAATCCTGTCTTGGAGGAAAAAAAAAAAAAAAAAGATTTTAGTATATACTTATTTGATTATTCTAAGGAGCTGATTCATTTTTGAAGTTATTAAGGCATAAAATGAAAGATAAAGGTATGCTAAGAACGTTTCTGTTTAAAAACACATTTTTTTCATGTAGAAGAAAGTTCTAATATATAATGACATAGCCCTAATCATCCATTTACTCCATGAGCTTCTGTTCCCTGCTTCTAAGCTCAGGTAGGGTGAATACAGCCACTGCTCCAGGGGACCACTTGCTGCTGTGTAACATCAGGAGGGTACTCTGGAGGGGGCAGGGAGAAGCTTGCAACACTGGTAAGATCTATGTTGAACCAAAAGTCTACTGATGCTAACTGCTAATGTGTGATGTGCTAATGTGTACTTCAGAAAGCATCTTACCCTTCTCTGGTTTCTGATTCTGGGATAATAGTAATCTCTTTTTGATTTTTTTGAGACAGGGTGGTTTCTCTGTGTAATCCTCCTGGCTGTCCTGGAACTTGCTATGTAGAGCAGGTTGCCTTCAAGCTCACAGAGATCCGCCTGCCTTTATTTCCCAAGTGCTAGGATTAAAGTTGTGAGTTTCCATATCCTTCTCTGAGCTAATAGTTAGCTCTTAATGGATGGGATGCTTGTGTTCCTCCATGTTCATATGTTAGAATCTTCATCTCCAAGGTTTTTGTATTAGGAGGTAGGGAGATGGCGGGGTGAGGGACAGTGGGAGGCTGGGGTACTCATGAATGGGATTAGTATGCTTCACTGGTACTTCTAGTCTTCTTTGGAACAACCCCACTCTCTTCTGCTCATATGACACCAAAGTGAGAAGTCATTTTCTACAAGGAAGTGGGCCTTTAGTACCAGACCCAGAATATACCTTGCTTTTGTATTTTTCCAGTCTCCAGGCTAGAACATTTCTACATGTATTTCTGCTGTTCATAAGCTATTGACTTCATGGCATATTTTTGTAGCCATGACATACTTTTTCTTAGCCTCTTCCTGGATTTTGCTCTGGATTTGCTCCACTCTTTTACTCCCACCCTTGGAATGTATCTCCAAGGGGCCTATCTTCTGATTGCCTCTGCTACATCTGTTCCCTGGGGTTAATGATTTACCCTGCTGAGGGCTGACTAACTTGGGAATTGGAGTGGCATGAAGCTAGGGTCGGGATGGAAGGCACTGGAAAATCTCAGAGGGCTGGCATTTGTAATTAGAAGCACAACTGAAGGCAATTCTCCAACCTTCCCTCTATGTTTTGAGGTTCATCGGCCTGTGGAGGCTGACGTTCGTAGCCCAGTGCCTTCATTGGATTCTGAATCTATTCTACAGGTGTTCTACAGGCATCTTAGGCTTGGATGTTTCAGTAGAAACTCATTAAAAATTCTCAGCCAGATTCATTAGAGTCTTCTTGCTCTACCCCAGCCACCAATATGACTATGTTCCTTACCCTTTCCCTCCTCACACATCAGGCTTATAAGATGTGTTAGACACTTTCTGCTTCTGAGACAACACACCACAAAACAACTGAAGGGAGAAAGGATTTAGTTTGGCTCATAGTGTCAGAGGGTCTAGTACATTACAAACTGACCTCTGTGTGTAGTGAGACAAAAGGTCATGGCCAGGGGCAGACAGAAGATGCTCACTTCATGGTCTACAGGCGGGGGGGGGGGACTGGGGCTAGACAAACCTTTCCAAGGTATATTCCCAGGATACTATTTCTTCCAGTCAAGCCTAATCTTCCAATAATCCATTCAGTTATAAGTCAGTTGATGGATTAATCCATTAATTGTGTCCATTAATTGTGTCCATGCCTTTACAACTGCCTTAGGATTTTATTGCTGTGAAGAGCCACCATGGCCACGGTAACTCTTAGAAAACATTTAGTTGGGGCTGGCTTACAGTTTCAGAGGTTCAGTCCATTATTATCATGGTGGGAAGCATGGCAGCATGCAGGCAGGCATGGTGTCGGAGGAGCCTAGAGTTCTACATCTTGTTCCTAAGCCAGACAGAAGAATCTCTGTTCTGAATTGGGCAGAGCTTGAGTATAGGACCTCAAAGCCCACTCACACAATGACCACACGTCCTCCAACAAGGCCACACCTCCTCCAACAAGGCCACACCTCCTCCAACAAGGCCACACTCCTAAGAGTTCCACTTCCCATGGACCAAGCATACTCAAACCACCATAACAACAGTTATTTCCTGGGAGCTGGGCTCTGTACCTTGTATAGAGGACTGAGTCTTTCACATATGAACTCTTGCGAATAGATCTCATGTCTGGACGACAACACAATCTCCAAATTATTTCCATCAATCTGTTTATGAGACTGTCCACTTCTGACTGGTTCAGCTATCATGGCAGCAGTCTTGGAAACAATCCTCATGCTTCTAGAACAAAACCCTCTAGGAAATTCTCTATTCTGTCATTGGAAAAATTGTGCTAAAACAACCCAGTGTATTACTTATTGCCAGCAGGTAGACTGGATGATATATGATGATTGAAATTGATCATTAATTTAATAGCATCTAAACTCATCAGGGAAACAACCTGGAGGCATGTTATCCAGGGGTTTTCTAGATTAGGCTAATTGAGGTGGGAAAACCTCTCTAATTGCCAGACTGCATGAAAAGGAGAGAGTGAGCCGAGAAACGGCATCGTTTCTCTGCTGCTTGGCTGTGGACACGTTGTGACCAGGCTCTTCAGGCTTCGGCCACCATGACTTCCCCAGCATGAGCTTCATTTGTGAGCCAGAATAAACCACTCATTCCTCAGGTTGGCTTTGTCAGGCATTTTGCCCCAGCAGCATGTAGAGTAACTAACCCAGTATGTGACATTTTGTCACAGACCTATCTCTTGCCCATCTCTCTCTGTCTTCCCTTTGACCTCTGTGAATCAGCAATGCTACACTTCTTCCTAGGTGTCTAACCCTGTCACTCACCTGCCCAGCCCCACTCCCTGCTGGGCTAGTTCTCTCTGTATTTGTAGACCCAGTTAAGTGCCTCTTCTTTATGTACTCCAGAATCCCATGGGTAACACACTTATCTTGTACCCTCTACTCAAGTACAAAAGCTTTTTGTAACACATCATTTTACACTCAGAGCCTGAAACATAGCACATGTTCAGCTAATCTTTGCTGGATAAATGAGTATATAATGAATCTATTTCCCAGGTGAAGAAGCAGGAGGTTAACTCACACCTCTGAGTGACGCAGGAAGTCTAATTCAGTATTGTTTCCAAGACATCATCTATCAGTGCTCACAGAGACCCTGCTGACATACACAATGGAATGGAACCTTTCTTGCATGAGATACCACTCTGCAGGCTTGTCTGCTTTGAGACAGAAGAGCAGCGCTCAGTGACTGCCAGGAAACAAAGAATGCATGTGGCTGATCCAGGAAGAAGTGGACTGGAAACTAAGGATCCACATTTCACTTCTGTGTGGTCTTTTAGCAATCAGTTCCTCTCAGACTCTCTCCTTCTCCATAACGTGCATGGGCATGGTGTTTAGTGTTCTGTTTAACTGTACTTCCCCATATACCACGTGTCACGTGCCACAGTGTTCTTAAAGCTACTTCCTTGCATTGGTGTTGAGAGCATTTGGTCCCAGCAGCATGCAGACTAACTAACATAGTATGTGACATTCTTTCCTAAGGGACTCAGCAAATGACCACTGAGCTGTACCAGGAAGTATGTATACTCTGAAACTTGAATAGGTATTCTAAATGACACAATGGTCTCAGATAGAGAAACTTCTATAATTCCACGACTTCTGACAGTAACAAAGATTCCTGAAGCCATTTAATTCCTGCCTAAATACTCGCAGCTCATGTTATGGAAGATCTGACACTAGATGAAATGAATTTTGAGTATAGAAAGTAGTAGAGGTGTCTCTCTCAGCCAGCCAGCCTATTCTGAGAAAAGTAGGTATTTTACTGCGACTGTCTGAAGGAAATTTCCCACCCAGTATCTTCTAATGGAGTAAGGACTCCAGGCTAGTTCAGTGCAGGGCCATGTTCAGACACACAGACCAATCTTCCATTTGCTCTGTTACCAGCAGGTCCTGATTGTGGTTATAGGTGACATCACTCATAAACACAGTCACACTAGAGGCCAGTTAAATACCTGTGGCCTGACCTCATGCATAAGACTTCAGCTGTAGCCAGGTTTTTCAACTAGGAAGTTCTGAGAGAATGGAGCAACTAATTCCATTTGAGCTAGAGGTGGAAACAGTAGCTGAAAAGACACTGGAGAGAAGCCCTGAGGTGAAGTTAGAACAGAGGTGTCATGGTGACCTGAATCTAGGAAGAAGCAGAAACTGAATTTGTAAGTATTCAGAGGTTGCTCTTATATCCTCTGGTATGACGTAGTCTGGAATAAAGAGAAAAGAATAGATCAGTAGGGCCAGGTGACAGGGCTCACCCAACTCTGCAAATGCTCTGCTATGGCATCTCAAGAGTTGTCTTTGGATCTGCACAATCTTCTGCTCCAGTTCCATGCTCAGAAATATACAGGAGTTGTTCTGATGCTTTGATTAAATTGGGGATCTGTGTTTATTGACGCTGAAGGTCCTTGCTCCCAATTGGTTTTTGATCTATCAATAAAAATGCCAGTGGCCAATGGCTGGGTTGAAAGAAAGAGGTGGGACTTCCAGGTTCCTGCAGGCTAGGAGAGAGGAAAGGGCAGGAAGAGGAGAATCAAGATACTTGGGGAGGAGAGACAGAACAGACTCAGAGCTACAGAGTAGAGCTTCCAAAATGTAGGCAGTGGAAATCAGTCCATGGAACGGCAGCCTGAAAGCGTCTTGAGCAGCAAGACCAATGGGCTTCACAGAAGGTAACCAGGAGACTAAGCTGAGGGAAGATTTAGAGTGTTGAGCTAGGACTAAAGTTAAGGGCACGCTATCTGTGAGAGGCTTAGAAGAGCCCAGCCATGGAGCCAGTAAGGCAGGTTAAAAATGGCTAATGTGTGTGTGTGTGTGTGTGTGTGTGTGTGTGTGTGTGTGTTGTGTGTCTTTCACCCGCAGATCCGAGATAGTTCCTGGGCAGATGAGCACCTGCGACTCACTGGGAGCTCAAAACTACACAGAAAGGACTGCCTACCACACTGCCTGTTTTTCATTTCATGAACTTTTTACTTTAGGTATGTTGCCACAACAACCACCTGCTATCATGGAATAGGTGAACAATACTCCACAAGGCAGGGCTCCCTATATTCTGACTCATCAGCTTTGGCCATCGGTCAGGCTTGCAGATGGCTTGGTGTCTCGGTCACTCTTCTCCACATTTATATAACATTTTCATCTGTATAGCATAGCTGCAATCGTCAACTCTGAAGCCCCTACATTTGGGTATATAAGAAAAGAGTGAACTTAGATTCCCATAATTTAGGCCTTATGGACCCCAAGAATACTCTGTATGATCTTCAGGGTGAATTGGGAAACTCTTCAAAATTGTATGTAGTGAAAGTGTGTGTCATTGTCCTAGGGGAGAGTTCATAACTTTAACATTCCCAGAGCAACTTGTAACCACCCCAAGTTAAAGGTCACCAGTCTGTGAGGCTAGAGCTCAGACTCCAGGATCAGAAGAAACATGTCTGAAATCCAAGCTGTGCCTGTTTTCTTTGCACTTCATGCTACCTATGAAACGGTTCTGACACAACAGCACCGGCACCTAAGTCAATGAGAACTCAGAAACAGCCCACAGAACACATTTAGCCTAACACCTAGCATTATAGCAAGCTTTCAATGGTGGTAGATATAATTGTTTGATACTTAATGAATGTAAATGGTTTGTTACTTTTTGTTCACATTCTGGGTATCTATATTTAATAGTTAAAAGTAGGGCTCTTTGGAAAAGAATTATGAGATTAGAGAAAATTCTCAACAACCAAATATAATTTTCTCAACTTAGAATTTTTATTTCCTAGTAAGGCAGAACAGAAAATACTACAGAATGGCTACTCATAGTCTACACAATTTATAAAGTAATCATGAGCTAAAATGATTTATTTTGTATTGATGAGCATAATTTTATATACTATCATGATCATTAATAAAAATGAGATGTATTTAAAAAGCTTGAAGGCAAGGGAGATTGAGATGACTGGTGTTTTCACTGGATTTGAAGAATTGTTACTGCTTAAAACACAGACATTTAATACCAATTCATTCATTATGAAGGGATAGCTGAGAAGCCAAGTGAGTTGACTAGGGTTTTGTGAACATTTCAACATGGCTGCTATTGATATTTTTAAGTGCCTACTAAAAATCATTATAAAGCATATATAATTTTTTTTACATTAGTGACTAATTTGCATAGTTTGGGAAGCATGTGATTCCCAGCAGGCCAACCATCTGGCTAGCTGCTTTAGAATAAGAACTAACACAATTTAGTCTGCTTTACTGAAACTGGTAGGGTAGAGACGATGGAGTTGTTCTGCATCCAGATAGAGGAGAAATGCATGCTATTTTCTCTCTCAACTTCAACTAAATAATTCTCTATGCCTAGACTCTGGAGTGGTGCATGGTGGGGGCACATGATCAACTATGACCAACCATCCAGATGCTTCTAATAGGCCAGCCCTGAGGAGGCCTCTGTGGTAGAGAAAATAAATCCTCAAAATTCCTGGTGAGAGAACATTGACTTTTAATTTGACAGGTGGTTAGTCAGGTGTACGTGAATAATCACCACATGGGAACAACATCAGCCAAACAAAACCCAACCCAACTCATGAATGTCAAAAATGCCCTGTTTCCAAAATAATGATGGGCAGCTTGCCTTCCAGAGGACTAGAAGCTCAATGTTGTTATTTTCTGGTACGGTACGGCAGTCTTATTCCACAGACAGGGGAGCAAAGCTGGAGACTTTTTTGGCCTCCATCCAGTCACTCAAGCTCTGGTCCCTGGGTCAGTGATCTGCAGTTGCTCCAGGCCCCAAGGTATTTGGCTGGACCATGCTTGTGTAAGGACAAAAGTTTTGCCATTCGGAGATCTGTGTAGAAGTCAGGATGATGATAAAAGCGATGATGAGAAGGATTTTCCCCCCTTGCTTCTCCACGGACCCCTGTACATCTGTTTAATCTACCGTTATCAAGTACATTCTAGAAGTGCAGCGTCTCACCTCTGGAAGAATGTTGTTCCTTGTGTCTGTTGTCTTCACCTTCATCATGCCCAGACTCTGGCAGCACTTTATATATTTTGGAGAGTGTTGCATATCAATTCTCTGTCCGACTACACTAATGATTGGTTTTGACCTTTTTTCTTCATTCTCTGTCAAGCCAGTCACCACCAAAGGCACTGTATCGAAGGAGAAGGACCATGAATGTGTTTGGCTTCTCCATGAATAGTTTCTTCAAGCATGACTGATACACCCTCCTCTCTTCCCCTCTTCTTTTCTGTTGTTTTTAGGAGGGGGGCAGAGAGAATCAAGAAATCTGGAAAATCCCTTCATATGTTACCGGTAGAGTTGCATGCTATTTTGTAAAAGACATGAACTTGGTTTTGTTTTTGTTTTTTTGGTGTTTCGAGACAGGGTTTCTCTGTGTAGCCCTGGCTGTCCTGAAACTCACTCTGTAGACCAGGCTGGCATTGAACTCAGAAATCCACCTGCCTCTGCCTCCCAAGTGCTGGGATTAAAGGCGTGCACTACCACTGCCCAGCTTTGGTTTTGTTTTTTATGTAAGAGCTCATTGTGTAGACCAGGCTAGCCTTGAACATGCAGAGATCCACTTGCCTCAGCCTGAGTGTTATCACTGTGGGATCTTTTGTATGATCTTTAATAACTCTCAGTGTCAGCGCTTGATATGTATTTCTTTTCTATTAGTATGGCCTTTGGGCTTTATCTCTCTATCCCAAAGTTAATTTCTGAAAATGAGGCCCAAAGCAAGTCAGCTGGGAGTTCCAGGACCTTGAGATTGCTTGCCATGCCAAGCCTAAATAGAGAAGAGGAGAGGTCTGTTATATAGGTTTGTTCTGCGGCTGTTTTTGCTAAGCTGAAGTTCCTTTTCTCATGGTCCCTTTTGCTCCACAGATTGAAGTTATATCTGGGTACAAGAAACACTGAACAAAGATCAGGAAGGTGATAGAGAAGTGGCAGTTGTACTTTACCCTCAGAAGGAAGTCACGCTGCTCTGGGGGCAATGCTGGGGTCATACATATTAATGCTGATCTGCCAGCTCACCTTGGGGACCATAGTTCTCCTAGAAACCACTAGAATCTCTTTCTTCTTTGAGTATTGAACAAGGCAGAGATAAAACTCAATGGTCAAGTGAGTTATCTTTACCATGTTAGTAACCTGATCACCGATGAAGGGACAGATATCACATATTTGTCTTCATGGGTTGAAATTTATTTTTCTAGGTTGTACTTTATTCCTGATCTTTTCTATGTCACATCCCACTTTCCTTCACAGCTGTTGACTCAACTCACAGAAAGATTATGCTCAATACCAGGCAAGTAAGCCACAGTCTTATATAGGGTTTCTGGCTTCCTACTTGTGTAAGGTCTAGTGTGTGCATAATAGATCTATATTGTTCATTACTCTTGTAAGGGTTATGCTTCTCTCATTGAGCCTTGCTTTGTACACTTTCTTTTTTGAGACAGGGTTTCACTATGTGACCACAGCTGACCTGGAACTAGTTATGCAGACTAAACTGGCCTCGAACTCACAGAGATCTGCCCATCTCAGCCTTCTGGGTGCTGCAATTAAAAGCATGCACCACCACACTTGGCTCCTTTTATTTTATTTAAATGATTTCTATCTAATTATGTATATATGCATGGATCTCTGTGTGGATATGTATGGGTACAGGTGCCGGTGGAGTCCAGAAAGGGGCATCAGATCCCCGGGAGCTGGAATTATTGACAGTTGTGAACTACCACCCTGCTGTGGGTGCTGGGAACTGAACTCTGGTTCTCTGTAAGAACAGTATTTACTCTTAACAGCCAAGCCATCTGCCTACCTCTGCACATTTATTCCTATCCTATGTGAACACCAGCATCTCTTTCTAAACAGCGGCATGAGAGGTCTGGCGTTACTTTCACTGTCTTAAGGTGTGAACGGTTTTTGAAATTTATCTAATATTGCATTTACTATAGAAGGCTGAGTGTGTCTTGTGAAACCTCAGATATATTATCTATAAGAAGGATATAAGCATAGTTTACAGGGATATGGGATGGAAGAGATGAAGAGCCCGACTGGGTAAACAAGTAGACAGGTAAGATATTAAAGGGCCAGTTTCATACCTCAGTATATGAGAGATGAAGAAAAGACAAGAGAAAGTTGCTAAATCAAGGTAGACACAAATCCAATGTATTGTAAATGTTCATTAAATGAAATCATAAGAGATATTTTGTCACTTTTAATGAAAAAATCAATGTAGCAATATCAAACAAAAACAATGAGTTAAATCTCTTGTCTTCAAAATTCCCTGTTGTAGCTGTTTTTATTTTTAGATGTTATTTTTCACATTGATGTCCTTTTGTTATATAGTTGAATCTCATTATATATAGACTCTTCCTCATTTATACCTTTTTTTTTTTTTTTCACTGAGCTGGATCTCAAGGGAGGCTATGACTACAACTTTAAGTCTTTATTTGAAATGTGTTTTGTTTTCTGCTTCACCGCTTGCTTAAATATTTATCCTAAGAGGGATCCTAACTGCCTGGAAACAAGCCTGAGGAACCACAGCTATGGTCAAGGTGAGCACACGGCGCAAGAGCTGTTGCCAAGGGAACGTTTGAGGAAATGTTTAGGGTGTAAACTTTGCCACCACATTTCAGTTTCTCGCCATGGTTTTTGCCTACTGGACTTGAATTTTTGAAAAGTTCTAGTCAAGACAGAAATATCCTAGAGGTTGTGACAATGGAGTCTATCAGAGGACATTGCCAAGGATGATGACACAAGTTGCTGAGAAGGGAAGGGTGTCACTTGGGCTCCCTGACCAAGAACACTGCTCAATTCCAGACTTTGCATTATGTGAAAATTAGTTAACTATCAGGGAAGACATCTTTGTATAGCTGCCACTGAGGTCCTGTTTCAGTCAGTCAAGCTTTATTTAATTTATCTGCTTTTGGTTTGTTTGTTTGTATTTTAGGACAGGGTTTCTCTGTGTAACAGACCTAGCTGTCCTGGAATTCCTTTTGCAGGCCAGGCTGACCTTGAACTCACTGAGATCTGACTGCCTCTGCCTCCCAAGTACTGGGATTAAAGGTGTGCGCCACCATGCCCAGTGGTAGGTGACCTGGTCTAAACCATGCCTTAGTGACCTCTCTATGGCTGTGAAGAGACACCATGACCAAAGTAACTTATAAAAAGGAAGCATTCCATTTGGGGGGTTTACAGTTCAGAGGGTCAGGCTATGACCATCATGGCGGGGAGCATGGCAGCAGGCAGGCAGGCGTGGTGCTGGAGCAGTAACTGAGAGATTGCATCCTGATCCTCAAGTTGAAGGCAGAGAGGCTCTGAGAAAACCTTTGTAATGTATTATAATGCATTCAGTTGAGCAAAAACAGCAAATTTGGGTTGAATTCTAGATGAGGTGCCAGTATTTCATGTGCTCGACCTCCACATATACACCCTGTATCTTTATCTCAGCTTCCTTAGCTGAGCATTCTCCGAGGCCCATATTATTTTCAGAAAAAAAAAAAAAAAAAAAAAGCTTGAAAAATGTTGGCATAGAACTACTTGAGTTCATGTATAGGTCTTATGGGGAAATTTAAAACTTCAGCTTGTGCCTGGGAGGGGTAGTACATGCCTTTAATTCCAGCACTTGGGAGGCAGAAGCAGGCTAAGCTCCTCTACAAAGTGAATTCCAGGACAGCCAAGGCTACGCAGAGAAACCCTGCCTTGAAAAATAAAATAAAATAAAATTTAGAAAGTTCTGCCAGTCAGTGGTGGTACATGCCTTTAATCCCAGCACTTGGGAGGCAGAGGCAGGCGGATTTCTGAGTTCGAGGCCAGCCTGGTCTACAGAGTGAATTCCAGGACAGCCAGGGCTATACAGAGAAACCCTGTCTCGAAAAACCAAAAAAAAAAAAAAAAAAATTTTAGAAAGTTCTGAAAAACAAAACAAAAACCAGAAAAACTTCAACTTGTGAGTTACATATCTAACATTTTTGTTTCCATTGATAACTTGATAATACTAATACTATCTGTAGTAGTAAAATCTAAGCACTTTTCTCACAGTAATTCACTTGATCTTTCCAGCAACCCTACCATGCTACCCTAGTTTACAGATTGTAAAACATGTCTTTCTTTCACACTATAGCTTTTGTAAAATCAGTCTTGCTTTTGATGGTGTGGTTTAGTTTATTTCTTGTTTATCAATTGTTTTCATTTATCTATTATGCTTATGTGTGGGCACATACATACCGTGATTCTCCTGTAAAGGTTAGAAGACAGTTTGTGAGAATCAGAAGCCTGTGGCGTAGTTTAATTGGCAACATTCTAAAATTTCTTCCTGGAATATAAATTTTACAGTAGAGGACATTTTAGGTTCTGTGAGATATAGTGTCAATATGCCCATTTAAAAAAAAAAACTTATTGGATATTTTATTTATTTACATTTCAAATGTTATCCCCTTTCCCGGTTTCCCCTCCAGAAACCCCTATCCCATCCCTCCTCCCCCTGCTTCTATGAGGGTGCTCCCCCACCCACCCATCCACTCCCACCTCACTGCCCTGACATTTCCCCACACTGGGGCATTGAGCCTCCACAGGACCAAGCACGTCCCCTCCCATGGATGCCAGATAAAGCCATCCTCTGCTACATATGCAACTGGAGCCATGGGTCCTTCCATGCCCATTTTGCACAGGGAAAAAAAATCAGGCATAAAGAAATTTGGGAAGCTGCCCAATATCAGAAACTTTGGTACTTGAATCAAGACTGTGTTCTCAGGCACCTAGAGCCCCACTGGCATTTGGCCTGTATTTTTCTTTGTCCTCTCTTTAGTGTCAATAAGAAGTGTACCCAAACCTTGGAGGCAGACAGAAGTTTAGACACTGGATTTTCTCCACAGCCTAGAGTCCCACTGCTGAGCAGATACCACAGGTAAGAGCAATCTATTATGCATTTTCCTCACTCTGCTGTCAACACTGCTGGAGTTTGCTCATAATGTTGATTTTTTTTTTTTTTTTTTTTAAGTGAAAGCTAATTCTAAAACTGTCCTTTAGAGATGGGACCTAGACCAAGGTTTGGTAAGACTGGAAAGGTAGCCTGGGCAAGAACTCATTCTGAATGGCTTGCAAGGGTTCTTGACAGAGGCTGAGGAACCAACTCAAGACTTCTGTTTACTTAATTTTCCTTCTCAGAGAGCTGGTTCAAGAAACTGACACTAGCTGGGCAGTTTCATGCTTTTAGTCCTAGCACTCAGGAGGTAGAGGCAGGTGGATCTCTGAGGTTTGAAGTCAGCTTGGACTACAGAGTGAGTTCCCGGACAGCCAGGTCTATACAGAGAAACCCTGCCACAAACAAACAAACAACATGAGACTAAACATGAAATCATCAAGTGACAGCAGAAAATCTTCATTGATCAAAGCAGCGTTGAGAAGGTATTGGGAAAAACTGAGAAGGGGCAGAGGTTACTAAACAGCCTCAGTGTCAAGTGGCTCCATTACCGCTGGAGTTGGACCTGATGCGTGTGTGTTTTGACTCAGCATATGTTACCATCTTTTTGTCTGTGCAGGTCAGAGAACATTGGAGTGCATGGTCCCCACATATGTGCAGCTATCCAGGAATACAGATTACCTATGGAATGGTCATTGCCCATTTAAAAATGTTGCCTTCATTACTGAGAAAAGAGGAAGAGAACTACGTGCTAAGGAGAGTGAGCAGCTAATGGGGCTTCAGAGATGCTCTGGGAAGTGCAAGGCAGATCAGATACTAAAGGGCAGGTAGGAAGGGTCAAAGGCCTTCGTTAATGAATTCAGCAGTTTCATCAGGGTTCTTATAGAGGCGCATACCTTACCTATGACTTATTTAGTCCTTTACTCCCTTTCTCTTTGGGGATTATCCAGCCAAACCACAAAGCTTAAAGTGCTTATGGGCTCGGTACAAAGACAGGAAGAAAGTAAGCTGCAGTGTAGACCACCTGCCTCAATCCTCCCCTCCCGGAGAGAGATGACTGCAGGGATCAAGGTGGATTGCAGCCAAGTTGTAAAGAAATCCAAAGCCGGCCAAAATCATGAGTGGCTGGCAAAGAGGAAAAGACCATGAATGCAGCTGGTCATGTAGGGGAAGTTCTTGAGGCCACGAAAGGGAAGTGAGCCTGGATCCCCAAACAGAAGCTTTGTGGTCATTTGGGGCCACATGAAGAATGACTCCAAAGACCAGCTTAGATAGTGGGGTACAGATTGTTCAAGACCAAGTAGATAGATGTTGGAATAGGGACCGTGCCTGCCTTGCAAACTGCAAAGGGCTTGTAATTTTCTCATTCCCAGATTGAGCTATGTTAGGGAAAGATAATTTGTAATTTTCCCATTCCCAGATTGAGCTATGTTAGGGAAAGATAACTTCCTCCATTCTCTTCCACGCTGCCAAGAATCTGGCTCTAGAAAGGTAACCTTCTGGATCTGAGGATGGAGGTAATAATGGTGACCAACCTCTTGTCTCACAAAGAGACAGGTATGGATACCAGCTTCTGCAATGCTCATCCCAGATATTTGCCCCACTCACAGTTTATTAACAAAATTAGCCCTCATTAATAATCCTTTGAACTAGCAGAGCAGTCTTAGTAGATTGAAAATCATTATGAGTCTCTCTAGATGATTAAACAGCACATTTGAATTTTCATTTATATCATCGGTTTGATTGAACGATATGTATGCGTACAATGGTTGTATATTAATACGACATCTCTTAAAAGCAATAATAAACAGGTATCTGGGGATTGCACATTGCTCTAAGTCTAAGGCATGGGAATAAATGAACAATCTGGGTGCCCAATATAAATTATGAAAAATTGGCTGTGACAGAGATAAAGTTGCATGGGACATAAAGGCTAAACACACAGAAAACCACTTAAGATGCCCTGAGCATCGCATCAGAGGACTGCACATTCTGGTCAGCATCAATAAACAAGCAGTGTGATTAATCTGGAACAGAAAGAATCCCACAGATGTTTAAAATTATTATTTTTTCCCTACTGACTCAGTCTCCTGCATACTTGCAAATTGAAGGTTATAGATTCATAGCCTCTGAGATTCCCGCCCGATGGGACAGGGTCCAGGATTGTATTTGTACTCAGTGACATCCTTTTGGATTCCATCTCCTTTCCCTAATCGGAATATATATAAAAAAAAAAAAAAAGAAGAAGAAGAAAAGAAAAGAAGAAAGAAAGAAAGAAAGAAAGAAAGAAAGAAAGAAAGAAAGAAAGAAAGAAAGAAAGAAAGAAAGGAAAGAAAGAAGGAAAGAAAGAAAGAAGGAAAGAAGAAAGAAAAGAAAAGTAAAGTAAAGCCTTGTCTCTCCTTGGTTCTCCCAAGGATTCACTCAAGGAGAATAACAAAACTTCCTGCCACAAACTGGGGCGTCTCACAGGGGGCGCACAGGCTGTGTTCTTTGTGAATATCATTCGGTGTGGTGCAGTCTCATTCATAACGCACACGTGGGAATGTGCTTCCTCCTGGTTCATTTGAATTCTGGATTTGCTCCTTGTCCCCATCTGGACTGGCTCAATAAACCTCCGTACTAGAGGAAAGATGCAAAATTGGAGTGTGTAACGCTGTGAATTTTTTGTTGTTGTTGTTGTTAACACCACTGTGTAAGAAAGTGGTTCATGGAGAGGTAAACTAAGTCACCAGTTCATTTTCTGGTGGCCAAGGCTTCCTAGCAGGCCAGACACAAACTAAACACCAAGACTGTGGCCAGTGTTTTAAACTGTAAGTTTAGTAGAGCAATGCCTTCTTAGGCTGCCTCCCCAGCCTACTTTCTCTCTATGCTACAATTCTTGTTAAACATAAAGTTCTTTACGGAAAGGGGTAAAAGGCAGAATGGTTTGTCTCATATCTTGAAGGCTTTCCTAACAGACTGTGCGCTCAGGTAATGGCAGGTGACCTTTGGTCACGGTAGTGCCAAGCCCTGAGCATTCCAGAAAAGGGCACTAGAACCCCTGCCCGATTCTTTGGATCTGAAAAGTTCATCCATTTCCTCTGGTTTAAATGCTGAATCTCACAGGGCTCGCCACTCCACAGACCTTAAACTCATCGATCACTTTCCAAACCATGAGTTCCCGGAGAGAAGTTTTATGAACTTCATTTCTGTCAGTTTACCCAGAGCAAGACGTCTAGTTCTCATTCTGTGAAATAGGATTACAGAAACAAAATATGCTGAGAATTGGTGAGCAATGGACTAAAAAGAAAAAGCTTTCACTTCCGAAAATGTAATTAATAAAATGCAATAAAGGGTAAACATAACTAATAACTTAAGAATTTTTTTTTTTTTTTTTTAATGGAAGGATATTCTGATGCAGTCACAGAAAAAGATGAAAGGGAAAAGTATTCAAAGAGATTCTAAGAAATAATGTCCTGCCTCGTAGCCAGAACACAGAAAGAAGCCAGGGATAAAAATCACTTCTTAGGTTATGGCCTACTGAAAACAAATGGAAAGTCACTTGGCCACCCCACCCCCACCACCTTGTGTACCCTCTCTCAATAAATCTCCTGTTGTTGTTCCTCAAGCCACCAGTTTAAGAGAATATTAGTAATTATCTCTAACAAACCCGCTTGGGTTATGTTTATGTAATAATAAGAAAGTGTTTCTCGAAGGAATTAGCTAAGCACCAGGGTGTAGGCATTAATTTCAAGTAAGAACCAGTTATTCAGAGTGTTTTATCAAAATGTTGATTGTAAACCAGTAAGCCCAGTTTAGTGAGGGGGTGTTTTCCACCTCAAATCTCTTGATTGGATAAAAGTTGGCCTCACCCAAGGGACCCTAAAACTGTCTTAATCTTTTAACACATTTTTCTCAGTTCTTTTAGACCAAAGAAGGAATCCAAAACAAAATCGGAGCAAATAATATGGTTAAGAAGGTAGGACAGTGCGGAGCAAGGGACACATGTGCCTGTGAAATTGCAGAACCTGCCAGAGAAAAGAATCATTAACCACCATAAAGTTCAGGGAGGGAAGGTAGGCTAATCTTCCTTATTCCACGTGGGCAGAAACATACATAGAACAAAGTGACTTTTCATGTTTTCCATAAACACGTGATCTGTGGCTGAAGAACATTGAATTTACAAGGCAAATTTTTCTAGATTTTCCAGAAGAAAACAATTCAATGTTCTCTCTTCTTTCAAAATTCAATCCTTGATATTGCCCAGTGACCGTTTTCCTATATTTCTCTGGCTTGCTTACGGTGGGTGCAGCTTTCGGCAGACTCTGCCTGAGGTAGACGCTTAGGACAGTGTCTGGCTAAAGGGGACCACGTGTTTGGCTAGAGAAGAGGCGCAGTGGTTCTCAACACATTGTTCATGTACCATCTTCCTAGGACTGGCTGGTCAGTCCCTTTAGCACTGAGCAAGATTCTCATAGAGCCAGGGTCTGAGTATACCCTGCCCCACACTCTCTGAGGGTCTGAGGGACACAGGCTCTGCTTCTGTGTTCTGAGCATTTTCTTCGGAGTAATCTAAACTGCCTCTTGTTCTGTAAGCAAAACCCAGGAGGTTGTCCTGACTTCTCTCTCTCTCTCTCTCTCTCTCTCTCTCTCTCTCTCTCTCTCTCTCTGAGTCTTCATTTCCTAGTATCTAAAATTTGCTAGTTTCCAACTTTAAGTCTCAGGTCCAATTTATCTTAATTCCCTAATCCCATTTAAGAATCACGTTCCTTTACCTTGTTCATTTTCTCTTGGAAGTTCTTTTTTGTCTTTTTTTTTGTTTGTTTGTGTTTGTGTCTTGGAAAGTTAAACTCCTCTTGTTCCCTGATCTTTTTATATAAAAACAAAAGAAAACAAAAAAGCCAACCAAATGTGAATCTTATTTGGACATTTAAAAATCGGTGTCTTCTGGTCTCTGTGCGACTGGCTCCTTTCAGCTCCTTCTCTTTCCCCCTTTTCTTTCTCTTACATACCAAACTTCTTCAAAGTGACCTATACTTAGTGTCTTCACATCTCATTAATCTCTCAGCCCATTACAGTCTGGCTTCTACCAGCCAGCCACCACTCAATTAAAAATACTTTCTTGCCAGCATCTTCCCAATTGGCTGGTTCAATGGCCCCACTTTCTCTTGTCATCCTACTTGACATTTATGCAACATTTGACACGGCTGACCAGCTCGTCCTTATTGAAACTCTTTCCTTTCTCAGCCTCTTTTATTTCACCGGCTCCGGCCCCTCTCAGCTTTCTTCGTGGGCTTCCTTTGCTGCTTCCTCCTGCCCTTTGATGTTGTCTTGCTGGGGGAATCTATTGATGGGCTGTTCGCATTGCACTCCACTCTCTGGTTTCCTCGGTCAGCCTGTGCCCCCCCCCCCCAACCCCCGTGAAGTTCTCTGGCTCCCGGCTTTTCAGCTGAACTCCAGTCCCTCGTCCCTATGTCCTAAAACCTTCGTCCACTCATTCAGAGCAGCCATTATAATGACTACTCCCATTATTTCTGATCTTCAGCCTCAAAATCTCTTCAGTTTCACCAGCTGTTTTCAGTTTTCATCTTCTGGTTTGGAGGATGCCTGCTAGTCACCCAAGAACATTCTCCATCACCCTCGGGAAGAGTTGTTTCCTTTTCACATTCCGAGCATTTTGATAGAGATAATGACCTATATTCATGGGATTCTTCGGTGCCACTGGCTGATCTAAGCCTTGGAATGTGGATGGGATCATTCAGCCTGCATAATAGCCTCTGGTTCTGGGGCTCTTGTGATCTACTGATTTTGAGTGAAGAACCTGACACTCTACATAATAACTCACACCAGGTAAAATGTATTTCAAACCCAGACAGTCTGAATCCAGAGTCGGTGCTGTGAGTCACGCTTTCCTGCCTTCCCAAAGAGTAGCAGCCAGCTTCCTCGGTCTTCCCCCTTCGTGTGTGGACTATCTCTGCCTTAACTCCTTCAGGCCCCAGAGCACTCTTAGGAATTAGTATGATTCTAATATCATGTAATTCTGATATCTACTCTCTGAAGGTGAAAATGGAGACAAGGATAGGTTAAGGAACCTGCCCAAGACTGCAGAGCCCACAAAGTAGTCAAGTTGGAATGCACTTTGTGTTATTTACCCCTATTACAGACATTCCCAAATTACTCTGTAATTAACCACTTAGGTGCTTTCATCTTCCACTCTTCCACCGGCAACTTGAAGGCCCAGATGATGTCATTTTCCACTTTTCCTTCCCTTTTATCGGGTCACAAAATGCAAGTTCAATCAATGTGGGAGAAGAGAGCCCAACAAACATTTGGACTGCTACTGTCTCAGTCCCTTTTCTAGGGCAACTGGTACATGCCCGCTTTATTTCATGTTTTCAGTAAGAAATCACTTTTGTGTACAGTGTTACGAAGCAGGGAAAAATGCTGTCTCTGCAAAGTTTCTTTTTGAGTAAAAATAGTTTCTGTTCCCAAAGGTAAAATAATTGCTACCCTGACAGACTATATCTGAGCCTCGCTCCCTTTAGCAGTTGTTAGCTGCAGGTCCAGATGGAAGGTTTACTTGAAGAGACCCTTAATCTGTGTGGAGACAAACACCACATTTCTGAGGCCTACAATGAACTGAAGTCACACTGGTTTGAAAGAGGACATTTTCTGCTAGTGAGACTCCAGTGTTTGGTATCTGAGCGCCCCTCCCCCTTCTCTGTCAGTTTCTTCTCTCCACCTCTCTCTCTCCCTCCCTTGTTCCTGCCTTCCTGCTTTTCTTGCCTAATAGCTAGGTTTCACTGAATGCTGATGTTACCACACACAACCCAATATGAACTCTATTTCTGAAGATGTAATCCCCTTTTCATTGAGTCTCAAGGAGATTGGCTTTGGAGATTTTTAATTATAAACTACATTTTGCATTAGTAAAGTACATTATATCATCATTTTCTTGCTCATAAAATTCTAAAACAATAATTATATTGCAGAAAATATTCAAAATACAAAGTTTTATAAAGTAAAATGTTAAAAGTTCTCTTTGCCATATCTCAATTTGTCCTTTTGCTTATAATTCTTTTTTATGTTTTATAAACATATATGTGCATTTTCTCTCTGTATATACAAATACACTCAACATTTAAATTTTATAAATTAAGAATCACATCATACCTTTGTCTTTAGCATATTTCTTTTATCATAATATATCCCCATATGTGTATCAATAAATCTGCTTCATGTTTTTAATAGCTATTTCATGTGAACGGGTATAGACTTCACAAATCAATTCCATTTAGAAGAACACCCAGATTAGTTAACAGAAAATAGGTGTGTTCACATCCAAGATTTCTATAGCTGCATCCCTAGAAGCCAAGTTCCTGGTGTGGGAGCTCACGTTCTGATTCTGATCCTCTCTCTGTGGTAACTATGTGCTTCCCGTGGTCCTAACCTTACCACTTATGTTTATATCCTTAAAGGAAAGGAGCCTCCCAGTGCTCCATCTGCACAGCTGTATGCTTCAAGCAACATAGAGAAGATAGCCCGAATCTCCAAAAGATAACCAGGGGGCAGCTGTGCTTTTCCACTCTCCTCCCACTCTCTCTGCTTGGCTGCTATTAATATTTAAGTCTATTCCTTTCTTCTTCTTCTTCTTCTTCTTCTTCTTCTTCTTCTTCTTCTTCTTCTTCTTCTTCTTCTTCTTCTTC
>CM052717.1:35799050-35929035 GCA_028551405.1 Uromys caudimaculatus | reverse complement strand
CCCAGATTTTGAAAGCACTTCTCGGTTATAGTCTAGTACGTAGACTTGCTGGTATACAATGTGAAGGAAAACCGGTTTGTTGTTGTTGTTGTTGTTGATGCTGTCATAGTTTGTTTAGGGAACTTGTTTTTTTCTTTGTTCTTGGAACTCTTTGTGATCACACTGGGATTTACTTATGCTCATTGTTTACTTTTTAAATTTTTTTCATCTGTTTTCCAAGGGAACATTAGATTCTCAGATTCAAAAATTCTCATGGCAAAGTCTGAATTTTACTGTGTTCTTCTCTGCCTTGCTTGCTACCTATGGGAAAACCCTAAGCAGTAGGCAGGAACAGAGAGGCACAGTTGTTTGCCCTTGAGTTTTTAAAACCTCTACAACTCTGTCACTTGAAAATAACTTCTCAAAACCGGTTATTCTATTTTTTGGTACTGGACAGAAAGAAGTTACACACCTGGAAGTGACATGTGCTACCACTCTTTCTGGTCAAAAGGTTACGTAATTACTCATAGCCAAGTATGAGGATGTTAGATTATAGAACTGATAAGATTACCGAGGGGCAAATTGGCTTTCTGGGCCCCAGAGCTTCTCTCCACTCATTTTCCTGATTAAAATTGGAAATGCATTTCTTACAATCATAACTTGGCCCCATTCAATATATTTTAAACTACTGAGTTCATGTAGATTACATTTTTTTGATTGTAGAAAGTTCTGAAAAAATATTAATAATATACAAAATTACATGGTATCAACAACAATAAATATCTCTAGCGTAAACATCCATGTATTGAGGGAAACTATGTTTCTGAGTGGACATTCCCAGGCTAGTCTTTACACAATGCTGTTGTGTGGGCCAGGCTCTTCGATTTTATATAGGCCTGGTTTCCTTTAGTTTTCACAACAGCTGCAGAAGGTGAAGACTGTTATTACCCCTCATTTACATAGGAGGAAAATAAAGAGAACTTGCTGAGTCACACAACCAGTAAACAACTCGGCCAGAGTCTGAATTCAAGCTGAATGTTCCTTAGGACATTTTCCTGCTTCTCTCCTTCTGAGACGTTTTAGAAGTAGTGACCCCCAGAGGCATCAGCAGTGGAGAGGAAGGCGTGGATTCTAGGAGAGGGCTTTTTTTTTTTTTTAAGAACAATGTCATTGTGCAATTGTAGGCTGTTATGTATGAGTGTAAGCATTTCTGTGTGGGCTGCCAACTTTTCTGAGCCACTCTGATTTGACACTAGGTTTCATAAATGTATTCTGTACTCAGGGAGAGACACCTTGTAGCTCTGGTGGTCGAAATGGCAGAGCGGATGGACATCTGGTTATTTTAATCATATAGCTGCAGCTTTAAGGTTTGTTATCCCATCAATTTAGAATTGGGCTTAAATTACTGTGGATCTCAGATGATTAATTTATCTTAAAAGCATGATGTGCTCCAATCATATCTACTTATCAAAATAATTGATGGGAAAGTTCTGGCTAGCCTATCGACTTTTCATTTCATCCCAAGTAGGGTGTCCACTTCAGAGTAAGCCTGTGACAAGGAAAGCGGAGAAAGAATGCCAAAAAGAAAAAAAGAAAAATTGGTGAACACTGCAGAGCACTTTCAGTTTTAAGCCTTCAGAACATCTCTGTGCACGGAAAGAAATCAAGAGCCATTTGAATAGTTACGAAAATTCTTTTCACAGAGCTGTTTAAAATTTAACAGGTGTCAAAGAAATTCTACCAAAGAAACTCAAGTGCATTTTGAGGGTGTTTTATGTTCAGAGTTATTGCCTGACAGAGGACAGAATGTGAGACCAAGTATCCTCATCCAGGGAGTGCTTAAATTCCAACTCCTGGATTCGATTTCATCATGTTCCAGACATATCCAGGATCATTAAACTCATTCACTGTAAAAGACTGCATCAACTCCTATGGATTTAACTCCCACAGGACCTAATAAGAAAGTTGTTGTTATGAGTTATGTTATTGGGATTTTATTAAGTCACTCTCTCGCTGACTGCTGCACGTCATATTTATCTGAAGGAGCCAGTGGGGTGGGGTGTGTGAGGTGAGATTCCTTAGTAATTTGAAGCCTTCTCTGTTGGAGTGATCTTTGACCACGTTGAGGCTTTGGTATCTCTTGAAAAACAAAGGCTGTATCTCCTCTATCTCACCCTGAATTCCTTTTGTCTCTGAATTCCAATCAAAGGCAAAAGAATAATTTGATTCTCCTTAAACTCTTGATGCAGTCTCCTGTTGATGAGAACTCTTGAGCCCTCTGTGTGAAAAGCCTGCTTTCCTGCTGGATCACTGCCCTGCCCCTGTGTGTGTGTGTGTGTGTGTGTGTGTGTGTGTGTGTGTGTGTGTGTGTGTACTGTCACAGTTTAGATACATTCACTTTAGTTGGTGGGAAACCATTTTAGCATTTCAAGCTTGGTTCATGATTGTCATTTAGGGTGTGGATTAAAGTGAACACATCCTAGAATAAAAAAGAAAAATGTGCCAGGACAGCCAGGTTTGCACAGAGAAACCCTGTCTCGAAAAAACCAAAAAAAAAAAAAAAAAAAAAAAAAAAACCAAAAAAGAAAAGAAAAATGTGGTTTGATACTGAGCTATTGTTCAAGACCAGGGCTCAGTTTCTAGCCTGGAGTCAGGCCAGCCGGTGGGACTGCTGAGGATTGCGGAACATCAAAGTGGGGATGAAGGGTACTGGTGTGTGTGTGTGTGTGGGGGGAGATGAATGTACAAGTTACAACAAGCTTCCTGCACCAGGAACAGTCTTCTTTCTTCTCCAGCCCCTAAGGTTTTCCTTCAGCAGCCTGTGTTCCGGGGGTTCTCCAAGCGTCTCCTAGAGCACTCTTCTCTGTTTACTCTGTCTTCTTGTTCCTGTGTTATCTGTGCTTCCACAACCAGACTGAGAGGTCCCGGAGGTCAAGGTCCATGTTTGACACTGTGTTTGCGGTGACTGCACCATCTGACAAGTGTGTAGGGATCATAGATTTCCCTTGATCCTTATAGCATGGAGTGAAGGTGAGCCTTGGCACTCCTGACCAGGCCTGCACAGACACATAAAATCTGCTCCCTACACAGGCAGCCATTCGCATCTTAATCCCTGACTAAGTTTCTGTTTCAGCAACCATATGGGTCTTTCCCTAAGAAGGCATCTTCCTTTAGGGAAACCTTTGCTTGTTTTTCTCATTTATAGTTCATTTCTTTTTCTTCCAAATTAGCTAGAAGGCATTAATTTATGCTTCAAATGTTTAAATCAATAACCAAAAAAGCTAATAGTTAACAAGCATATAGGAAGAAGTTAATAATTAACAAGCAGAATAGATTATATGGGGGTGTTGCCTAGTCTCAACACAAGATTTAATAATAAGCATATGCTCGTGGGCCTCATACGTAGACTTTTAGTACATCAATACAGTTTAATACAGTTTTTATTGAATCTGGCAGCTTATCCTATTTTGTTTATTTATTGGTGTTCATTCTTGTTTAAATCCCAAGCTTTTTTTGTTTGCATATTCCTCTTTCTTCCTTTTAAAATGTATATAACTTCTGATTCTAAAATCAATAAGTCGTTATTGTACAGATTTTGGCAAATACAACAGGACAGCGAGAGAAATTACATCCATCCAGACTCTCCCACTAAGAGATAACATTCCTAAAGTCATTTTCTTCTAGACGTTTCCTATGCATATGTGCTTGACCCTTGCTCCCTAAGCTTAGGGATGTACAATTTGTTTTCTTTTTAATCCAAATGGAATCTGACCTTCTTCTCTCAGAGTCTACTGCAGTCATTTTGCCAACTTTGAGAAAACTTCAAAGATTTTAGGTTGGGGGGATATAATTGACTGGAAATTAAACATTAATCCATGCAAACTAGATACTTTAAAATAATATTCAGTTTCCCATCTAAAAATCTGGTCTATAAACTTCGTTTTCTTTTGTGGCTCTCAGCACACTATGGTAGGTTTTGGGTGGAGTGAGGGATAGAGAGACGCACTGGAGACCACCCTTTCTGAAGTTACTTGCTGGGCAGTTGAATATGACCTCAAACTCTTGATTCTCCTACCTCTGCCTTGAGAGCACTGTGCACAATATCTAACTCACACTACCTTTAGATGCTTAACATCTTTTGTTGCTATTGTGAATATTTTTAATCTTCATATTTCTTTTCTTGACATTCATTGAGAAAGCTTTTTAAAAAACTATTTACTTAGTTTTCAACTGTATTAATGTTCTTATTTTCCGCTTACTCCTTGGGGATTTTAGGTAGAACACAACAACATCTTCCTACAACATCGTGTCTTATTGTATTAACTATGGTGATAATCTCTTTTCACTGGGAATAGAGTCCTATTCCCATGCTCAGTCTGCCCTCTAATTCCTGGGTTCCTGTGATCCTCCTGCCTCAGACTCCAATTAGCTGGGGTGATGGGTCACTGTGCTCGATGTCTGATGTTCTGTTTTTGAGGCAATGGCTCAGAATTTTATGTACATACAATGGTTATTATTTCAGATAAGTGTTCTTTTTCATACTGGGTAATCAATGGATTCTTTCAAAATGTTCTTTGGGTTGAGAGTTTCTTGAAATTTTGTAGCCACCTGCTTAAAAAACATATGTCATCCCCAGAGTAAAGGTAACCACACAAGCATAAGTTACTGATCATTGATGGATTGCAGTAGGGCGATTATAAACATTAACTTATAACATTTATTCACATGTTTCTATTTAACCTAATTAAACATTATAATGTCATTTATATTTTTGTTTTGAGTATATATTTTTATTTTTTCCTTTTACTGTATTGTAATCTTCTTAAGACATTTTTTTGTACCATCTCACACTATCTTCTGAAGGATTCATAATCCATAGATATATGTACTGAAACTTGTTAGCCTAACAATGATTACAAAGGCAACACTAGTGGCAATCGAATGTGTGTTGAATGCTTAAGCTGTAGCCAGCACTTCTAAGAATTTTCTGTTATGTTTTAAACTTGTACAAAAATCCTTTGAGGTATAGATTAGTATAAACCTTTTATTTACGCAAAGAAATTGAGTCATTGTGAGGTTAAGCAGGTTGCCTAAGGTGTATCCTAGGAAACGATACTGCCTAGATTTGAATCTAGTCAGCCTAATGCTTCTTTCCATAGATGTACAAATCATGCTGGCAAACTCCCACAAATGAAATTTTAACCCTACTTTACAGGTGAGTAAAACTTGTAACATTACTCTATAGTCGTGTATAATTTTTATTTTTGTTTGTACTTCTCAAGATTGAGGTTTTTATGTGAAACAATCCTGGGAGTGTCTTATTAAGTAATCTTTGAAGTCTTACTTAACCAGCATAATTTTCCCCTGTATCATTATTTTTCAGTTCTTTAGTTTCTTTCTTTCTTTCTTTCTTTTTTTTTTGAACATTCGCCATTAATAATGTTATGGAGAGATCTGTTCTTGTTGACTGTTGACTTTTGAAGAGTTGACGCTATAGCTGAGTGATGGAGTCCATGCCTGGTGTGTATGAGGTTCTGGATTTGACCTATTGGAACTCTGAATCAAACAACCACAACTGCTGACTTCCCCCTGTGATTCGATGGTTAAGCAGTCTGTACTGTATTGAGGGCAGGTGGTTGGCTCACAGGGCATGAATAGACTCTGAGGCATGGGGCTGTCTTCCAGCTGCTCAGACTGACAAGTGTGGCCACAGAAAGATAGTAGCTGCATTCTTATGTGAGAAGTAAATGTACCAAATAAGGTAACAGCATTAACTTTTCTTCCAGGGCTAGAGATTTGTTATCTTCCATGATTAAAAGCTCAGTAGACTCTCACAAACATTTTTGGTTACCCCTGACGATTTCTAATGTTCGGGCCATCCATTTGAAACCTTTCAACAACTCATTTAACCGAAACAAAACAGATGATTCAAAAATCTTAAACAATTTACACATTTGTTATCTACATTAAACATTTTAAATGTTGATCGAGTGACAGAATTATCATCCTAAGGCAGCACTGGAAAATGAATGGAGTTGACTCTTCTAGATTTCTTTGGCTGTAATCACATTTGTGCTTCTTTTCTTTGTATGTCCCAAACAAGTCAAGTAATAACAGACCAACAGAGACCTCCTCCAGACCTTCTACTAATCACTGCACTTCTCTCTTATCAGACATTCTTCTCATTCCACAGTGCAAGTCAACGGACAGAATGCAAATTGTCTTTAATTTGCATAATTTTCTTATTTTCTATCAACTTAGATTATAGTTTTTGGAGTTGATGTTTTTTCAAAATTGTGATTTTTTTTTCATCAAAAAAGAATTGGCTTCACTTTCTTTTGTCTCTCCCAGGTGTGTCTGTCTTTCAAGTTGTAATTGTAGGTTAGTTAGGGCTATCTGCACAAAGATGGATCGCTCGGAGAGCCAAATTTCATTACGCCTACTACAAAGACGGAGCCTACAGCAGATGCAACAAATTTCAACCATCATTTCCATCAGGATCACAGATGGTACTGATGTGGAAGATACCTGTGGCACAGGCCAGAGAAAGGATGGTTGGATTCTTATAGAATCAAGGCAAAGAATATAGCACTGAAAGATCTAAGGATGTCCCAGGAATTCCATGTGTGCACCGAGGTCGCGGTAAGTCAATTATAACAAATTCAGAGCGCATCAGTGGGGTCCATGAAGAAACTAGGGATGATTCAGGGGTTTCCTCCACTGTTTCTCGAAGAATCTTGAACAGGGAGCAGATATGGAAAATTGTATGCATTTAAAGAATAGGCTTCTAAGGGAAAGAAATGTTTAGCAAGCAGGGATATGTCACAGAAAGTTTGGATTCTCTTGAATACTTCTGAGTAAAGCCATGAAGAGATAGAGGAAGCAGCAAGACAAAACTGAGTCTGTGTGGGGAAAGTTGGAGTAAAAATAGTACCATGGGACGAGTTGAATGTCTTTATAGTAAAGGGAATGTTTATGGTAGAGTGTATGTGTGAACTTCTACTCCTGTTTTATTAGCTTAACAATGATTGGGCATCTGCTTGAAGCTGTGACATTTTAAGGGAGATTAAGAAATGAAAAATAAGAAGTGTTCCCCCACTTTCCAGAGCTTTCCAGTCTTGTTGGGGAACCTTTGTACGGTAAGACTCTAGTGCAAGTGAAGGTGTAAACATATCATTGAAATTGTTGTCTTCTCATGGATCTGAGCACTTGTGCCTATAGTAAAGTCCATCCTTTCCTTTATGACAAGCTATGATTATTAGTGAGACCATAAGCACTTACCCTCATTAACTCAGTTAATCATCATACAACTGAAGAAGGAAGGGTTCTAGCCAGAGGTGAACAGCTTTGAAGCTAGAGGGTTGGGAACGGAACCTCACCCTGTAGGTCCAGAGTCCACAGTGTAGGGCAATGATGCAATTCTTCCCTGTAAACTCCTATAAAGATGTATCCCAAGTAGAAGCATGTATTTATTTTCCTTTCACAGAGTTTTAATGTTCCATACAACGTATATTTTTTTTAGATTGAGCAGCATCTGCTAGGCCTCTGGAATATGCTATGGATGGATAACTAGCCTCACCAGGCCAGCAAAGAGGATCAGCTTGTTGTATAGACGTTGGGAAATCTCCTTAACTGCAGTTTTAACTCTGTTATAAACTGTCAGGTGGCTTCAGTTAAGTGGCTTTTTATGTGTATTTGTGTGCTGTGCACATGTGTGCTTGCATGTCACTTGTACGTGTAGAGGCCTGAGGTTGAAAGGAGGAATTTTTCTTTTTTCTTTCTTTTTGGTTTTTCGAGACAGGGTTTCTCTGTGTAGCCCTGGCTGTCCTGGAACTCACTCTGTAGACCAGGCTGGCCTCGAACTCAGAAATCCACCTGCCTCTGCCTCGCAAGTGCTGGGATTAAAGGCGTGCGCCACCACTGCCTGGCGAGGAATTTTTCTTGAATGATATTTCATTTCACCTTAATCTTTGAGGCAGGGTCTCAGAGCTCACTGATATAGCTAGTCTTGCCAGTCAGCTTGCTCCTGGGATTCCCAGTTTCTGGCTTCTGAGACTGGAATTAATTACAGGAAAGCTGTTTGGCCCACCGGGCATTTATTTACACGGGTTCTGGGGAGTCTAATCTCAGATTCTCTTGCTTGCCTGGCAACTCTTTAACTGCTGGGTATCTCTAGCCCACTTAGTAAGCTTTTAAGTAAGACTGAACTCTGGGCACATAAGAGTGACCCAAAAGTTTCTAGGGTCCCAGGCTAGAAAGTTCCTAGTTTTGTGTTGTTGTTGTTGTTGTTTAACATGTTCTATGTAATCCTGGCTGGAACTCATTATGTGGTCCAGGATAGTCTCAAACTCACAGAGGTCTTCCTACCTCTGTATTCCAGGAAGTTCCTGACTTTGGAGAACAGTGATGCTTCATTTTAAGACGACTTGCAGGAGACCTTGTAACCCCACGTCAGGTCTCAGAAGAAGCTGTTCTTAGGGCATTCAATCCTCCTGGTTTTTCTCCATGGTGCAACTCTCCCCACTGATCTTCTCCACAGCAAGGCTTTCTTCCTCGGTACACGCCCCATCTCTTGCTTCACAGTTTTAACCCACGCTCATTTCTAAAGCCGCTCTCTGCTGATGTAGTTGCACTCCTCGATGACGGAGTTGCATGCCTCAGATTCACAGTCTTTGTTAGATAGTGTTTTATGGGACCTGATTTGGGGCATGCTTTAGTGATGGGGTCTCTGTGAGGGGAAAGCCAGCCTGGAGCCAGTTGCCCTTGGTTCAGGGTCCCTGTACACATATTTGGGACCAGGTTGTGATGTCTGGATCTTTTTTCTTTCTTTCTTTCAGGAATTTCTGGGTGTGTCAGGTGCTCTCAGCATCTGTGAAGGATGCAGTGAAACTGTCAGACTATTTGTGTAACTTCTCTGGGATAAGCACACTATTGACTTACTCTTACACTGAGTGTTTATAGAATCCATGTCAGTCATTTATGTGGCTGGTGTGCTAGGGGACAGAGGAAAGAGTCGACCTGAGTGGAAAGAAAATATAAGAGCTGGATCATAAAAATGTCAGAATTTCATAAATTTTACCTTTTAACAAACATCTAAAAACAGAGGTCCTGGAGTTCCAGGCCTTTCTGGTCTGCAGAGTGAGATTCAGGACAGGCAGGGCTAGCTAACAAAACTCCCAACAAACCAAACAACAGCAACAACAAAACAAAACAAACAAACAAGCAAACAAAAACCCTAGAGGTCTTAATGATGTGGTTAATTTCTCAGTTGTTGACAGCAAAGTATCAGGGCGGAAAGGAACCCCAGGGGATTATCTAGATCATTTTCCACCCAAGAAACCAAGGCAGGTGAATTCCCAATACTGGCACATTAGTGACTAAAGGAAGCTACCTGGTGACCTGTGAGCAGTGTGCTCTGAGCCATCACTGAAAGGGACTTTCTGGATCTCTGCATCTGGATAGCTCTGTGGTGTTTTCCTTCTCAGTTTCTATCTCTACCTGCTTCCTGTGCATTTCTGTGTTGGTATTTTGTCCTTGTCTCATTGTTAAAGCAGAAGCCTCATAAAACCATGTGGTCTCTTTTCTCACCTGTGCCGTCTCCAATGCCTTGAAAACCTGCCCACTGCATGTGTTCTGAAACCCTAGTTGAATTAAGTAAAGATATAGTATATATATTGACAAGTGTCAGGAATACACACTGTGTGTTAACAGTACTCACCTCTGGGGAATAAGATTAGCCTGCTTGTCTCAAATTAAAGGAGTAGTTAGTGGAATGGTGGACTTCTATGTTATAATCCCCACTAATAAAATTTAAAAGTCAATTTGCTTTACCTTGAGCTTTTCGGGACATAGTTATTACTCAGAGAGTGAATGTATGTGTTGACATGTTGAATACAAATATGTGTATCTGTTGATAGTCTGTGTTCATTTCGGTGAGTGTATTTAGTGCGTGCATTAAATTTTAATAAGCACATACAGAAGTAAATAATTGTGTGGGCATTAGAAAAGGCTAAAAGCCAGCGAGGGGAAGGAAGGAACCCACATCTTAGCAACTACTGGAAGATTCCACCATTCTTGGGGCTGGAGGAATAAAGAATATGTAGTTATCAGAGCTCTCTGGCCTCTCCTAGGGTGGGAGCTAGTTAGTGTCTAGAGGCAGGATGGGAGGGTTTCAGGAATGCAAAGAGAGGAACCCTTGCCCAGAAACAGTTCTCAGAAGGAGACACAGTTGTCACCTAAAGTGAAATGGAGAAATAAATACAGTTTCCTCCTCCAGCCTTTAGCTCTTCCCACTTTAGTACCTGCCATTGACCAAACCTAAATTTGAAAAGGATCCTGGGAATTGTAGTTTACAGAATATGCCCTTTGCTGTACAGCATAAGCCAGAAAAATGCAGAGTAGTTTTGAGAATAAATAGGCAGATAACTAAGACTAAGGTTATAATAGAAGAAATGGTATGTTTTATTCATGCAATAAATTTCATATGAAATACTTTAAGCATACTTATAATAAGTTTATATACATTTGTTCAGGTATATTTGGGTAAGAACATTACCATGGATTAAAACACAGCAATTATTTCTCAACTTTTTTGGATTCAGGTATCCCTTGAGTTCTGGGATCTCAGTCTTCTGGAAGAGCAATACAAGATCTTAACTACTGAGCTCTGTGGTTGACTCTTTGTTTGTGTATTATTTTAGTAAAATGGCATCAAAACCAAACGCATTTATTTCTCTGCTCACTTGAGGTTTAGAGACATTTTTATTTGTACAAAAAAATTAATGTTCTTGAAAAATATCTTTTTTTCTGATTTGTTTTTAAATGGTGAAATGAGTTGGTGATTTTGGGCTGTATTCGTAAAATACCTTGTGAAAAATATCTCCCTCCCAATAAATTAGATGCCAAATTAGGCATAAATGTCACTTGGCTTTCTCTTTTTAGTATTGGCTTCTGAAATACTAGAGGCATTTCCGTGTGCTACACAGGGATTTACAGGAGACAAATGAACTTTAAGGGGTTTGTAGATGAACATTGTGAGATGAATTTGCAGGATTATTATCATTTATTGCTTTTCATCAACTATATAATTGAGAAGGCTTTCCCAGTGATTTATACTACCGTAAAATTCTTGGTCTTGTTTCTATTAATTATGATTTGGAAGATGTAGTAAGTATAATGTTAATGAATGTGTTGAATGATGTTGGATTAATTGGAATGATAAAAATGCCTTAAGCAAAGAGCGATAACTTGAGACTATTGGCAGATCCAAAGGTAAAACTGTTATTTACTTTGTGCCATGCTCTGTCCTTAGAAATCGAATTGATGTAGAACAAGAATTTAGGTATGATCTTTGATCATAATTTCAGGTATTTTAAAAGAGTAAACGTTTTATTATAGAAATTTCAGAGGTATACAAAGGTAACTCTGAGAGCTATGAACAATGATCAATTCATGCCCAGTTTGGTTATGCATAATAATCCTCTCCACTTCCTTCTCCTCTCTTCCTGAGCTCTATTCCATATTTTAAAGTCAACTCCAGATAACCTAACACTTCACCCTGGTTTTAACAAGTCGTTTGTTGGGGCAAGTACGGAGAGAAGAGAGCTGGTAGTGTTCCATTTAGTAATGCTGCAGGAAGATCAGGACAAAGGTCTTTTTCCTTTTTTTTTTTTTTTTTCCTTCCCCAAGAATGCCTGTCACTGGTGGGCTGTGGTGATGGAAATGACCAGGGCAGGGCTGCAGATTTAGCTCAGTGGTAGAACACTTACCTAGCATACATGAGGTCTTAGGTTCAACGTTCAGTACCACAAAAATAAATTATCAGGGGATTACATATCCTTTGGTTCCTTTCATTAAGCATAGGCATTGAGTAATGACCTTGTAGAACGGACATAATTTTTAGCTTGGGAAACAGCAACCTTCAGAAGTTATTAGTATGCAATTTACAATCAAATTCATAGGCAGAATGGGGGCTAGGCAGATGAATCTCAAGATAATTGGGAGTGTTGAAAATAAATTCTGAAACCTGGACTTTGCACTTTTACTATTACTAGTAATAGCACAGCTCTGAAACCCTTATGGAAGAGCAGGGAGAGGAGGGAGAGAGGAAGAAACAGTAGACCATAGCTCTATTCTCACTTCACTCAGTGTCCTTTGTAGAGAGCATCAACAACCTCCACTTGATAACTACCAGATCTGATTATATTAATCTCTCCCCAGGTTCAGATACACCTCTACTATTAGATACTACTACAGACGTGAACACAAAGCCTTTCACTGTCTGATGTCTCTAAGAGATCTTTGTAACTTTCAAACCTATTTTCCCCCTCCCACCTTCCTAATCTCTACAAATGGCACCAGCTATATTTTCAACTGAAAGCCAAAGCTTGCTCCTCCTCCCGTCAACTGGTTGTCAGTTCTTATCCTGTCTGCTTCCAGAAAAAATATCCCTCAACCAGTGCCTCCCACTGATACCACGCTTGCCTTGGTTTAGCAGAGTTTTTACCAGCAGTGGTGAATTCATCTTAGGTCAGTCCATATCCCACTCTGCTATTAGAGATGAATAGGAACATCTCTCCAGGCTCAAGTACTTGGACGAAGGCTTGCACGTGACAAAGATTGTAATCTAGTTCTTGAGATTCCCCGTGCTCATCTCCTGTTGTTCCTGAACGATTTGTGGTCTAGCCATGTGGAAATATGATTTGGAGTCAGATAACACTTGAGAACTCTGGATTTCTGATAAGATGCCAGCTCACGCTGCTGATTGCCATGTAGCAGGAAAGGCCAGGGGCACACTTCTTACCCCATCTTTTAATTGGCACAGGTTTCTCTTTTACTACCATTGATCATTTTAATTGCTTTATGGATTCAGCCATTTTGTTTTGCTAATCAAAATTCTTCTTTCCTGTCAACTTTCAACTTAAACACACACCAAAAAAAAAATTGTTTAAAAAAATATTGCTCAGAAAACTTTCATGAGCCAGGCAGTGGTGGCACATGCCTTTAATCCCAGCACTCAGGTGGCAGATGCAGGCAGATCTCTGAGTTCAAGGTCAGCCTGGTCTACAGAGTGACTTCCAGTACAGCCAGACCTACACAGACAAGCTCTGTCTGGAAAAACAAAACAAACAAACAAAAACTTTAATGAACCTCCAGGAAGACTTGGGCACCTTTTCTCCTGTGCACACACTCTATGCCCCACAGAGCCAACTCATTGCATTTTGGATTCCTGATTGTTTTCCAAAGTATTTCCCAGAATTTTTCACAGTGCTGTGCACATGGGCAAGATACAGAAAGGTTTTTCTGAAAATTTCCTATCAATGACTTTTGCTATTCCCCTTTGATCTCCCCTGCACACTATGAGGTAGTATTTCTAAAGAGTCCTAAAAGTTTCATGAACTACTACTGGCTTTGGAGATTAATTGTAATCGCATTTTAATAATAATGTGGTTACTGTAAGCCAAAGGCTTGACTATCTTTGGATGAGCTTCATGCAGTAGCCATTTGGACCTTGATTAATTTATCACGGTTTGTCTTTGGCCTCTAAGCTGCTAGGAAGATAATTTTTCATCTCCTTGAGTAAGTGTCTGTTTGTCACTAGTTTTTAAGACTGATGTATAAATTAAGAAAGTCAACTCATTGACTAAGAAGTTATGGCACTGAAAGGCAGAAAGCGGAACCTATATAACCAATTCTTTTTGACTACAGAAGAGCTTTAAAGAGAGTGAAATCATGGTTTATTGTGTAAGGTAGAATCTGAACAGCAGGATTCAGATAAATTAGTTATGTATCAGCCTCAGGTTGCATTGTCTTAAAATATCTAAACTATCCTAGGAATGAGCTTGCCAGTAGGACCAGGAGTAAAGTCTATATGATCTCTCCTTCTATGGCCATGTCCATCCTAGGTGGGATTCCATTAGGACTGGAAATGGAAATGTTGAGTGTCAAAGACACTAAAATTCCTTTAGATTTATTCTCATCTCAAATACCAGCCAAGTCAAAGTTCTTTCTTTTCTTTCCCGTTTTCCCTGCTGTCTCCTCTGTGGCTACTAGCATTTTATTTTGCAGAATTAACCATGTCAAATGGTAGGAAACTTTTCCGGGGCATGTGGATTTGTATGGTACTGGGAACATTCAGTAATTGGTCATTGTTAAAACAAGGAAAACGTATATTCCTTTAATCCCAACACTCAGAAGGCAGAAGCTGGAGGATCTCTGAATTTGAGGCCATCCTGGTCAATAGAGCAAGTTTTGGGACAGCCAGGACTACACAAAGAAATCCTGTCTTGAAGCAAGCAAGCAAGCAAGCAAGCAAGCAAACAAACAAACCCAAAATAACAATGAAACAACAACAATAATAAAATAAAAAAAGGAAAATTGAAGGTAGGTGCTATGTAGGCAGAAGTGAGAGGGGGATGTGTATGTGTGCACGTGCATGTGAGTGCATGTGTACGTGCATGCGTGTGTGTGTGTGTGTGTGTGAATAAATGTTTGAGTAAGTGAATGAAAGTGTGAGTGTGAATGAGTATATGTCTGAGTGAGTAAATGTGTGAATGAGTGTGTTTGAGTATGAATGAGGGTGTATATGAGTGAATGAGGGTGTAAATGAGTGAATGAGTGTGTGTGTGAGTGTGTGTGAGTGTGTGTGTGTGAGTGTGTGTGTGTGTGTGTGTGTGTGTGTGTGTGTGTGTGTGTGTAGGATGGGATAGAAAGGAAAAGAGCAGACTAGGTCTTTCTGGAGTGTGGAAATGCAGTGCAAGTATAAGAGACCAGTGAACTCATGTCTGAAACATTGTAACTTCCCAGCATGGCTGAGCAAGACGAAAAAAAGTCTAGGGACCATCAAAAAAGATGTCTTTGGAATAATGTTACACTGCACACAATGGTCTCTTTTCTCTGGGGTTAATAGTTGGATATAGTCCTCTGTTGTTGAGAGTTTGCACTGGCCCCTATCCTGTTTGTAGCGACGGGGTGGAAGACATTACAAAGGAGACATTTCTACTGTTTGTGGCCAAACATTATTCAGGATGTCATTATTCCAGCTTCACTTAAGCCGGTTTCCCCAAGTTTTATTACATAGTCTTTCCGCAGAAATCCCATTTAATACCCCACCTTCCTGATCTGACTCTTTTTTTTTCCGAACCTTGACTTTGTACACAATATGCATCAATTAAAGATTAAACTTCCCCAAATTTCAGCTAACTTTGCTCCCCATTTTTACTCATTCCCCCCTGAATTGTCTTAAATCAGAAATTTCCTATGTGTTTACATCATTGTCACTGTTTTTTCTCTTCTTATTAAGTTACTCCACCTCCATAGCTATATATGCTATTACTTGGCTGAGGAAGAAAACGGTCCACAGCAGAGTGAGGAATCTCAGTCTCCATTGGGAATAGAAGTAAAACTCCGTGGTATGATTTGTGCAGGGCTTGCACAGGCTCTGGGTTTAAGTCTCAGTACCCAAACCCAATCAAAACTAGACTGGTCAAGCAGCAGTGAAAACACTTCTAAGATTTTCTCTTGGCAAATATTTTGAAAAGATGCCAAGAAGAATAATAGACAATAACTTCAAAGATGGAGACTATTAGATATAATGTGGTTGTGGTAAAAGTTTAGTTGATGAATTCAGATTGAGTGACATTTCTTTCTCTTTGGTTCACTTCCTCTTCAGAACATTTGTACTTGTTCAGAATTTCATGAGAATTCCCAGAATGTGACTAGGAAATGTTACTTTTTTTTTTTTTTAAATTTTAGATTTATTTATTTTTATGTATTAGTGTTTGCCTATATGTGTGTTTGTGTATCATATGTCTCAAAGGTCAGAAGAGGATGTTGGGTCTCATGAGGCTCCAGTTACAGATGGTTATGAGCTGCTGTCTGAGTGCTGAAGTCTTGGTCCTTTACAAGAGCATCAACTCTCTAAATCTCAAATGCTATTTTGTTTTTACAGCTTTTTTTTTTTTTTGGTTTTCCAAGACAGGGTTTCTCTGTGTAGCCCTGGCTGTCCTGGAACTCACTCTGTAGATCAGGCTGGCCTCGAACTCAGAAATCCGCCTGCCTCTGCCTCACAAGTGCTGGGATTAAAGGCGTGCGCCACCACTGCCCAGCTCAAATGTTATTTTTTTATTGCTTGAATTACTTGGGATTTTATACATGCAAAATACCATATAATTTTGTTGGCAGCTAATCCCCATAAATAACTTCTCAGCTTGTTTTATTTTGCTAGATCCATTTTATAGATGATAATACAAAGGAATAGGGTAACATGGAATTTAAGTTATAAATTAGAGTTACAAATGTCCCAGACCATTGTATAGTTTGAATTGTGGACTACAATCAGTCTTGATATACCAAAGAATGGGTAAAACATCAAATATCCATGAACTTAGACATATCTGGAGGTTGTCCACTATGTGTGTGTGTGTGTGTGTGTGTAGGCCAGAGGTGGTATCAAGTGTCTTCCTCTATTGCTTTTTACCTCACTTTTTTTGAAAACAAAAAACAAAAAAACAAAACGACCTCACTTTTTCAACTACCCTGGGTGACTCGTGAGCTCCGCAGATCCTCTTGTTTCTGTCAGGCTGCCCCGGTGGCCACAAGCATGAACAGTAACACTTGGCTTCCACATAGGTGGAATCATGGTGGATCCCCATAAGGGATCTAGACACTTTTTCATCATGGTTGCACATACTTACCCGTTGAGCTGTATCGGCAGCCCTGGTAGCCATGCTCGGAGAGGAAAAATGTGAAGGTTTGAATAAAGCACATGAGAGTGTACTAGAGAAGACTCCTTGGACTCATTAATGAAACTGCAGGTTCCTTCAGCTCAGCAGTCTTTCTCAGTAAGAGAAATCAGCAGCGGCATTGGTTGGCATGGCTTCCTCCTCATAAACAGCATTCCCCAGTCTGTTATAGGGACAGACATAGCTGCTCTCTGCAGTCTTCCTGCCGTTTGAATTTCAATGCTGAAAATGTACCTACTGGCTTCTTAATGGTCACCACTAGTTCATCACACTGCTGTGAACTCAAGAGACTCAGTTTTGGAGTAAGAAACTAACAGTCCTCTTCTGTTTGTCTATGACCATGAATAGGAGGTTCAGAACACTTACTCCAAAGTGAGTGAGCTATGCGGTCAGTGTGTGTCCACTGTGAGCATGTTGTTATGGCCCTAGCACACAAACAGGGCTTCCCAACAGGAGCCACCTCTGATCCCAGCAAAGACACAGTAGCCTTGGAAGAGGACGGAGGGCACTGAGGGAGGCCACATGCTGTGTGACAGTACCTCTGTAGACTGAGAAATTCTCACTTCTGCACCATGGAAGAAAAAGCCCATTTCCTTCCCTCCGCCCCTCGCCCCCCTCTACATCTGATCCCCCTCCCCTCTCTCCTCCCCATCTCCTTTCCCACCCAGCTCCCTCCTTCCCTCTGATATATCTTTTTTCTTTCCCTTTCTGAGAAAGATTCAACCATCCTTCCTTGGGCCCTCCTTGTTATTTAGCTTCTTTGGGTCTGTAGATTATAGCATGGTTATCCTGTACTTTGGAGGGGGCACAGTGTGGGGGAATAACACCAAGAAGGAGAGTTCCCCTTTGCAAAGGAGATGGGGGTGGGGGGGGTGTAGAATGGGGGAGGATCTGCATGTGGGGTGCTGAGAGGTGAGGGAGGGCTGATATTGGGATGTAAAGTGAGTAAATAAATAATAAATTGAATAAAAAGAAAGAAAGAAAACACAGCCTTGTCAGCATCTTTCCCTTAGCTCCACAAGGCCCAGACTTCTGACTAACCTATAATGAAGCCAAATTTGTGGTAACTTGGTACAGCAGCAATGTGAAACTAAGGCAGACATATTTACCTCTGTGAGTTCTTTCCTCTATTAACAAAAAGTTGTAAAAGTTGTATCTTCTGATTATGTTGACACTGAGTTGAATCTATTACCAATATTAAATATGAAAATCTTTTTATTATTCAAAAGCTCCTCTTTTTAGATTTTAAAAGCAATGAAAATATATTTATGGGCACACAAAAAAATATCATGGCTCCAAGCACAGTGCTAGGTATGTCTAATGGAGAGATTGGCTTTACCCATGGGCATCTCCATCCAAATTACCCCTGTCACTCAGCACTTGGATTCAGTGTCTGCAAACACATGCCAACTGAGGGATCACAGAGAAACTGGCTTCTGGCTTTGTTGTCACGACTCTTGGCATTTGAGTGGAGGGGGTAGGCTTTACAATATCAGAGACACATAATGTGAGCACAGAAATGTCATTCTGTTCTTAAGACATACGGTATCAGAATAGCCCCTCAGTATATACTCAACAAATATAATACCTTCTATTTGAGTGAAAACTCACGGCATGACTTTTACTTAAAAAAAAACAACAAACTTCACTATATCTATCTATCTATCTATCTATCTATCTATCTATCTATCTATCTATCTATCTATTTATCTATCTATCCTCCTCTAAATTACAAGTAAAAGGATAAATTAGTTTTTAAATTTGGAGACAAATATAACGACAATTATTATTCTTTATATTTAACACTCACTCCACAGTTTTCAGAAACACTTAATATACATTATTTAACAATTTTTAATTAAAATTTTTATTACTGTTATGGTGGGGAAAGTATGCCCCAGTTTGTTTAAGGAGGTCAGAGGGCAATTCGAGGGAGTCAGGTCTCTCCTCAAGTCAGTAGGCTTGGGTGGGTGCCATCTAACCAACCTTATTATTTCTTTTGATCACCTACAGTCACTTAAGATCTTAGTGGGAGTAGTATTTATAACTTATTGATAGAAAAGCTATTAATAGTAATAGCATTTCAACTTTAGATAAACTGCTTGTTATTGGTTTATTAAGAGAAACATTGAGGATGGTAGATATACATTTGGCATCTGTTACTTCATCATTTGGCCTATGCTCCAATATTTAGGCAAAACTGGAAAATAACATTTGTGCTGCTTAGTCCTATATATCACTTCCCACACTTCAGCCCTGTGAAGGATGATTTTCGTCAGGCTTATGACTACGAGTGTTAAAGCTGTGAATTGGAAATTGTAACATACCTCACAGCACACCTCATTAATTCTTTCCACCTCTCCAGCAACCAGAAGCCAGAAATGAATGACTTGTGCTAAAGAGCAAAGCTCCTTTGATGGGAATTCAGAGACAAGATGCAGGAGTCTGAAACCAGAAGCACCTCACCATTTAAGAAGTCCACAATGGCAAACACTTTCCTGGATTGTGGTCCTAAGTCAAGACTGGCAGTCAACTCTTGGTTAACCTTGCTCTTGAAAAGCGTATGTCAAGAAGGATTTGTATCTTGAGCTTTTCTGGGAAGTGGCCAGTTTAAGCTGCTCTGCCCAGTGAGATTGTCTGTGGCCCTTTCTGTCACCGTGAGCTTGCTGAGAGGAAAGACAGTACAGATAACTACTACTCTTGAACTCATGCATGTGTTCCGTGTGCATAGAACTTCCCCAAGACACGCTGACCCTGGCGTTTCACTCCTGCCTTTTTGCAATGGTGTGTGCCCTTTGTCACCAGCCCTCATGTGTCCCGGTCAAACCAGTTTAGCCCAGATCTGAGAAGATAAACTCACATATCCTGTCAAACCCTGTCAAATCGAGTCTTAATTTCACAACTTAAGTTTTGACAGGCTGTCTGGCTTCAAACCTTGAGAAGTTCTGTTACTCTACTCAAAGCCAGCCAAGCACAGCTGCCCATTAAGAAAAGCGAGGTGCTTCTCAGAGATTCTTCCCATGGCTGCTCTTCCATTGAGCCCTTCCCTGCCTGTCTAGGCTTAGGTGCCTTTTCAAAAGTTGCTTACATTCGGGTTACACCCTGCCCCGCCAGCAGGCCTGAGGATGCTTCCTGTCAGAGTTCCCAGCAGTCTTAAAGCCTCAGCAGTGCAGGAGGCATCATGGAAATGGAAAGGCCGGCCTTGCTCAACAGTGGCCCACTTGGCACCTGGAAGAAAAATCCTGATGAAGTCTAGGGACTGTGCCTCCACTTCCCCAGGGACCATGTTGGGGATAGCTCTGAAAACCATATCCACACTCCCGCTGTGGAGATGGAGGATGTCAAGAGATTCCACAGACTGGAAGCAGGACCCTGACTGCTCAGATCTCCTCACTCCACCCCTTGGATGATTTACCAGTTGTCCGAATAAAGAAAATACTGCTGGGACCCGGGCTGGGACCATAAGGTTTGAAGGCAGTGAAGGAAAAACACGAGGGTAGGTCTAACTTAATCTCCTCCCTAACCCTCCCTCCCTCCCCTGTGAAAATTATTTAGGTGCAAACATGCCTTTTTAAAATTTAGGATATCTTCGTGGAAGAAAACTACTATATTACTCAATGTTAGTAACACTCACTTTGAACCTTAATTCTCAAAACCACAGAATTTAAAAAATGTTGTAAATAGCTGACACGGGTGGGTGTTCCTTACTGCATTCAAAGGAATCGTGTTTGTAATCACTGAACAGGGTGCAGTTGAATTGTTCTCAGCAGTAAACAGGAGAGTGTGTAAGGAGATACACCTCGACTCGCTTTCAGATTAATTAATAATGGAAAAGTTTCAGGGCATCGTGAACACTCAAAAAAAATCTTTTACTTCATTTTATTTATTTTTAAAGTTATTAGGTATCAATTGTAGTTCTGAGTACAGATAAGTACCTGACATATGGTCTCAGCCAAATTCCAAAATGTAGCAAAAACAAGGCCTGTGTGTTTGGCAGGAATTTAAAAACAGTCCAGGTCAGTGTCTATTTTCTGAGTCCAAAGAAGAGTTTGTGCATTTCCACTGAACTAGGAAAATAACAGGAAAACACGAGGTGGAAACAACTAATATTGTAATCGCCAATGAAGGCTGGCGAAGAGAACAAGTCAGGAATTAGCACACAGGCTGCAGTTCGGGGTCGCAAGCTGTTGGGAGGACATTGGGCGACGGAGAGTGGGCCGCATTGTTTGAGGAAATTGCCTTCTCTCTTCTAAAGCTCTCACCTTGCAAATCGCCCCCTCCCAGCACAAGCCCTGCTCACTTCTTAACTCTTCCCCTGCTAGCTAACCTTTTCAGTCAGCCCTTCATCAAGGCAAAAAAAGGCCTTGCGCACAAAGCCTCGTTTTTAAAGCCTTTCCCCACTAAACGTTCACCCCTCCCCCTCCTTTAAAGAGGCAGTGTGGGGGTAATTTTCTCCTTTCTCTCTCTCTTTCTTCTTCTTTTTTCCCCCCTTTGAGTTTTGTGTTTCTGCAATCCGCGCTTGCGAAGCTGTCCTTGTTTGAGGGTTGATGGATATTTCTTCAGAGATACCATCATACCGCTTGTTATTGTAACACTTATTGGTGATAAAGTTCAGAGTAAAAATTAAGCAGCTGCAATGTAGCAGCACAAATTAGTTTAATGTAAGCAGTCAGGAGCAGCTGGCTGGCTCAGGACTCGAATTTAGCTGTGGGGGGAAGGGTGCTGTGACGCTGACAGTGTTTTTTTCCCCTCTACATAAACATTTTTTGGCTGTTACAGCTTTTGTGCTGATCATGTGACAGTATCCCTAGGCAGATTATTTCTGTGGCTTTCATGAGCAATCATTAACCTTCAGACACTGAGTTTGCTTTCTGCTTTGTGACATTTGTTATTATTATTACTGTTATTATTATTATTGTTTTGTGTACTAACTAGTTTAATTCAGAAACTGTCAGGAGAAAATTACAATCAATTCATAACAGGCTGCAATGCCTAACATTTAACATTGTTATTAAAGCAGATTTTGCTCACAAGATCGCTCTCCTAGCTTTGCTGCTTGTTTGTGGATCTGAATTGTCATTTTCATTGTGGCTGTCATTGGGAGGTTCCTTCAATGTCCCTTTCTGATTGCCTGGCCTCTGCAAGGTGGCCTGACACGAGTTAGTGTGTTCTCCTCCTTGGCAGTCTTTCCTCTCTAGGACACTGGTAGTGCAAAGGGCTTGGGAGTGGGGCTTCTGATGTTGGACCCTGTGTTCCTTCAACAACGCACTAGCCTTCAGTAAACAGTGTGGCTATTTGTAGAGAATAACTGGAGCCAGGATATATCAGGACTGAAAAACAAAGAAGTCAGCAACGGTGTCTTACATAAATCAGAATGGACAGAGGAGTATCATTCCTGACATCTACTAATTGTGCTGACCCTGGTTTTTGGTTTGTCCATTGTTTTGTTTTATAATTTATCTGTTGCTTCGATCTGTGATCTGTTTGTGTTGGCTGTCCTTTTCTACAAACCAGTAATTCAGGAGTAATGTGTGCAGGACCACTCTCTGGTGTCTATCATACATGATATCTTCAGACACTTTCAGAATGCCGATTATCTTGTGGGTATTGTGTGGGCTCTGTTAGATATTCATTTATTCATTCTCTCATGGTGCATGGCTGGGGGGGGGGTTGCCACTCAAGATTACTTGTGCAGAGGGATTTGATAAAGTGTATTTATAAACCCCAAGGAACTGTGCTTACTGGAAAGCAAGAAGAAGAACTGTCTCCTTTTCTATTTTACTCATTTTGAAAAATTTCAGTGATGAGAGTTATCCTCCATTGATCTTAATACTTCATAAAGATAAATGTGTGAGTTATTGAATGAAGCACAGAAATTCCATTCTTTTGTAATTGTGATTTGAGAGCTAAAACATAGTGGGAATGAATGCTGTATGTCTTTAAACCTTAGCAAGCATCACCAGCGGGCCAGATACTAGATTGAAAACAAGGCAGAACTTGATTAACTGATACAGATGTGAAAGCCAACATTTTTGGGCAGGACTGGTGAGATGGCTCGGTTGGTAAAGACGCTTGTCTTGCAAGCCTAGTAACCTAAGTTCCAGCCCTGGAAGGGCCAAAAAGGTAAAAATAAAGCCCACGCCACAAAGTTGTTTTTTGACCTTTACGCGCACCATGCACAGATACAACAACAATAATAATAACAGCACTTTAAAAAAAAATAAGTATTTGTGTCTTATTGTTGCATGAGGTGCCCTAGGTGTAATTAATGTGAATGTGCAAAGCTATTTTATGAGTTCCATTGTTGCTTGGAAGGGTGAGGGGACAGAAACTTCTTTGTCCTTGGAAGATAGATTTCCTTCACACAGCTAGAGTCCTAGAGCTCTGCCTGTCCCACTTCTTTCCAAGGTCATTTCTTTGCTCCCTGGATCCCAGGTGTATCTATATAACCTGGGTTGGATTTGTGCTGCCATATCCATATGTATTACGTCTTCTTCTTCCTGATTTTAAAAGAAATTAATACAAAAATACTGTCATGAATTCCCCAAAACATAGTGATACCTGAGTGCTGAGTTTCCTATCCTGGTGGAGAAGTCAGCCCCAACAGTGGTCGTAATAGATACACAACTCGCCTTCACGAAGGGCAAAGATGTACTCAGAAAATATGGCAAGAAGAGTTGGGAAAAGCCAATCTATGAGGATGGTTTTCTAGGTCAAGCATTCACAGTTCATTCACTCTAGATTCTTCGTCATAGTTTCCTTTCTAGATTCAGTTTCCTGTGGTGAACCTCCCTTGAGGAACTTATCCTCATCCTGTCCCCACACCCCAAAGTTTCTTACAAGCTTAAAGTCTTTTCCAGGACATGTTGGCCCCTTTTGATTCTAGATGGCTTGAATAAGCCAGTGTTCTTTAAGCCTCTGTTCTGGAACACACCCTGCTGTTTTGTACTTTTGTCTCTTTATCTCAAGCCTTATATTCAAAATCACTGCATTCTAGAAGCTTCTGTGTATTTTGCTCCCTGACCAAAACAGTCTGCCTCATCATCTCTTGCTCTCAGTGCTTATTATTCTTGTTCACCTCTGTCATTTTAGTATTTAAAATGTTTTTTACTCTTTTTCATTTCAACTGTATCCCTAAACCTATCATTCAGTGACCTACAATGATTTATTCTCCGGCACTAATTTTATTATTGATATAAAAGGTATGAAAAATAACCCTCTTGGATGCAGGTTATTTAGTCATGGATTCAACCAATCTCAGGTTGAAATATTTGAAAGGAAAATTGTATTTGTACTGAACATACAGTCTGTTTTTCTTGTCACCAAACCCCGAATAGTATAGAATAGCTACTATTTACATACTCTTTATGTTGTTTGAGGTATTGTAAGGTGACTCAGAATGTGTGGGAGGTTCTATACAGGTTATATGCAAAGGCTGTCCTATTTTATGTAAAAGACTTGCTTCTGGAATCCACATAGATCCTCAAGCCAAGTCTATCCAAGATGACTGTGTTGAGGAAGTAATGTGGAATAGCCTCTTATACTTTATTAAGGACTAATTTGCCCAGTCTTTTACAGTCATTGAATATGTCTGTATGTGCATGTTTATGTGTACACACATGTGTAAGTGTTCACTTGCCTGTGGAGGCCAGGAGTTGACAATCCTGTATTGTCCTCAGTTGTCCACCTTATATTTTGAAACCCAATCTCCCACTAAAACTGGAGTTTGTAAATTCAGTGAGTCTATGCTGGCCAGTGGGCTCTGCGATGCTCCTCTGGTTCCCTACTGCTTCGATCCTAGGCATGCATTGTCATGCCTGGCTTTTGATGTGAATTCTGGAAATCCAAACACAGGACTTTATGGTTGTGCAGCAAGTGGCTTATCAACTGAGCCATCTCCCTAGCCACCTTACTTAAAAATCATGACAAGGACCTTTAAAGTCTGTATCATCATGGGTTCCATTTTATAGATAAGGAAGCTGAGATGTTGAGTGACATACAGTTTCCCAGACAGAAAGTGATCAGATCTGGTTTCTATCCTGGACATCTGGATTCCAGAGGACAGTTCTTTTTTCATAGTGTTCTGCTGTGGCTGTGCTATTATAACACCTACCTCATACTGTGATTCGCCTGCTCAGCAAGTCTGTTCCCATCTACTGTGTGCCACGTGCAACTGTTACTGGCTCTCAGAATTCTTCATTATTGCTTGAGAGATAACAGGAGGCAGGACAGGAGACAGTGAAGCATAAATACACCCACAAGGCAGCAGTTCTCAAGCTGTGGGCCTTGACCCCTTGGGGGGGAGTCACATATCAGATTACAATTACACTACATTGCAATTCATAACAGTAGCAAAATTACAGTTATGAAGGAGTAATGAAATAACTTTATGGTTGGGGGTCACCACAACATGAGAAACTGTATTGAAGGGGTTGTGGCAGTAGAGAGGTTGAGAAGCACTGCTTTAAAGGAACACAGAGGCAGAGATGTAAGAGGCTGAGGTGGATGTGGGAGAGAACTGGAAAGATCTTCAGAGAAGGAAATGTTTGCACCTCAAAAGAAAGATATATTACATGCTCTGGGAAAAGGGAACAGGAGAAGGGGAGAGTTTTCATGGCAAAGCCAAGGTTAGGCTGGAGGGAAAATGTTTTTCTGTTTTTTAAAACTTGTTTTTAATTGAAAAACATTTTGAACGTGTTTTCTCCATCTTTCAGTTTCTGCTTCCCTCCTCACCCAACATTCTGTTTTCGTTTCCTCTCTCTTAAAAGCAGAAGCAAAACAAAAACAAATAAGCAGTCAAAAACAAAACAAACAAAATAGCAACAACAAAACCCCCAAGAAACATCCCCACAAAAACACAGAAACAAAAATAAAAATAAACAAAGAAAAATAAGATCCCTCCCCAAACAACAAAACAAACAAAACAAAAACAAAAACAAAAAACAAAAACAAAAACAAAGCATTTGTCTCGTTGAAAAAAGGTCTACAAAAATACTGAGGCATTTGCCTTTATGATAGCTAAAGGCTGTTGATATAGTTTACCCCAAAACTGTCCTTGGTCCTCTGTGGGTGATAGCCCCTAAATTATAATGACTTTAAGCAGGTATTGAGCTAAGACCGAAGATGAAATTCATATAAGATTCGGGAAATAAGTCAGCGTGATGTCTGAAGGAGTGATTTCATTCATTCATTCATTCACTTGTTCTTTTCACTGCCATTTATTGAATAACATACTCTAAGCCATACTGAAAACTTCTTGTGAGAACAAAACAGCACCCTTATCTTGAAGGCGCTTAGTCCAGTAAGGCAAAGATAAGGGAAAATATAGAGTTACACTGAATAGGATCAGGGAAACTAGAAAATCATGTCCCAGGTCAGTGGTGGCCTGAACAAGGAGCCCCTGTCTCCTTTTGTCCTTAATCAGGGAAGCTTCATTTTGGTGGTGTGGTTTACTTGTGTTTGAAAAGATAGACTAGGTATTCATCAACCTAAAAATGTAAGAAAACACAAGGCAGACAGGGAGATGCACATTTGCAGAAGAGTAGGGGTGGGAAGTTGGACAAATGCCCAGAGCTTCCATAGTCGCCACCTGGGGGAATTTGGAGCTTTAGGTGTAGATTCAGACCCAGTGAGATGACCAAGGTAAAGTTAGAAAGGCAGAGGCAGCAGCTATTCATGGATGCAGAAGATGAACTCTGAGGGACAAGAGGAAACTATGGAGAACAGTTGGGGGGGGGGGTTATTTTGGTGCCAAATGGTTGAGAACTGATCAAGGTGGTAAAAATGAAGAGAGGAGGGAGTGTTTGTTTACTTAGGTGGAGGACAGACTGGGTGAGGAATTGGTGGGAGATGTCTAAGATACCTTCTAGGATACCAGGTGTACTGGCTGGTTTTGTGTCAACTTGACACAGGCTGGAGTTATCACAGAGAAAGGAGCCTCCCTTGAGGAAATACCTCCATGAGATCCAGCTGTAAGGTATTTTCTCAATTAGTGATCAAGAGGGGGGCAGCCCCTTGTGGGTGGTACCATCTATGGGCTGGTAGTCTTGGGCTCTATAAGAAAGCCAGCTGAGCAAGCCAGGAGAAGCAAGCAAGCCAGTAAGTAACATCCCTCCATGGCCTCTGCATCAGCTCCTGCTTCCTGACCTGCTTGAGTTCCAGTCCTGACTTCCATTAGTGATGAACAGCAGTGTGGAAGTGTAAGCTGAATAAACCCTTTCCTCCCCAACTTTCTTCTAGGACATGATGTTTGTGCAGGAATAGAAACTCTGACTAAGACACCAGGTAAGCTCCTACATATTGGTGGGGGTTTAATCAGGAATTAAAACCAATTACAGTTGGTTCATAATAGTAGTTATTTCTACAAAGTTGCCTCTGAATTAGGGAATATGAAACAGTTCCTAGGAGAAATACAAGTCAAGGTTCCTTTAAATCTCTGTCTTAAGCATGCTCCTGTTCTATGACACCTTATACTTATTGTTGATTCATGAGCACTGATGTCACATTTAGTGGCACTATGGCTTGTACCCAAATAAAACTTACCTAATACGTTTTTTCCTCTATGTATCCATGAATGGCTGCAGAAGATCTTGAGTATTTATTTATTTTGGATCTACAAATAAATGTTGTCAACAGATGAAGGTCTTGCCTAAAGAACAATACTTGGCTTTACTTCCCAGGAACCTGTGCTGCTTGGTTCTGGTCATCTGTGCCCATTACAGTCACCCAACATGACTTCTGAAAAGACATGTTGACTTTAAAGAGGCACGGTTTGAGGTTAGACATGTTTGCCTTGATAATATTTATGTTTTGGGTATTTCTTACCAACTTCATCCATTTTGTATGAACATCATAACACAACCCCCCTGTGTCTGCTGCTGATGCCTGTGTCTGTTTTCTTCTCTACTACAACCCCATTTTAAACTATAAACTGAACAGAAAACAAACAAAACAAGCCAAACTCTGAGTTGGATTGGGAATTCAACCATTAAGTATTTTTTCCTTTGCACCAAGTGTTAGATATTATGCTACAAGGTGGCTATGTTGTGGCAAATGACTTAAGTATGTCACCTCAACATGTAAGAAATACAGTACAGGCAGAGGTCACTATTTGTTGACTTAATATTGGACAAATCACTTTAGTTCTTACAAAAATCTCTCACTTATAAAATAAGTTTTCATGAGTAGCTTTCTGTTTTGGCCCTGTACACTCAATAGTTCCTTAACATCAATTTCTCTCTTATTGTGTCACAGGATGGTGGCCAATGCTATTGTGGTCCTTGGTTATTATAGGAAAGCAAGACTTAAAAGATGTCGTCTGAGTTGCAGAAAGCTTTGAGCTCCCAGCCTTTCATACGCACAAATCCCCTGCAGAAAGTAGTTTGTCAATGCTCACCATGAAACTCTTGAACCCTGAAGTATTTGGAATCTGTAGAAGGATTTAATGAAACAAGGGGGAAAGATGCCAGCCTTGGGAAAAGGATGTGAGAACACCAGCTGGAGAGTGGATCCACCAATTCCCATTGTTATGCTTGGGTTTCACTGAGTGACTCCATTTGAAAGCCACCGCTGTGCTGCTGTGAGCAGTGGCAGAGCTCAGACATTGTTCAAGGTCCCCAAGAACATCTTAGAGGGGCTGCAAGAGTACAATCAAGGCAAATGCAGTGCTGAAAATCTGTTGTGGGTGCAATAACTTCTGCCTGCGACCCCCTTGCTTGCTTAGATTCAGATCTGTTGAAATCATGAGCTGCATGAAATGTCTTTTTCAAGTAAATATTAGATAGCTCCCCAGTGGTGGCTGATGGCTTCTGTACTGTGTGCAGCACGTATGCAGGTGTAGTCACATAGTACCATTAGCAAAAGGAAGCTTATTAATAACTTCTATGAATAAAATCACACCACAATACAATAAATGGCTCCCAGACTAACAGGGTTTTTACCCCATTCTATGACATGTTTTTAAAGAGGAAAAAAATAACACCTGTTATCAAGAATAAACACTCAAGAGTTTTATGAGTAAAGATGACTCTGTTTAAATTAATATGCCACCATGATACATCAAAGAAGCAGGTTGAACCAACGGGATGGGGCATGGGACTTGAACTTCCTGCTACTTTTGATTGACTATGCAACATTAGATGATATAACATTAGAATTTTTTCCCTAGCACTTTCCTTGGATTCAGAGTATACACTAAATCAGTTTGTGTCCCTTTTTTAATTTTGTATGGTGATGAGCCAGTGTAGAGGTAGATCCACTTTTTCAAGGGAATGACCAGCTCCCAGCCCAAGCCCACAGCTATATACCAGTGTATTTGAAACTGTGATTGGAATTGAACTGAGTAACTAAAAAAAGCAATGCATTTAGGCTCCTGGAAATACTTGATCTTTATGAAATGTGGCCAACTTGGCAGTGAAGTAACTGTTAAGACTTTCATGATCATAGAAACCCTTGGAATGTATCTTAGAAGGTGTTCAAGGCAGTCTCTCCCTGGACTGTTTTCTGTCATGAATTCTTCTTTTGTTTTTCTCTGACCTCTTGCTTCTCCCTCTGGTGTTCCACTTCTTCCCCTTCAGCCCTGTTACTCATTTCCCTCTTATGTACAAATATGAGGGAACCAGAATTTGAATACAGACTCTCAGGGATGAAGGATGCTGTGTGGAGCTGGTGTTATGACTTTTGTTGGAACTGGTAGAAGGATTATGTCAAATCATTCTAGTTCCCCAAGGTGAAAAAAAGGGTTTCACCATTCAATAGTTTAGCTGATGAAGGAAGAGCTGATACTGAGAGACATGTCTAAAAAGGCAACAAACAAAACTCCAATTAATTTCTTCTCCTAGAATTCTGAGACATTGTGAAAAACATATGGTCACAGCCACCATACCCAGAAAGCACCAAGATAGTGGGGCTTCCATCATTGGTGTTTGTATTTTTAAATGTATAGGGTATCTCTGATAAGATCCTTGGTGAATACTGGCCCTCTGCTGATTTGAAGTACGAGATCCGTTAAAATTATGAAGTTTGACTGAAATCGGACCATGGAGGAAGCAGGAAACCATTTTTACCAAGTAGAGAAAAATGAGTTGCAAGCTATTGTTAAATGAAAATAATACCGAAAGGGCTGAGGATAGAGCTCACTGGAAGGATACTTGCCTAGCATGTGTGAGGCTCCAGGTTCAATCCCCAACACTAAATGAAAAAAAAAAAAAACAAAGGAGGAGGGAAAGAAAGAGGAGGAAAAAGAGGAAAAGAAGAAATACGGAAAAACCTGGATTTGCTTTGAAAATAGTACAAAACTGTTTCTTGATGTATTAATCTAATTTTAAATATAATTCCACCTAAAAATACTATCCTCATACCCTGACCCCTTCATGGCTCTTCTGGGTCATAGCTACCTTCCAGATTCCTCAACATCAGAAGGCAGGGTAATCCCCTCCCCAATAGCTTTTTGTTTGTCTGCTATTGCACTTTGTGCCCTAGAGCCCATCTCCAATTAGATGTTACTTGCAGCAGGAAGCCTTCTTTGAAGTTAACGGCCTCCTGCAGTTGTTGTATCTTTTTGTCTTAGCTCCTTCCCAACACTTGCCCTGCCTTCAAATAACATCCACTAATTTCCCCTCTGGCTGACAGGTAAACTACGGCAGAACTACTAGCATTGTCTGGCTCACTCTGCGTTTTTAATGCTTATGATAATTAATCTCGAGTAGAATAAGGATTTTGGGGCCAAACCCAAACCCCTATATTTTATTGGTCATTTGCATGAGTGTACAAGTGCTTGTACATATGTACATGTATGTTTGTATGTGTATACACGCATATGTGTGTATACAAATGAGGCCAGAGGACACCTTCTGTCAGTGTCGCCCTCAGGAATGCCGTGCACCTCTTTTGAGACAGTCATTGGTCAGTAGGCTAGACAGGCTGGCCAATGAGCGTCAGGGAACAATAGTGAAGAGCACCATACACTGCATCTTTACATGGGTTTCTGGGAATTAAACCCCTGTCCATGTGCTTCTGACGTGAACACTTTATGTAACGGCCTACTTCCTGTGGCTTGTAATTGTTTTTCAAACCCTCAGATTTCACATTAAGGGTCTCACTAAATTGATCTCTGAATTCAGTCTTGGAAATTGCAATGCTACTCTTCATCTGCCATGGTAATTCTGAAGATCCCCTCTGCTTCCACGTGGCTCTCCTGTGCCTTGTTGGCAAACTCCTGCTTTCCTTGTGGTCTCAATGTGAACAGTGCTTCCTTTTCCTCTAGTCTCCGGTTCTCTTCCCGCCTGCATGGCATGGCCACTAAGATAATTATTCAATATACCCTTTGTTTCTCCTTCACTTAGAAGTACAGGTTTCTCTTCTATAGATTGTCTTTTCTAATAAATTGCAGGCTACACATGGGCAGAGAATGTACTTGGCTCAGTATTATTCTTCAGCAGGGTTTGTGAGGTTGTTCTTTGATACCCTCAGGATGAAGCCATTTTGAGAATATGAGGAATGAAGTGTGGTCTAGAGCTCAGGGGTAGGAATGCTGTCTTAGCATAACATCGATAATACTGTTTATATAGTTATTGAATTTTGATTAAGAAAATTCAGGATATGGCCTGGCGGTGGTGGCACATGCCTTTAATCCCAGCACTGGGGAGGTAGAGGCAGACTGACCTTTGAATTTAAGGTCATTGCTACAGAGCAAGTTCCAGAGACAGCCAGTGCTACGCAGAGAAAACCTGTTTCAAAAACAAAAACATATGAAGGGAAGAAAGAAAGGAAGGAAGGAAGGAAGGAAGGAAGGAAGGAAGGAAGGAAGGAAGGAAGGAAGGAAGGAAGAAAATTCAGGATAGAAAATGGCATTTAATCATCAAACCATTAAATGAATTTACACATTGTTGTTCATGATATAACAACATTTGAGGGAAAGTGTTATGCATGGTGAGAGAAATAAAGTACTATTTTTTTCTAACTTTATTTATTTTTAATTGATCAAAATCGAATAGATTTATCATCTGTAACATATTAACATTATGAGTTAACTCAGATACTTACTTTTTATGGTGAGTATGCTTAAAACCTTGGTGATTTTGGAGGATATATTATAATTGACTATGGTCACTATATTACAGCTCTTAAGTCCATTGATCCTAACTGAAATTTTGCATTCTTTGAATCAGTGCAAACATAAACTAGGAAGCTATATACATAAATTAGATCTCTTACAATACCAGCCTCAGGGGCCCCTAGATTAGGTTCCTGGGTAGCTAGAGCTCACGATATTACAAAGAGGAGAGAGACATCCCAAAGTACATAGGAAGGATACTGTACTGGCTGGTTTTGTGTCAACTTGACACAAGCTGAAGTTATCACAGAGAAAGGAGTTTCAGTTGAGAAAATGCCTCCATGAGATCCAGCAGTAAGGCATTTTCTCAATTAGTGATCAAGGCGGGAGGGCCCCTGGTGAGTGGTACCATCTGTGGGCTGGTAGTCTTGGGTTCTATAAGAAAGCAGGCTGAGCAAGCCAGGAGAAACAAGCAAGCCTTACGTAAGCAGCATTCCTCCATGGCCTCTGCATTAGCTCTGCTTCCTGACCTGCTTGAGTTCCAGTCCTGACTTCCTCTGGTGATGAACAGCAGCATGGAAGTGTAAGCTCAATACACCCTTTCCTCCCCAGCTTGCATCTTGGTCATGATGTTTGTGCAGGAATAGAAACCCTGACTAAGACAGATACATTGCAATCAGAGATTTTCCTATTTCTAGCCCTGGTGGTATCTAAGTACGCATCTATATCTGGTCTTAATTAAAAAAAAAATTTCCTATTTTTTACAACTGTCTTAATCTATTAGTAAGTCACCGGCAGTTGCTCTCGGTTGTGTTTGCTGATGCCCATGTTTAGTCAGGAAGACATTGTTTTCTTCTATTTGTTTAAGGCTGTGACACATAGTATGGAAATAAACCCTTGAAAATACAACATGCTTAAGATTTATTTAATCCGCAGAAAAGCAAACATGAAGAACCCAATAAATGCATAAATATTTACTGAGTTTAGCTATGTCAGATAGTGAAATAAAATGACATGCTGCCATTCTGGTTTTAACATCATAGCCAGGAAGCCCTCAGGTAAAGTAAAGAGACCTTCTAGGTAATGAAACCAGTATGATGGCTGACACTTATTCTTTGGTTAAAATATGCAAGATACAGTTGAAGTGATCCATAGGTATTTATTCATGTAGTCCTGAAATCAGCTATAATGGACGTTTCGAGGCGCCACATAGATACCCCTTACAGAATGAAAGTGGGCTGCCCATTCCCTTGTCTTCTGGGAACGGAGAGTTAAGTCCCATGCCAGGATCTGCTCTTGACAGCAAGGAGGTGAATTTTCAAGGCTATATCTCTTTCTAGGATTGCCTGCCTCCAATGACAGACCAATATCTGTTCATGACCACCCTGCTTGGAGCTCTGTGGGGTCAGATGAAGCCTTCACTATGCAAAGGCGTGGCACTTCAGCTTTCCTTCTCTGAAATCTTTCCCCTCTCACTGTATTCTGGTGCTTTTGCTGAGAATACATACACGTTCTTATGCAAATTCTTCTTCCTCTGAGAAACTTGTTCCTGGGGAGCCAGATTAAATGATACCACCACCACCACCACCACCACCACCACCATCATCATCATCAATCCCATTGTATAAGTAAGGGAAGTAAAGCCTAGAGGAAGAGTGTTAAATATTCAGTCACAGGTAGGAGTCAAGGATTCAGACCTCCATAATTAAGATCCAGAATGTATGTTCTTGCTCTTCTATTATGTTTCAGAAAAAGACAAAGAAAACTGAGCTATCCATGAGTTGCAGCTAAGTCCTCTCATATTTCCTTGATCCAGCAACACTGGGTTTCCTTGAACCTCTTTTAATGGTCACAAGTAAGTGAGCCAATTACTGAAGGTACAGGCAGTGGAGCCTTGGCTAGTGATGATTAGAATCTAGAAGAGGAATTTGACCAAGGTAAATGACATTATGGTTAATTAGTAATTGATGAAATGTAAATCTAAGGTTCTCAACTTGAAGGCAAAATGTTGTGTTCAGCACAGCAATGCATTCTTGTAGTGAGACAGATAAGAAATAAAGCTTCCTATAGAAATTCATAATTGTGAGATGAGAATTCTTACACAAGGAAGAATAACAGAAGGTGATGTAATATACATCCAAGAATGAGACAACAAAACACACTCTCAATATATCCATGAGAGTGTGCACATAAAATTAGGGGACTTTACCACAAAAAATATTATGTTGAGATAAAATTAATACTAAAAAGACATTGTCAGCTTGGTGTTGCATCTTCATAAATTGAAACAAGAGGAAAATGATAGTTGACAACTAAGCCAACGTGAAAAAACATTGCCTTGTTCTGAGTATCTCTGTAATGAGTGACTATTTATGAGAAGGTGGAAGTCGAGAGGGGATAAAGACATGCTGGCACTCCAGACGGGTAAGCAGGTAAGGACGTGCTGGCACCCCAAACTGGTCAACTATGGAACTAGAAATTGTGACCTCAAATGGTGCGTTCCAGAACACAAGGCTTGTGGTGAGTTGAAGATCAGGTGGACCACGTGTTGTATTAAAATCAGAGGCTGGAAGAGTTTAGGAAGCTCACTGAACTGTGGGAGGCCTTCACAGTCAGGAGTAACACAGGTTAGGAGTGGAACTGACGAGAATTCTGATTTAAATTGTCACAGGAAAAGTTGTCCATTTTGACTCCCCATTCTCCTTGTAAAATGGGAATAACCAAATTTAACTGTTAGAGATGCAGCAGGGATTAGAAATAAAGCATAGCAAAAAGAAAAAGGAAAATCAAGAAATTGGCATGGTGCTTGAGTGAACACACAGGCACTCACTCAGTGAGGTTAGAGATGTCTGGACAAGGTTGGACAGAAGTCAAATCCTGAAAATGGCTTTCAATAAAATATCAATGTACGCATGGTACATTGAGAGACTAAAAACGATGGTGGGATGGGCGGCCTAAGGGCAGGGAGTGAAGAATTACTTGTCTATAAAGATACATATTAAGGAGGGCTTATGTGGGACACAGGCTATGAGCAACATACTGAGAAAGAATTGCAAGGTTCTATGGACAAGAGGGCCAGAAGACAACACTTCTCAGAAAGGCAGGGTATCAAGGCAACAAATGGTGAGTGGAACTAAGAAACATCTAGTACATGTGTGCCATGCATTCTAATGCTCAGGTGAAGGTAAATGGCAGATGTGAAAAATATGGATGAGAAAAAATGAATGTGAAAAAGAAATGAATAAAGCCATGGGCTCCTTTCGTTTTGATTGTCTTATGGTTTTATTGCTGTGAAGAGACACCATGACCAGGGCAACTATTATAAAGGACATTTAGTTAGCACTGGCTTACAGTTTCAGAGGTTCAGGCTGTTATCTTCATGGCAGCAGACAGGCAGACATGGTGCTGGAAGAGGAGCTGAGAGTACTACAAATTGATCTGATGGCACCTAGTAGAAGACTCTCTTTCACCTTGGGCAGAGCTTAAGCATAGGACCTCAAAGCCCACCCCCACAGTGATGCACTTCCTCCAACAAGGCCACACCCACTCCAACAAGGCCATACTTCCTTATTGGATCACTTCCTATGGGCAAAGCATATTCAAACCAACACAAGGATCTTGAGATAGTGAGGTTTTTGGTTGAAGCTTTTCTAGGTAAAGTAACTAGAAAAAGAGTGAAAAGTTGTGACTGTATAGATCAGGTGTTATAGAAGGTTCTAGAAGGTATTATAGATTTGCTGTAAGGGGTTTAACATCAGAGTCTGGGTTCACAGCAGGTAGGATCAAGACAGACAGATTCATGCAAGAAGATCACAGGATAGTGACTTTGTATAAAGTTTTCTCTGTGGTTAAATGTCTACTTCATGTGAGACCTACTGACTCAAGACTAACCTGGGGATCCGTTCCCTCCATTTTCCACTCTTGGGTTTTGTTTCAGAGCACACTTTCCAGGTCTTCACCTCTCTTCTGCTCTTAAGCTGTAAGATCAGCATTAGAGTGCCTTCCTGTCACCAAGTGTTCAGAAGGACTGTTTCTGTTTGTCCAGAGGGCACAACAAAGATGCAGGCTGTTCTCTATGACAGAAAGATGACACTTCCCAGAAGCTAAATGTATTTCTGTGAGTTGTGAAGGAAAATGATGAAGTTCCAATTAAACTCTTCATGCTCAAGCATTGAGACCAACTTGATTTTATTACCAGTGGGACTGTACAAGGAGAAAGATGCCATAGCCAATATACTCTTGGGCAAACAAAAAATGCTATTAATAAGTAGTTACCTCAAAACTCTACCAAACCTAAGATCATCATCTTTTTGTTTTCATAGAGGCAAATAGATGCATTTATAAATTGAGAAACTGTAAGGATCTACAATAAGTAAATTAGAATGTATAGGCCATGCTGAGCCAAGTGGCCTTTTCAAAACTTAGAATTTATTATATTCCAAAAACAGATTCCAAATTCCTCAGACAAATGTTCCTAAGAAAAAATTCATTATAGGCTTATTAAAGAAAGTTAACTTTAAGCCCCTAAAGTGTATTTATTTTACTGAATATTGGTGATACCTTAGGAGTTACTTGCCCTAATAATGGTCAAGGCCAGAGTTTAATGCAGGTCCACCTTTTCTTCTTCTCAAAGACCAAGAGTTAGGATGAATGAAGTCTCAAGAGAAGCCATCTTTGGTCCAATCTGTATGCCATAATGAATATTAATGAGTTTTTAAATATATAGTGAAAAACCGAGCTCTACGTTTAGTAAAATATATTTGAGCTGGGAAGAAGGAAGAACTCACAACCTTACTTAAAATTCAGTGAGATTGGCTGCAGGCTTCGCATAAGATTAGCTTGCATGATGATTTTTTTTAACCCCTTAATTACTTAAATTGTATTCTTAGCCATTAATATCAATGCTCCTACTGAAGGATTGATTAATATCCCTCCAAATTTTTTTTTAAATGAGAATTCCCTCATTTAAGGAAGCAAAATGATTTGGGGAAAGAAATGAAGTGCAGTTTCATGCTTGCTGACCAGCCAGCCAGTACACTCATGATCTCTGCTCTTTTGGAGAAGAAAATCCAATAAGACGAATCCTAATCCTAAATCTGTGCTACAGCTTCTTGTCATGGACGACTGCAACACGTGCTGGGCATGTCTATGTCTACATAAAACACCGATGTAGCATTTTACAGGATCCCCCTCACATGATGGCACACCTGTTTGTTAACGGCTCTTTTTGTTCTGGGGGGATTGGGGAAGGCCACAAGATGGTTCATCTAATTGCCTCAATTTTCTTCTGTTTGGGATAAATGGGAATCCAAGCTCACATGTGCTTACATGCAGCATCCTTTTTGAGAGTAGCATTTTATTGGAGACCCTTGATTACATGAACTCATGGGGTAGGGGTTAAGGAAGTAGAGAGAATAATGTTCAATTCTTGCTGACTGAATGCCCAGTGGGGTTCTGCCGTGCGGATCTTATTATCATCCAAGAAAGAGGAAAATGTACCCGAATCCTTACTTCATGGCTTTCTGTTCAAGAAACAAAAATCATGATTTTCACTCTGCAAATAGTCTTTGCCTCTCACACATTATACCAGGATTGACTATCAAAATCCTGTGTCCCCATCTATCTGTACAAGCTCCAAGGTTTTTATGCTTGAAATAAATTAGCAACAGTCCTTGTATTTACTAACACCCAGTGCTGCATGCTAAAACCACCCACTTTTTATAAAGAATATTTAAATTAAGTGTCTTCCTTCTTTGAAGAGAATAAACCACATTTCTTATTAAAGGACCTATATTTGGGAGAATGTTGAGTAGGACACTTCTTTTTAAATCTAGTTGTTTACATGTAGTATGCTGGGGGTGGGGGGGAAACAAACTCAAAACAAATTCCTTTGTTCTGAGCCCAATTACTTTCTCCTTAGTATAAATAGACAGTTTAGTTTGCTTCTAACCATCCTATTTTATCTTATTTTTCTGAGTTGGTTCTTTGATGGCTATCATTTTCATCAACCAATATGTAACCTTATTCTCTGGATATTGTTACACAAGGACACGCTCTTCACTATGTCTTGGTAACTCTGTTTCATTGAACTAAACCATAGCACTGTAACTCACGCTCCAATGAGGTTTACCTAGTGCATACCTTTTCTCTGGGAGGCACACTGTAGACATCTCACATTGAAGAATACTGCACAGCACCTTTCTGTTGTGTCTGGGGGTCATTTAGAGCAGCAAAATCAAATACTAATACATGAGCCTATAGAGAACATAAAAATATACTTGATCACAGTGTGAGAGCTGAAATAAGAAAGGCTTCCTCTCATCTTGCTCACCAGTCCCAGCTAGGAATGTTCATCTCTGTGAATGGTTCAGAAAACATGAGTATTGTTTTGGGGTTACAAATAAATATCAGTGAACAGGTGAATTCATAAATATAGAATATGGGAAGAAGACCAAGGATTGGGAGTGGGGGCAGGAGTGAGAGAGGTGATGGAATCACGTGACAAGTTCCAGAGATAGCATCAGGCTGCAGATTTGAGTTTATTGTACAGTGCATAAACTTATATACTGTGTTCGAGCTAATCCCAAGCCTCTAAATCCTCGACCAATCATATCTCACCACACCATCACCGTACCCCAATAAAAGCCCTGCCTAATGAGATAATTCAGAAGGAGCAGCAGAGGGGTAGGGGGAACATCCTTACCTGTTAGGACTTCCATGAAGACCAGGAAGCAGCCACCACTCTGGCCTTGGTTTCTTTTGTTGTCTCACTGGTGTTCCGGGAGCCATCTTAGATCTAATGCCGTATATGGCAGATCAGAACTTTGGGGAGTCTCAGGAGCTTGTGGCACCTCGCTCTCCATCCCACTTTTTTCTTCACAAGGTTGATCTCCACAGCCCCCATAACCGAATTGATAAATGAGTACCAATCATATATCTTCCTATGATATATATTTTTTGCTACCTAGTAATAATTTATGGATAACTTTTCATGTTATCTCATACAGCATTTAATTAACTCACCTTGTGGTCTCAGATCATGCACTGCACTTTGCGCCAGAATACTACGTTTAACTAAACAAGATTTTGTCCACATAGCTTGTAGTGACAAGTTTTCTGAAGGAAAAAATAGTGTAAGGGGTAGATAATGGCCAAGACAATCATTATTGATAAAGATTATGGATGATTTCTCTGATGTCATTTGGCCAAGATTTGAATGACCTGAAAGGATCAGCTAAGCAATCCAAAAAGCTAAGGAAGATTATGTTTCAGAACCCTTATTCTGACCCTGTAGTCATAGGAGGGAATTCCCGTAGTGTGGTTAGATGTTTGTAAAATCTCACAGTAAGACATTTTAACAGCAGTTAATTCAAACTGCCACCTGTTTCTTCAACTTCCTCTCTGACATGCCTTGCCTTGTATTGGGTAATGCTGACCATGGGCATTTGGAGAACTGGCCAAGACAGGAGGGTACTGGTAATTGTTTAACCACTGTTTTTTTCCTGGATGTAAAAAACGCTAGTTTGCATCACATTATTTTCTGCAGTGTAGATATTCCTATCATGACCAATTTCAGGAGATCAAGACAAAGTTACAGAAAGTGAAGTTGCAAAGATGTCTCTTAGCACCTCATTATGTAGTACATGCACCACATGGTGAGACAGACAGAACTCAGTAGGTCTTTTGATCATTGCATTTTCTGTAATTCAGTAGTTCAGCTGAAGTATTATTTTATTTCTTTTTAATTTTCATTTTACTAGACTATGTCTTAGGTAGTATTGCACACATCCTTCAGGATATCTATAGTATCTAACATTCCCATGTTAAATAAACTGTTTACCAACTTGAAGTCAAAGGCCAGATGTTTCTGGAGCAATGACTATAAAAACATGTAAAGAAAATTTATCTCTGCAAGGATGGTCCTTTAAAAGATGTTTGTACCAGGACTGTAATCTTTTTGGGAAGTAGCATTGCTGATCACAGGGATTCTGACCTTGGAATCTGTAAGCATTGATAAGTTAGAGGTTATCATTTGTTGTCATTAGTCAATTGAAGTTCTACTGCAATGGTTCTCAATCTGACCCCTTTGTGGGCCAAAGGACCCTTTCAAGGGCTACATAAGACCATTGGAAAAGACATATACTTACAATATAATTCATAATAGTACCAAAATTATGATTATGAAGTAGCAACAAAAATAATCTTATGGTTGGGGTCACCACAACATGAGAAACTCTATTAAAGGGTCACAGCATTAGGAAGGTTGAGAACCACTGTTCTACTGGAACAATTTAGAATTTTCTATGCTGAATTAAGAGATTGAAGCTCTGTTTAAACAATATCTTGATTTCTATGGTAAAAAAAATAAAAGTATTGCATGTCTCTGATGCTATATGAAAAGAAAAACTGATAAAGTTCCAAGGGATTTAAATGTTTTTCCTGTAATTATTGTGTTTGTTTGTTTGCATGCCTCACTGGTCCCTTCAAGGGTTGTTTTCTGAGGAGCGTTTTCATCCCTTTCAGCATCTGTGAGTTCCCCTCTCTAGCGTGTTGTTAGAATCCTCCTAAGTATGGATTTTGTCTTTGGCCATTTCAGATACAGGGAGTTTTCATCTCCCTCTAAATCTAATGTACTCCTGAGAAATTATTGCCCAAGACATATATGCCCTGGTCTAGTTGAATCTAACAACTTTTATATCTCTGCTTCTATAAGATTAGACCCTCCCCACTACTAATGCCTTAACAATTATATAAAGTCAACACATCATTATTTTGCTGTCATAGATTTCTCTAGCCTCTGATGTAACAGTGCAAATTTTTAACCTGAGGACCTTAGATTCAGTATGTGAAAATGGTACATGAGAATAACAACCTGCTTCAAGGAATGGGATTGGAGGGAATGATAAAAGGGGGCTGAGTGTCTGGGACAGGGCTGGGATCAGCAGTGCCTATAAGTAGGTCCAACTGAATTGAGGGTGTCCAGGAGGCACAAGAAGAACGACTGAATTAGTTAACTGTCTCTTTTCTAACCATCTGGGATCTAATTTAGAAACCTTCACGCCAATTCTACTGAAATGTTTAAGGTTCTATAACCTTCCTGGTATTTCTCCCAAAGGCTATGTTTCTTTCTTTCTTTCTTTCTTTTTTTTTTTTTTTTTTTTTATTTTTATTTACTTATTTATTTTTTGGTTTTTCGAGACAGGGTTTCTCTGTGTAGCCCTGGCTGTCCTGGAACTCACTCTGTAGACCAGGCTGGCCTCGAACTCAGAAATCCACCTGCCTCTGCCTCCCAAGTGCTGGGATTAAAGGTATGCGCCACCAATGCTAATGCTATGTTTCTAAGTTATTCTTGCTTGTTAAAAAGTTGTAGAGGCACACACCTTTAATCCCAATGTTTGGGGGCAGAGGCATGTGGTTCTCTGTGAGTTCAAGGCCAGCCTGTTCTACAGAGTGGGTTCCAGAACAGCCAGGGCTATACAGAGAAACCCTGTCTAAACAAACAAACAAACGTGCAGTAGAGGGAGAAAGAGCAGTGTTATTGAGAGACATATATACCCATCTCTGAGGACAGTGGAGCATCTACACAAGTGTTCCCAGCATCTGGCTTGAGTGACAGCTTGCCTCTGTACCTGTTGGTTCACTGTTATGTATTTCAAAGCCAACTCTTAGAGAATCCCTGAGTACATCAGCCCCTTAGCTCTATTAGATTTTGAAGTTGAAAATAACTTGAATGTTTATTCTAATGACTGCAGCCTACTCAGAATGGCCCAGCCAATTGGCATCCTCTTAATTTATTTTTTACTGACAATTAAGCCCATAGTTTAGAGTCCAAGTATGAGGTGGACATGACTGGTTTTCTGCCTGGAGCTCTTCAGAACCCTTTGTAGACTGTGTGCTCCTCTACTGATTTCTGTATAGTTTGCTCTGGTAAGCCTCCTCTAGAGGCTGTCTTCAGAGGTCAGTCCTGAGATGATTTTAGCCAATGTGGGAAGAGCTGGAAATGTGGGGAGCTCATGTCACAAAAAAAATACCCCAGGGCTGGATCATTCAGTGACTGTTGTCACCTCCATTTTGTGTGGAACAGAAAAAGGCAACTTGTTTGCTTTAAGTCATGACAAAGTCCACACTCCAGAAATTCTCTAAGATCTGGATGCAGGTCCTCTGAAAGTTTGCAGAGATTCTGCCCTTATTTGGAAACTTTGAAAAACCTCCTTTTCATTTCCTTGTTACCTTTCTTCTTCCTTTCCTGGTTTCTGTTTTCTCTACTCTCTTCCTGGCTCCTCCCGAGAGGATTTCTTCATAGGTCATGCACACATGCATTCTTTCCTCAGGGTCTGGTTCTGGGAAACCAGTTGAGGACTGTCTGCAGTTAGCACACATACAACGGCTATGGGACAGGACCATACTCCATATCCTTCATATTCTCAGCCTCAAAACTTGTTCTAGACTTTGACTCTGAAAATGCCATGGGGTCCTTGCTTATTCTGGCTGAGTTCACACATTTCTAAGAACTAGAACTAAGTCCAGACTTTTTTTTTTTTTTTTTTTTTTTTTTTGTAATTCTTGCTGGGCTTAAGATCTTCCCTTTCATATCTCAACTTCTTATGTAACTTCTGCCACAAATGTACTGAGTACCAGGAAATACTTTGGTTTCTACACATTTGACCAATGCCTAAAGTCACATGGTTGTGACCTGCCTGTGTTGATGCTTAGGATCTACTAGTGTTGATATTTTTCAGGATTGTGCCTAAGTTGGCTAGATCTTGGCCAGACAGTAGAGATTCTGCCCTTATTTGGAAACTTTGAAAAAAATCTTTTTTCTATTCCTTGTTATCTTTCTTCTTCTTTTCCTGGTTTCTGTTTTCTCTACTCTCTTCCTGGCTCCTCCTGGAAGAATTTCTTCATAGGTCATGTACACATGCATTCTTTCCATTGATGGAAATAGAGATGCCATTGATGGAGAGATTTCAGAGCGCTGAGGACAGGTCCTCTTTTCCCTTCCCATCCAGCTCTATCTGATACTTCCACCTCCAAGATGGCCTTATGGTAGACCCCTAGCATGGGCCCTGATGAGTACGTATGCAAGGACAGGGCTGTAGCTATCAAATCCTTAGTATCTATTGCAAGACTCAGCTTTGTAATCATATACTAAGTGAATAGATGAATGGCTACCCTTCTACATTATTTTATAAGATTATATTTACATTTAAATGTCTTTATTGTGATATCTTAAACCTTGTTGCTGATACTTAAAAATTTAATAAATATATTTGGGGAGGATATATAGTTCTGTCAGAGAGTACTTAAAAATCTTATACATATGGATATATATGTATAAAACCAAACCCCTCAAGGCTGCATTCTTCAAGATAATAAGTACTGGGTCAGGCTAACCTTATATCATATCCTTGCCCTGTATGCTCAAAACAAGTACTAATAAATATATTTTGTCAGTATGAGCAATTAGCTTCAATACTTTATTGTTTAACCTTCACTACAGCTCCATGAAATTTAGAATATTATTGTCATCCTCATTCAGAGATAAGGAAATGGAGGTTAATTGGCTCATTACTCAATAGCAAGGCACATTTGAACCCAGAGGGCTGAGTCTGGAGGATGATGTTTGGTCCTTGAACTACCCACGCTGTGATGATGGCACATGGTGGGACTAAGTGAGACAATGTAGCCCATAGTAGGGCCTCAGTAGTCCAGAGGAAATGGCAGGGTCCCTATCTTCTTTTCCTCCAAAGTTAATATTCATGTAATGAAGTCTATGTTCCTGTCATCATCTTCAACAATTACCAATTCCAAACTTCTTTTTTGTTATTTTAAAATCCCTTGCATCATACTATTTTATCTATAAATATTTTAGTTTATATGTCTAAATGAATGGAGTTCCCCCTGCTCCCAATTTTGGAAGAGGGTCTTGCTATATAATCTAGGCCACCCTCAAACCCATGATCTTTCTGCCTTATTCATCTAAGTAAATTCTGGATTAAAGAACTTCTTTTTCTTGCAAATGTATATGAGATATGCATGAATGTGTATACATGTGTTTACATGAATGTCAGTTCATTAGCATTAGTAACATACACAATGGAGTTGCATGATAATATCCTTATATAACATGGAACCATGTATAACAAATATACATAAGAAAACAAAGCATATATGAAATCCTACCAAATACCATTATCATATCTAAAGATGGTGATTAATAATTCCCAATCACTAACTATCCCAGCCATATTTACATTGTTCACCTGTTTCTCCCACACGTTTTGGGTTAGAGAAATATAATTATAAATGAGGTCGATACTTTGTCACAGGTTATCTTTCCAGTTCCTTTTAAGCTATGGGTTCCCTTCTTCCTCAGAGGAACAAGGCTACTTGTTGTGTAGTGCTTCCAAAATATCTTTCCAGGTTTGGATGAGGGCATCTGCAGGGTGATGTTTAGTGTGTTCCTCTTTCCCTACATTGTTTCTGATAGTCTCTTCTAGAAGCCTAGTTGTACTGTTTATTTATTTATATTTGGCAAGGTGCCTTCGTGGGAGGGTATTATCTGCTTCCATCTGGAGGTGCACATGTTCTATGTTCCTCATTGCAGGATGTTGGCAGTCATTGGTGGCTATGTCTAATCTATTAACTCATTAGAGGTCATACATGGTACTCCTTTGTTGTGGGAAATGTTAAAAAAGAAAGAAAAGTATAGCATGTTCTCATGCTACTCCCTAGTTCTCTGAGCCCCCGGCAGGCTGGCCAACAATGCATTGGTGAGCAATGGCCGACCTGCTTTCATCTCATGGAGCTCTGACTCAGAGCTCCATGATCTCTCCACCCAGCTTGCTAGGTTCTCACTGGTGGATCACTATCACGCCAGCCCCATGCTTTAATACCCTCATGGCCCCTGTGGTGCACATCAGGCAAACCCACACTTTGCTGCTGTACCTTTCTCTTTGGAACCCAGACGAGCCACCGTGTGAAGGGAAACGTAACACAAACTTAGCTCAGAAACAATAGTAACAATCTTTGGGCACAACAACTAAAACCTAATCTTGTAAGCCTTATCAAAATCTGATTCCTCTGGTGGCGAATCCTTTTGGATCCACCATGATACCAGGAGACTCTAGTAGCTACATCTTACCTATCTGCTGTCCCTGTTCCAAAAAGACCCTCTCTCTATCCTGCTTCCTCTCTTCCACCCTCCAATCTGGAAGTCCCTCCTATGTGCCCAGTGATTGGCTCCTTTATCCATTAGGGTACTGGTTCACAAGAAGTCACATGTATAACTCATTCCTTGTCTGAAGCCCCTCCCAGGAGGGCAGAATTAGCAGAATACAAAAAGCTCCAGGGCTATCCACAGCACTCCTTCATTTATTATTCAGAAGATTTACTATGAAGACAAGTTTTCCTAGTAAACTATGACTCCAAGTCACAGTTCTGTTAGGGAAAATGAAACAATGCTTGATTCTATTTCCTTACTAGTTTGTAAGTAAGGTATTTGTTTTGTATCAGCTCATAGATTCAAATTCCACCCTCTACTACAACCATTTTTTAAAATTTTAAATGAAACAATTCAAACCCGTTGAAAAATTTCATAGAGGATTCCCCTTACTGTTTTGTTTGCTAGCTGTCTATTTTCTCTGTACTCTCTTTATTTTGCCTTCTGTATATGTGTGTATATATGCTCTTATGTATATACGTATACCCCAGAGTGAGTTGTAGACATCTTGATGTTTATTTCTAAGTCCTCTATCATCCTTCCTAAGAACAAGAACACATTCCTCCACGATCCCAATACTATTATCAAGGGACATAACTTTAACATAGAGTAATAGTCATTAATAATTAATCTACGTTCAAATTGCTTCTTGTCCCAGTAATGTCTTTTGAAACTATTTTTAAAAAATTCAAGGAAGGCTCATGCATAATGTCTCACCATGTCTTCTTTTTTTTTTCTCTCCCTCCCTCTTCTGGCTATTTCTTTTTGTTGAAATGAGAACCAAGGTTTGCCTGAGCCTGAGTGTATAATTTCATACCATTTCTCTACATGACAATAGATCCTCGAAACCTCTCAAACTATTTATAAAAAGCGTCAACATTTATGTAGTCACTAGGTCCCTTTATGTGACTCTTTTGTAGTCTATTTCCCTACACTTTAGAAAAGGGACTTTCAATTAGTTTCTGGAAATTTGTTAATATTGAGAGTGATGGCAGTGTGAATAATTACGTGCGGATGTTCTTTTGGATTTGTGAAGGTAGATTTTCAGAACTGGGATTATTTGTGCATAGGGTAGATGAGTATGTAGTTTGGTTAAGTTTTGCTAAATTCTGTCCAGGGTTGTAGTGTCCTTTATTCCTACTAGTAAGACATGAAAGAATGGGTCTGCTCTGAATTTGGGCCAATCTGATTGAGAAGCACCTTAGTATAAAGTTTGTGTACTTTTAACTTGCATTTGCCCTTTTATGAATGAAGTTGTATATCTGAACATGTGTTTGGTGAACTGTCCCTATTGGTCTTATCTTTCTATGAGATTTTTGGCTATTTCTTTCTAGGAATTTTTAGAGATATTAATATATTGAGTCTTCATCTGTGAATAAGTATTGTAAGTGATTTTTCTTAGTTTGGTATTTGGCCTTTAATTTTATATATGATTTTTCTTGACATGACAAATGATGAAAAACATACTTTTAACATCTAGATACTCCTTTTTGTTGGCTGGTTATTTAAAAAGAGCTGCTCTGTGTAGCTTTGACTGTCACAGAACTCTCTGTATACATCAGACTGGCCTCAAACTCAAAGAGATCTGCCTGCCTATGCCTCCTGAGTGCTGAGCTTAAAGGTATGCACTACCACTGCCCAGCTAGATAGACATTTTTAAAAAACCTTTGTGTTAATGATTTATTTTTATTTTATGTGCACTGATGCTTTGCCTGTATGCATGTATGTCTGTGTGAGAGTGTCAGATCTCCTGGAACTGGAGGCACAGATAGTTGCCAGCTGCCATGTGGGTGCTGGGCATTAAAACTGGGTCCTTTGGAAGAGCATACAATGCTCTTAACTGCTGAGCCATCTCTCTAGCCCTCAGCTAGATATTCTTTTCATTCTATTTTTTTTATAGTTAGAATTGAGTCATTGAGTTTTAAATTTTTTTTCTCCACACCAGGCTTCAAACATATTCATTCAGTTTTTCTTCTACTTATTAAATGGCTCCATGCTCTATGATGAAATCATTAATATAGTGGGTGTTCTGGGGCACACCTTTAATCCCTGAACTTTGGAGAGAGAAGCAGTTAGGGGGGTCTCATGAGTTTGAAGCTAGCCTGGTCTACATAGTGAGTCCCAGGACAGCCAGAGCTAGCTAGTGAGACTCTGGTATCAAAACAAACAAACAAATCCAAATGCTAACATATTTAGATTTTATTCTGGTGTATGGGTCTGTATGTATCTTTCACAGAAGGTTATATTTTCCGTACCATTTCATAAGAAATCTTTCTTTTCCCTGTTGCTTTGACTGGTGACATCACCATTTCTGACATTCTGCTTTGTCCTCTTCTCTGTTTATATTTGAGTACCACACTTTACAAACTGTAGATGTCTCAGTGTGATTTCCTATCTGGTAGATGCCCTGTCCTCCAGAGTCTTGCTAGTTATTCTTGCATGTTTGCTTTCCGTATGAATTTTAGGATTGACTTGACTATTTCCCACAGGGTTTATTGGATGTTTATTGGGATTGCATTACGTTTATATATTTACTAGAAGAGACAGGATTGATGTCTTTGTAACACTGATTCATCCTTGCCAAGAGAAAGGGGGAACTCTGATTCTATGATGTCTATTTTTCTCTTTCAGGAGTGCTTAAGAGTGTTGCACTATTCAACCAAATTTTTTATTTTACTTTTTAAAGTTTATTCTTAGTTTTAAAAATCTTTCTGTGGGTCTTATAAAGAGAATATATCTTCTAATTGGGTTAGGTTTGTATATTTGAAGGCTGCATATTTTATATGTTAATTTTGTACCCCAATATCTTTCTCATTTTAATTACATTTATTAATTAATTAATCCATCAACTTAGTTTGTGCTGGGTAGGTCAGAGGACAATTTGTATAAATCAGTTCTTTCCCTCTACTATGTGAACACTGGGCATCATACTCAGGTGGCCTGCTTTGTGGTAAGTTCCTTTTCTTACCTAGCCATCTCACTGGTCCTCATTCTCTTCATCATATTGCTGAATGACTAATGTCTTCGAGGAATCCCAACATATGTCTAGAAATGGAGTACTTAAAGTCTTGCTTTCCAGGCTTTACATCTTATTGCTTGTGACTTGCTTTCTGACCTTTGGCACTAACCAGTGCTCTCCTCACTGTTAACAGGATCCCAGGCTACCTTCATCTACTCTTTCTCCTTAAGGTACTTGAGGGAACAAAAGTAAGATGTACTATAGGCTTAACTAGCTATAGGCGTTGACCCAGGCATAATCTTGGTGGTAGCAGTATTTAAAACATCCCAATTGAAGCTGTCCCTTTATCCTTCCAAACCAGATCTTCCAGTTCATTCTGAGGCATTTCCTGGTTGTTCTCAAACTAGCTGTAGCTGACGTTTCTTTCTCCCTTGTCACTTTGTAATTTTACTTCTTCTAACTTTTGTTCTTTTCCAGTAAGGGGCTATCCCACCTTACAATCCCTCATGGGACTGGTTCTGTCCAGATATCTAGCATCTTTTTCCTCTAGCCCCCAACTTCTGCACTATCTGATAGAGGTCCTGAGAGTGCTCCTCAGTCAACCCTGCACAAACACTTAACTCTCACAGGACCCTTCCTTGGGGACAACACCCAGGACATTTTCTTTGAATGCCTTCTGCTACCATTCAGACCTAAGTCTTCATAATTTCTTTTTCTTCTCTTCTCTTCCTCTCTCTCTCTCTCTCTCTCTCTCTCTCTCTCTCTCTCTCTCTCTCTCTCTCTCTGACAGTCTCACTGTGTCCTCTTGGGTGGGCCTGGAGCTTGAGATTCCCCTGCCTTAGTCTCCTGCTGGGATTTAAAGTGTGGACTGGTGTGAGCCTGCAAACTAGATCCTGTGATTTCTCACCTAGAACATTGCAAGGCTTTCTGTCAGCCCTGTGCAATCGGTCTACACCATGGAGGACTAATTATCCACCCCAAGCGTAGCTCTCAGGCTGTTTTCCTGCTCAGACTCTTTGTGGCTCCACAAATTGTAGAGTTAAGTTCTTATTCTTTACTGTGACTCTCAAAGCCCATTCTGACGGAATCTCCGCTCTTCTCACCTTTTCTCTAGTAAGAGTTTCCTGCCTACCATTTAGATCTGACTTATAATCCTCCAAATTGTTTTGTAAAAACAAAACAAAACAAAACAAAACAACAACCATTCCACGCATCTCAGATATTTTTCTCTTCTATTATGTCTCCTTTATAAAATTCTAACTGTACTTCAAGGTCCATTCCAAACACACATTCTTTGTGAAGTTTTTTGTTTGTTTGTTTGATTGATTTTTGTTTGTTTGTTTGTTTGTTTTAATGTCACAGTCCAGTGCCCTCTTCATTTGTTGTACAGGGGTGCGGTTCTCATGTCGGTACCTGCCTGACTGCATTCGCCACGGACATATTGCAATATTTTATCTTTCTTTCTCGTTCTGTTGCCTCCACTACAAGGACATAATCTTGAGAGCAAGGTTTTCTCTATCATGGGAAATAACAAACATCATCCTTGATACTGTTAATAGTTCAATAAATTAGAACTTAATCCTTAATAGCTAAACAAATTGTTAACACATGCAACATGAGCTGTTGATTTGTTTGACATTTGAAGTAATGTTTTTATCCTCCTACCCTCTCAAGTTTTTTTTTTAGGAGGGCTTGCCTAATGTAGGGCAATATATTAGGGTTGTTAGGTTTGTGTGTGTGTGTGTGTGTGTGTATAGTACAATTTTTGTTGCATGAGGATTCTTAAGATTCCTTTAAATGGCCTTTGAAACTAAGCATGGAAACTAAGCATATGCTCTGAGACATAGGCAGGAACTGGAATGTACCCTATAGGGTAATAGTCATATCCTATGAGACATAGGCAGGGACTGTCAGGGATTCCTGAGGGAGGAGAGGACCATACGACTGACCAGGTAATCAGATGATATGACATCAGTTCCGTGGCGCAACTCAAAACACAGCTGTGGGGCAGGCATCTGGAACTATCCACGAGTCTCTTTATCTCCTTTTCCCGTCTTACTGAGGACGTGATAGAAGCTTCGCCTTCCTTATTCTGTACAAACAACTTTACCTTTATCAACACACAGCTTTTCCATTCCTCCATGGATTTTAACCACATTTTATTTATTAACATCTTTTACTCATTCAGTTGTGAGCAGTGTGCTTTCTAAATACTCTTGGCTGATATTATGTACTGCCCATCACACTCCAGTGATGAACACTGAAAATATGACACCAATTAAAAGTGAGCTTTTGCTGTTAAAAATAATAGTCATTGGCTGGGTGTGGTGATGTAGACCTTTAATCCCAGTACTTGGGAAGTAGAGGCAGGCAGGGCTCAGAGTTTGGCCAGTGTGGTCTGCATAAGGAGTTTCTAGGCCAGCTAGGGCTACATAGTGAGACCCTATCTCAAACATAAATACATATCATTTGGAGATATGGCTCAGTGGTGGGATATTTGCCTGGGCTCAGTGTTTTATCCCTTGCATATATATATATATGTGTGTGTGTGTGTGTGTGTGTGTGTGTGTGTGTGTACATATATTATAATATATGCATAAACTTTTATGCATGTTTATGTCATCTTATTTCTCTAAGTGAGCCAAGTTTAGAGAGTATGCTACTAGAAATGGAGCTTCTCATCAAGCTACTAGGTGGTGTCCAGACCCAGCAGAATGTGGCTATGGGTGGCTGCAATGCTGTAGGGCTGTGTTTACACGGAACCTCTCATTTGAGGAACTTTGAGTGCTTCTTAAACATTGCCTCATGAGTTCTTCCAACATCTCTTGGGGATGAATGGGTTTATTGTTCCCATTTAACTAATAGAGTAATTGGAAAGGGGAGGGCTCAGGCTCCTTTTCATCAGTCAGTGAGCTCTATGACCATAGGAAAAGATGGAGTCTTTTGATTTTCAAGGCCATATTTCTATTGTGTAAGTGATAGATCTTTATTCTGACTTAAAATTTGTCTTCTTTAGCATTAGACTATGAAAGAGTTAACACATAAAAGCTTTCACAATGTTCCCGTGTGTGTATGTGTGTGTGTGTGTGTGTGTGTGTGTGTGCGCTCAGGAGTGAACCCGTGTATTGTGTTTGATGCATATGGAGACCAGAGGATTTGGGTGTAACACTTTAAGACATTAGCCATCCGGTCTTTTGAGACAGGGTCTCTCCCTATCTTGGAGCTCTTTGATCTGGCTAGGCAGGTGGCCAATGAGCTCCAGGAAGCTTCTGTCTGTGTCTTCCCTAGGTTGGGCTTACAAGCACACACCACCATGCCTAACTTTTTTGTGTGGATTCTGGGAATTGAACTGAGGTCATCATGGCTGCACAGCAGACACTTCTTTACTGACTGAGATGTCTCCCCAGCCCTCTGAGTCATTCTTTCTTTTCTTTTATTATGTGTGCGTTCACATGATGGGAGTGCATGTATGTGTGTTTTCATGTGTGTTTGTCACTTGTGTGGGTGGATGTGTGCAGAGACCTGAAGTCGATGTCAGATGTCTTCTGGGATCAGTTCCTCCTTTATTGATTGAGGCAAGGCCTGTGAATTGGACTCAGTGCTCACTAATTCCACTCGGCTAGCTAGGCAGCTGGCCTCCTTATCTGCCTTATCTTTGCCTCCAGCATGCAACGCCTGCCCGCCCGGCTTTTCACTCAGGTTCTGGGAATCTGATCTCTCCCCCTCCCAACCCTTGCAGGGCCGGCACTCTATCAATGGAGCCATCTCCCCAACCCCCACGTCTTTCTTTAACTGCCCACCAAGCTTCCTTATTCCAGCAGTCCTACTGGTATTTGTTTTAGCCTATTTAGAGGCTAGAGTTCAGTCCCTTTAACTGACAGAGTTACAGTTACATCACCAGATTTGAACCAGTACTAGTTGTAGGTGTGACTATTTGCTATGGAACTCAGACACCTCAGTTTACAGAACACAGAGACTAGTTCAGTCCCCAAGCAGCCTGTATCTAGTGAGGTCACTGCAGGATGCCAGCCCTCTGACATGGGTCTGGAATGGCAGCTCACCAACACAGGGGAGTCTGCTGTGGGTGCTGAGGTTATGAGAGATTTTGGTTATCCACTGAAGAAAGCAAAATTAACATGACAACACACTGCTCATTAAAGCCTCTTTCTAGTTCTTTATCTCCGTGCTCTGGGAGGTCTTTTCTCCCTTTCACAGAAAGCTCAGGGACAAGGAAGAGAATGGCAGTGATTAATAGGCCAGGTGATTAGATGTGCTGTGGGCTCTCACTAAGCATTCAGTTACAGTTTGTCTAGGAGATAGTTCTTACCATATTTTAAGCACTAATAGAATTTTTTTTTTAAGTCCCTGAAACCATATAATGTCAGAAAACAAAGAGGCATTCTTTATCCACTATAAAACAGAATCAATTATCTCTAATATAGGCAATCATCAAGTAAGACACAAGCTGGCTTGATGACAGTTGTCAGAGCTTTGTTTCCAGGAGATTTTTTGAGACAGGGCTTTTGCTATGTAGCCTAGGCTGCCCCATCCTCTGAGCACTGGGGTTACTGGTGTGCATCAGGATGCCTGTCTAATCAGAAAATCTTGGCGTCGTTGCCAATGCTGTGTGGATAGGAACATCAGTCTGTCTGATGGTAATAGACAGTGTTACTAGAGAACGAGGCATGGAGATGTCATTCAGGGCAGAACCGGTCCAGAGCAGTGGGAAGGAGACCCCTAGAGCCCCATTATTGCTTCAAAATTTTTAGGATCTCAAGATGGCTCAACAGGTAAACGTGTTTGCCACCAAGCCCATCAACCTGAGTTGTGTCTCTGGGTCCCTCAGGTGGGAGGAAACAGCAAATTTCTACAAGTTGTCTCTGACCTCTGCATGTGCACCATATAGAATGTACACACGCGCGCGCGCGCGCGCGCGCACACACACACACACACGCACACACACAAACATACGCACACAGATGAAATTTTAAAATTCAATCAATTATTTTTTTAAAGAAAGTTTCAGAATCTCTGTGTTTTGGGCCTGACTTGGTATGAAATAAAGCTTAGTCAAGTCTGACCACCTCTCTATGCTGCTACATAAACATGCCCTGTTCTAAGGGAAAGCCCATTGCAACCTCTTTCTAGTTTGGTGCCGGCGCCTTTAAAAGCACAGAATATTTTGGATCTGGTGTTCTAGTGCCAAATCATTTTTGGCTCTCATTGCACTTGAAAAACATGTTTTGGAGAGTCTGTGTAACATTTTGGGCGGGGTGGTTTCTAAAAGGCTCAATCTTAAACACAAAGAGAAGCTGTAAGACCAGTGATTAGCGCTGATGCAACCTTAGGGCTCTGCTGCGCATGCTCCTCTCAGGAACGCTAAAACCATACTGGGTTGACGCATCCAGTTGGTAAGAGAGGGCTATTTTAGCACATGATGCAGGTTTTGAAGTCTGTATCTAAAGTAAACTCTGTGTAGAAATTACTCTGTGTAGAAATTATTTGATAGTGTGTGTGTGTATGTGTGTGTGTACTTCATCATCAGCTTCTAAAAAATAATAAAATGGCTCATTCGAATAAAATAATGAAGTATAAATAACAATTAAATCCGTACCTGTGTGCTTACCACCACGTGTAAGAAAACTTTCCTAATTCCTTCATTTTAAAAGTAACCACTATGTTTGTGTGTGCATTTCTGTGTGAGTTATTTCACAAACTCACACATGAGCGTTGTGCACTCTATTTCCCACCTTATAAACGGGATGTGCTCCATGCTTTTTTTCTGCGATTTGCATTAGTTTAAAGTTTGGTTTTTTTTTTTTTTTGGTGAGATTCATTCATATGCATGTAGCTGATTAAATGTCACTTAAAAGAAGTTCTTCCATATATGTAGAAGAAAAGATTCAGGATCCCTGAGGATACCAAAATGCTCAAATAACTGTGTATAAAGTGATGAGGCATTTGCATATTACCCGTACACATCTTTTTGCATCTTTAAGTCATCTCTGGAATAATTACATACCTAATATCGTGCAAACACTACACTATGTAAATAAGAGCTCTCTGTTTTGTTTTAGAAATAATATTAAGAGAAAATGTCTGGATATGTTCATTACAGATACTTCTTTCCCCAACCCCAATATTTTCCATTCTAAATTTGTTGGTTCTGCTGGAAGTGGAGCTTGCAGATAAGCAGGGCCAACTTTCTTGATTGTGTAAATATACCACAAGCTACTCAGCGTATCTGTTTACTTCCCTTTGACTGATAACCAGGCTGCCTCTAGGCCTTTGGGGAAGGAGGCATACTTGAGTAAGTCTCTTGGTGTTCACAAACAAGAATTTTCCTCCATAGAATATGGAAAATGGAATCACTAGCTAGTGTAATTTGCATTTCTGTTACTTTATTAGATAACGCCATATTGTTTTCCCAAACCAGAGAACCAAATGTCCATCCGCATCCACTGATGGTGTGCTGTAGTCTTTTTGTTTTATATCTTCTTGCAACTTTGGGATGGTTAGACATTCAAACTTTCGTTACCTCAGTGGCCATGGGGAGGTATCTGGCTTTACTATTATCTTTCCTTTGTTAGTAAAAGCTTCTGCACATGCTTAGAAGTCATTTAGTTTTATTTGTTGGCTAGATAATTGTTTCGTTTGCTGAGTTTGACGTTCTCTTGTCTGTATTTAATTTGTGTAATTTGCTTTAGATACAAAAGCTTTCTTTGGTTAGATTCGCTTCAAGCTTCTGCTTCATACTATTATCTTTTCAATTTCCTTTGATATTGCCTGTTACTTCTTTGCAGTTTTCACTCAGGTAAACAGATTATTCTCTGTTTGGTTGTTAAAGAAGGAAAATTAGATCTATTACACTACTCAGACATTTCTTCAAGCATAAGAATCAGAAGTGGTACAAGGCATTTGTGCTAATTATTTTTAAAGTCAAAATAGCAAAGATAAATTCCTCTACAAATCTACAATCTAGTAAGATAATGGCATTTAATCTTAGACAAATGCATTCCTTGATTTATTTAACCATATTCTGGCAGAGTTACAGAAAGGAATACATCTTTCTATTCGCTATCTATTTTCTAGAAAAAGTAGTGTAGGCTTATCTCTCTTTTCTTCTAATCAGATTTGGCTTTCCTTGCCACTCACTTAATATCTAATGTTTCAGAGGTCATAGTGACCTTGTCCTTTCCAAATTCAATGGCTTCTGACTTACAGGTGTCAGATTAAGCAAATGAAGCTCAGAATTTTCAGATAAATTTGAATTTCAGATAAACAGATAATAACTATCGATTATAAGTATGTCTCAAATATATATAAATATATACTCAAAATATTTGTTCCTCAGTCCTTCTCTAAACACACTCAGTTGAGCAGAGCAATGTCCATGACTCAATTATCCACCCCAGGAAATCCATTGCCGTGATTGTAGTGCTGGAGTAAAGCAAATATTCAGAAATTTCACAGTATTTGTGTGATGCATTTATAAAAGAGTAAGCTGTGGTTACATTTCTTTCTAATCAAACGCGTTTCTACTGGTCTCCAGGCTGAGACTTCCTCTCCTTCTGTTAGATTCTCTCCATGAAGACTGATGTGGAAGATGCTGCTCACTGACAGATTGTCCTAGTGGGAAGAATTGAGACTCTCAGAGAGTGGACCTGAGAGAATCTAAGTCAGGGAAGCATAAGGGCAGACTCTGTGGAAAGAGCTTTGAAGTGGGCCTGAGGGTTCTTCTTCCTCTGTGACATTGTCTCATATTTCCTCTCTCATCCCTAAACCTTAGGATACAACTCTCCCTGGCCTATGGAAAAAATGCAAATGATTAATGGATATCACATTTGCTCAAATTGTTCAGTTTGACTAGCATGACTTACATTAAAAAAAGAGTAACGTATGTAATAATAAAAGAATTTGCTAAAAGGGTCCATCTCCAAAATTAGGTTTAGATAATCTGTTTTGTGTCTTAATGCTTTGAAAGCACTTAAACATTTCAAGAGACAGTCACATAGGAAGCCAGATTTAAAATTATAAATAAAGACATTTTTTGAAAGTAAGGACTGGGGGGTGGGGGTAGAGAGTACTTGCTGGCATGCCCAGGGTTCCAGGGTTTGATCCCAACAGAGGGGGGAAAAGTGTAAGGGTCTAAAAATACCTGACCTGCTAAGCAAAGGAATGCACTCTTAAATGGTAGATCTTTCTCTTATCTGAAAAGGTCACAGACTAGTCTCTGTGGGGAGCAAATTTGAGAAACAAGGGATGTGGCCTTTCAGATATGTATTAACAATGAATCCCCATTTATCCATTTGCAAACTGATGTATAGGGAGTTGGGGGGCTCAGGCTGGGACAGATCTCCTACATCGGGCTGTAACAAGGCCGCATTGACAGAAGTCAGGCTCCATAGAGTATAAAGTGATCTCTGCTATAGACTAAGCCAGAAAATAGGGGCGTCAAAAGCACAAGTGAGGGGAGAGAGAGAGAGACAGAGAGAGAGAGAGAGAACCCTATAGTTGCTAATTATTATTATTAATTATTATTATTATAGATGTGTAGAAATGAGTGTTCACTCTCTCAGAGTTACTGGGGGAACATCTGCCTCACTCACAAATTCTCTTTATTCCTTGACTCTCAACATTCTGGTTTTCTTGTCTTACAGGGATATGGTCTTACTCCAGAGAGGGAAGGAGAGTAAAGGGACTGTCCTTAGATGGGTGAGGGTGTGAGGAGCTAGACATTGAAATAAATAAGCATAGAATCAAGGGACTGGCTTACACAGTGCTTCCCTAATGTCATTGTAAAAAAAAAAAATAAGTCTGGTATTTACGTCATTGCTAGACTATGAAACTGCTACTATGGATTTTTCACAATTTGGATAAAAATGTCTCAGCACTCATTGTGAAAACATATGAAGTCCGGCTTATGCTTACCCCCAGAAATATTGTTTAACAACGAAACATGTCCCAGCAAACATGACATGAGAATCCTAGAGTATACTGCTGCTTCAGTGTTCACACAGGGCTGGGTCTTCATTTGGCTTCACGTTCTTTGTTTGATTCTATTCTAGGCTCTTGAGCAAGAGGTGATGGGACACAGTATTGTATTCATGAAGATTTCAAAGATGTGGGGGTTTCTACCAGTTGACCTATTTTGCCAGTCATGCATTATGTAATGCAGAAAGTCTCATGCATACAGCAGAGCCATTAATGCATAATATGTTTTTATATATGTGCATTTATATGTTTATATATGTTTTTGATGCAGAGGCATATTTTTCCTAGAGGACAAGGGAAATGATTTGACTTTCATCAAGAGTGCATTTTCAGATATGATTATAGTAAGATAACTTTAAGAAACTACTTTCCAGATTGAAAGTTCTTTACAGAAAGTATAGCAGGTTTAAAATCTAGGCAGGGCTAGGGATGTGGTGCTCAGTTGGTAGAATGGTTGCCTAGTATGCATATAGTACTGGGTTTGATCTCCAGTATCAAGTAAAACTGGGTATGGAGGGACACCTGTAATCCCAGCCCTGAGGAGCTAGAACAGGAATATCATCTACATAGTAAGTTCAAAGTCAGCCTGGGCTGTGTGAGACCCATCTTAAAAAAAAAAAAAAAAAAGAACAAGGACAGGAATAATCAAAAATTAACTTTATAAAGTATGCTATGTTCTATTATTAGCACCTTTTTTTGCTAAGACATTCTAGAAGCTTAATTCATTCTTTCTGGTCACTAATACGTGAAAGTTGGTACAACAAGCAAAACACCCAATTTGCAACTTGCAGAAGGTTATACAGTAGGTGAACCTAACTTAATATAGTGTCAACACTCATAACTGTAAATAGTTATACAGGAGTTCAAGCTAGCCTGGGCTATAATGATATGCAGTCTCAAAAACCAATCCAACCAACCAACCAACCAACCAACCAACCAACCAACCAACCAACCAACCAATCAGACAGACTAATAGAAAGACACATACATGTTTTCCTAAAAAATTAAAATGGGATCCACACACTATCTTAGTCATTTGTTCATTTCTTTATTTGGCGCATTTTTATTAAATACTTATTGTGAGCTTGACACAGGTAAAATACTGTTAAGTTAGAGGTAAATTTCTTTTACAGCCTATATTACAGTGAACAAGACAGAACAACAAACAGTCGCAAAAACAAATAGAAGCTGATGTCCCTGGTGCGGTAATAAATAGGCAGTAAGCCACGTGACTTTGGGGGAGGGACCTGAGGCTAACCTCAGGAACTTGCTTTGGATCTTTGTTCTGAAAGGTAAAGGCGTCCTGCTTCTGGGAGTGGAGAGGGTTGGGCCTGGAGCCCTGGGATCTGGTGTGAGCAATTGGCAGAAGTTGAAGACAAAGAGAAGGGCGGGGGCCTCAGCCTCAAACACCAAGGTGAGGAGACTGAATTTCTGAGATTAAAACTAAGCAAAACAAAACCTGAAGAGTTTGAAGCACTCAGATTATTGTGTGTTAAAGAACAGAAATGATAGGTCATTTCTCAGTCGCCAGTGAAATGAGCCGATTCAAACCAGATTAAAATATATTAAAGGCGGGTTTATTGGAAAGCTTCTCTTTGGTGAGTTCTCTGGCCCCAGGGACAGTGGCTAGGGAAGTCACCACCATGGGGGGGGGGGGGGCGGGGAGAAAGACAGAAGGACTTGGAGGGCTGAGAGAAAGAGAAGAGGAGGGAGGGAGGGAGAGAGAGGGAGAAAAAGAGGGAGTGGGAGGGAGAGGGGGAAGAGAGGGAGTGGGAGAGGGAAAGGAAGAGGGAGAGGGAGGGGGAGAGATAGAGAGGGAGAGCACAAAATGTCTGGATTTTATAGGGAAGAGCCTCTGGGGGAAGGGCAGCCCAGTTCCTGGGCTGGAAAGTTCAGGGCTGAGGGCTTGGTGTGCCAGGCAAGGACTAAGAGATGCTGGGAGAACCTGGTGGCCAGGTCTGGTTTGGTATGTAAAAAAGGCCCCTCAGTCCCTTGTCTCTGGGTCCAAAGCAAACAAGAAGTAGAAACAGAAACAAGGCCTCTAGAAAACAGGGACTTGTATCTGGGAAGGGTACATAGAAAGAAAAAGCAGAGATCCTAGGTTCTGGTTACCGGGAAGAAGTGTGAATGTGTCCACATGTCTGACAAGAGTCCAGCATTCTGTGAAGCTGGTGAAACGCTTAGGATGGAGGTGCTGGTGGGTGGTGGGTAGCAGGCAGCACTGCTTGCTGGCTAGTTGATCAATAAACAGTGACTGAGAGAAAGCTGGTGGGTGTGCAAAGACCTTTAGCTGTCTTTACCAAAGCTCTGAAAGCTTGAGGCAGTGTTCCTGCTAACCACAATGGCCTCATCATCATTACCTTTTAAAATCTCCCTTCCTGTTTGCTCCCCTTCCCACAAAGAGGAGCATGCTTGGGGCCAAGAAATTAAAGACAATTCAGAAACGTTTGTTAAGTGCCTCTACTAAAAGACAGTTTCAACACAACATCTCCTTCATATGCATTGGCTTGACACTCTCAACCAGTTGGGTTTTCTGTCTGGTTTGTTTGAGTTTCCTTCCTGGGATGGCTGTGCTAGGCAGAGCTGCTATTCTTGTCTCATTCTCCTTCCAGGAGAACAGACCACACATTTACAGCAAGCCAGAGGAACTTTGGGTGGGCAATGCAACCCCCTCTTGCTATCAGAAAGTAGCCAGCCTTTAAAGACTGAGCTATCTATTAGTCGTTTGGTATTCTAAACATGTGGGTGTGGGCTCTCCACTTGAGGGTGGCTGGCCTAAATTTGTAACCAAGTTTTTTCCAAGTAGATTGTGGAAATGGCTGGAGGGATTCCACTTTTTAGCAGTTCAACCAGAAGCTCAGTGCTTAGGCCGGGATAGTGACTATTTTGTAAACTTGTTAAAGTCCAGAGCTCATGTCTTCTAAGAATGCACCAATGAAGTGAATTGAGTGCTTTAAGAACAGCTAGGCACAAACTCAGAAATGAACTCAATTCCTTAGAGTGCTTTACAGAAATGACCTCTTAAGCTGTCATATACTCCTTTCTCGAAATCCTTCAGGCTGATGGTAGTGGCACACACCTTTAATCTCACTGAGTTTGAGACCACCCTGGCTATATAATGAGTTCCTGGACAGCTAGGACTGTTACATAGAGAAACCCTTTCTCAAAAAAAAAAAAAAAAACCAACCAACCAACCCACCCACCTACCCACCCACCAACCAACCAACCCACCTACCCACCCACCAACCCACCCACCCACCCACCAACCCACCCACCAACCTACCCATCCACCAACCCACCCACCAACCCACCCACCCACCAAAATCCTTCAGTCATACCTCTGGTTGTACTTGTGTGAATCCCTTCTTTCACAGATGATCCCTTCCTAATGAATTGATCATAGTTGGGGGGATCATAGCTTTAGAAAGTCAAAGACCTGGGACAACTTCCGCTTGTGTTAAATTTTAAGTATAGGACAAGAAAATTCTAACAGACTTTAGATCATACATGTTCTGAATCCATAACTCTACCATGACTTATCTATGAAGAATGGGCCCCTGTTGTATTAAAATATGGAAATTCTTCTCTTCTTCCTCCTTCTTCCACTACTACCACTACCACCACCACCACCACCACCACCACCACTACTACTACTACTGCTACTACTTTTTCTCCTCCTTCTTTTCCCTTTTCTTCTTCCTCTTCTTTTTCTCCTCTTCCTCTTCCTTTTTTCCTTTTCTTCTTCTTCCTCTTCTTTTCCTCCTCCTCCTCCTCCTCCTCTTCCTTCTTCTTCTTCTTGAGACAGAGTTTCTCTGTATAGTCCTGACTATCCTGGAACTTGATCTGTAGACCAGGATGGCTTCAAAATCAGAGATTTTCCACTGCCTCATGAGTGCTAGGATTAAAAGTATGAGTCACCATTGCCTTGCTAAATTGTTTTTTGTTTTGTTTTGTTTTTTTGGAAATTCTTAGATGCTGTTATAATTATATACAGAAATACCAAATAGTGAGAAAAGATTTCATAGAACTCAGTGACCTAAAAAAATGGTTCAGGTTATAGAATGTAGTGGAAAATTCTATATAAATTTATATAAATATATAAAAGTTGTATACACTGATTATTTTTGGTGGAAAATCATATTTTGGTACTTACAAAGGAAGAACAAGACAGGTAATCAAGGACTCCATCTGTGTGGTGAAAGACTAGAGGGCTTAGTCTGAACTCTTCTAGAGCTTTCCAAATGGCCTTCAGTGAAAGTAATGATTTTGTAGTAAAGAAGTATTCAGTGAGGACATCAATATCAACCTTAATATACTCCACGGATATATGTTAATTTTGTAATTGTTAAGGAAATATTAAATATGGTATAATATTAATTTTATAGATCAGTGGTGAGAATTACATTAGATAGAGTGATTTATAGAAAATTCTTAATGTGGTATCTGGCATTTAATTATGTTTTCAACTATTTTAACCCAATTTAACCTTATCTAGGTTTAGACCATAAATGACTTTTTTTTTTTAAACCTTAAAACAAACAAAACAAACCAATACAAAAAATGATATTCTGCAAAGGGTGAGGATTTGTCACTTCTTAGGATATTCAAGAGAATTCTGCTGGCTGGGAAGACAATTTTGAAAAGGATGAATATGGAATGCCTTGGGCCTTGGGAGGAACACTGAAGTAGGTGGGTAAATCTGAGATGATTATTTTGCAGTATTTGTTTGGACCTATATGATCTGGTTTGTTGTTTAAAAACCTGTCATTACTATATATCCATATTAGGAACATAGACAGATGGCATAATATCTAACTCAAAGAGAGAAATTAGTCTGTCATGATAAATGGTCTGCCTCTTCAGACAGATAAAGAAGTGTCTTGCCAGAGTCTCTGCGATGGAAAGCACAAGCCCTGTAGCTTTCTCCTGGTGGTACGCTCAAGAGAGGCTTGAGATATGGTGCAAAGACACATCGCATCTTGTTACCCGTATCTCACATCCTGGGCTTTTTATCATCAGCAACCAAGGTCCTCATCCCTCAGCGCACGCACACACACACACACACACACACACACACACACACACACACACATTGCTATAACCCCCTGTACTCATACACAGACACACCCCCTCATTCCTTTTTCCTCTGTCTGAGTTAGGACCACCTCTTTCTCCACCGCCCTGTTATCTCTAGTTTGGCATATCCCATAGGTTATCACCAGTGGTTTTTTTGGTCTTTTGGTTTTTTTTATCTTGCTCCTGCAGTTCATTGAGAAACCCCCTGTCCTAGCCTCTCAGAGACTTCCTTTCTTCATCTTAGACTTTCACTATTGATGGGACCATAATGCCTCCTTTAGAAGTCTGTTGTGGGCATTCCATTGTGTAATGGAAGGAGAGCTCCTGGCACACACCAGGCTCTTGATAATGGAAGCTATTATTATGATTAATTATATTATTTATTCACTTTTGTATCCTCAGGGCCCGGCACAGTGCCTGATGTATGACGAATGTAAAATAAATTTCTAGTGAATTAATGAATTAACTCAGACACTTTCAGAATGTGGCTTCGAGTAAAAGAAGACAGCTATTTTGTAATGTTTATGATAGGAGATTGGGGGTTAAAAAGGCACTTCCTCCAAAAAACCTGCTTGAGCCCATCTTGGGTCCCTGTCATCCCTTGGGTTAAGCCACTTGCATATAGAAACACTGTCATTCCCATGCAGATAGGGCTTAATGGGCACAAGAGGAGTTTCCCTCTGGCTCTCAACTATTTAATCTATTTAGCGCACTTCTTTAGCCTTGGTAACACTGGTGGTCTGTCCTAATCCAGCAAGCAATTCATGATGAAATTCAGATGCCTGCTAGCCCCAGAGTCCTGTGATCTGTTCCCTCTACCTCTCACCATTCACAGAACCTGCTAGCTGATTTGCATGCCACCCCCTATCTTTCCCCTACTTCCTTTTAGAAAGATGTTTGTGAATTATTTTAAGCCAGTTGAATCACTCTGAGAGTTAACGTGCTATTTTTAAGGGTTTTTTTTTTGAGGAACAGTTGAGAAGGATGTAGGGATCTGAGCAGTTTCACAATAATATCCCACAGAAACTCCAGCCTACCAAGTTTGTGGTAAAATTTCCCATCTGAAAACTTGAGAGTGAATGGTCTCAGATGCCACATTCTAAACAGTTCAGCTGGAAAAGTCCTTGCTAAAGCCATGGTGGGTGAGGTGGGTGAGGTTCATAGGCAGTTGTCTGCTGCATGAGAGATTTCTTCCTGGTCCAACTTAGAAATGTGGTGCTTTCTCTTGCCGCCTCTGCCTGGGTGCAGAGCTTGGGTTTTTTATATCAAGGCCACTCTTCCTACCCTTGTCACTCTTCATAGCATCCCGTCCTTTAAGAATAATGCCATGGACCTAGCATCCCAGGTAGATATAACATAGCTCCCTAGGTGGGGCACTGAGTGAGACCACTATTGACTGATAATCTGGCTTGTTTTGATGAACTTTTTCTGAGATCTTAGCTTACCAACCGACCTACAGTTTTCTCTCAGATCTCCATACAAGTTCCATGAAGTAAGACCCAGACATGTTTTATCTTGTCCTAACTTCCATAGACCTTTATACTGATGCTATCTCAGTGATGCATCTAACTTTTCCCTGATCTTCCTTATTGCTTATCTTTCTACAGAAATCTGTATCTTCTCGCTCAACCATACTGTTTCATTTCACCACCGTACGTGTCTCTGACACAGTGGTGTGTGCCTCTGTTTTCAAAAACACTTAGTACTTGGTTAAGTACTAAGAAGAATGGAAAGGCCAAGTGTAACTAAGACTCGGTAAATAGTTTTTGTTGTCAATGATGAAATACTTTGGCATAGTCACAGACTGTACCTTCTATAATTCAGATCCTGTAAGTCATGGAAAAACATTAGTGAGGTGTTAGGAAGTTGATAAAATCTAGACTTATGTCTTATTAACAAACTGGAAAGCTGTATATAGTATTTACACATTTTCTCTATACATATCCAATCAGATACTTACATGTTAGGAGTGAAAAGTGGCCATAGACTTTTTATTTTCTGGGTTCTGGATAAAGAAAAATATTCTATAATATCAAGTCTGTTTCAATCTTCAGGGAATTTACCATCTCACATATAACATGTAAATATTGTTTGCAGTGAGGGTATATGTTATGCTCCTTCTCCTTTTGATATGTAGAATACTGAGAAAAATTTAACATAGATTTTGGAGATGTTGCTATAACCCTGATGTGACAAGGAAGAGGCCGTTTGTCCTTTTGTTTCGATCATTTTGGGAATGATTGATAGCACAGTCAATTTATAGGTTTATATTTTTGTCAGACTTAATAATATATGAACAAAGAACCTTAAATTAAAATCTAGAAGGAACCTGAAAGGTGTTTGTGTGTTTGTTTTTGTTTGTTGGGAAGCAGATTTTTGGAGAGGTTACTTATGTAAGATTAGCTGACTAAGGCAGTGCAAAAAATCCAGACCATCAGCCTCCTAGGGTCAAGCCCTGTCTGTGCTCCAGCTATGAGTTCTTGGGCTGGGCTGGGGACATACCATTCTGAAGTTTTGTTTATTTATATAGACATCTTCATGGTGCTTCACTGGTGCCTTTACATTTACAGACAAGTATATGTGGGCAGAGTCAACATATTCTATGTATATAGGCCACACGCAGAAAGCAGTGAATCATTGGAATGTAAGCTTTTTGTTCCATCATTCTGAACCATTGCTAACTTAGCCATTAAGCCTTAGCAATCAAAACAAACAAACAAACAAACAACAGACAAACAAAATGGGATGCTATGAAATATTTGGTGAGGGAAGAGGGAGTGCAGACTGGAGAAGGCTGGAGGAAGAGCAGATATCCCCTTTCCTGTGCCTCAGTGGGTCATGTGACACAGCGGCTGAGCTCTGAGCTTCCTGTTAGATTCCTCTCACCCTCTCCCATCACTCTTTGGCTTGTCCCTCTCTCTAGCAAGTTCTGAGATACTTCCTCTCACTAGGGGAATGGATATCAACAGCTCTTCCTGACAGTGAAACTTAAGAAGAGAAAGGGAGAAAGACTATGGGTTCCCTTTCCTTGATCTGATTTGTTCCTTCTTGCCGGGAAGTGTGGCACTATATTGCTTTCCTGAGCACCAGTGGACTGAGGAAGCATGTGAGAGAAAATGTGCCAGAAGAGAAAACAGAAAAGCTAAGAAATATGAGGAAATGGTTAACAACCTTATAGATCAACACACACTCACACACACACACACACACACACACACACACACACATGCTCACATGCACTCAGACACACATGCTCACACACATGCTCACACACACATATGCTCACACACATGTACATTCACACACACAGCTCACACACATGCACACACACACACACACACACACACACACACACACACAGCCTCTCAGACCCTTTACTTCTCCTTTGAGAGAACCCTGGTAAGTCCTGGCCATGTTCCTCAGCATACTGTGTTTTACTGAACTTCTCTTTGAACCTCTATAAAATGCTGAAGGGACATGAAGGGATGGTGACCCTTATTCCTACTCATCAGAATCATCAGCGTTTTAATTTTTTCCTTTTGCTTAAGTTTTCAGGTCAGTTTCTTGATCTGAAGCACTGGTCTTCCCTTTTCCAGGGGCCTTGACAATTACCTCTCCTTTCAAGACTATAGGACATCTTAATTTGTAATAAAATTGCGTGAATGAGTTGTGGTAAGGCTTTTGGCAGAGTCTAGGAAATAATGGCTTCATTGTAACATGAATCATTGCAATGCTGCTTCCTTAGCACAATTAACTCAAGACAGCACTTATTGTCGGAATTAAGTGATTTCCTCCAAAAGCTCTCTGCCTTATGTGGGCTCCGGGACAGGGCCAGGGCACCGTGAGCACAGACAGAGGCTTTAACAAATCATCTTTTATCTGAAGCATAATAAAAACAAACTTGCGCTTTCTCACAGTCTTCCCACGGAGATCATCACCGGCTTTCAGAGCATTAGCAGACGGGAGAAGGCATGGAGAAGTCACTACTGCAAAAAGGAAAACAAAGAAAAGTTGAGAAACATCCCCTCCCCTGAGTGTGGTGAGCACCGTGGTCCGGAGCTTTGCTTATACGATTCTCTAAGGCCATCTGGCTGTAAATATCCATGCAGTGGTGGGACACGCCATAGAACGTCAGTGCTGGCTTGGAGACACAGACAGTGCAAGGGTTTAATGGAACTTGAGTGACACAGCTTTGTTTTGCTGTGACATGAACTGACATACAATAGTATTGTCCCAGAGTCACATCAATGAAAACATGACATTGTTACACTGCTTGCTTTTCAGCATAGGTGGACTTGAAAATACTTAAAATGCTGCGAACTTTAACTAGGACTTTAAGAACTTAAAGTCTAGCAGACAACTGGGTGCACGACATGGATAGCAACTTCTACTTTGAGTTTTCTAAACAAGAAAAATTAAATTTTACCTTTGCAACACTGGGCTGTGATGCTGTCTGCTCCTTTCTATTACAAGTTATTATTGGATGAGAAAAGACCAGGAGGTGTATGACTGAGCTTCCATTGTAGGGCAAGTAATTTTTGGGTTGGAGTCACCACAATGTGAGGAACTGTATCAGAGGGTTATAGCATTTGGAAGGTTGAGGATTATTGGGTTAGAGGGAATAGAGCTGAGCAGGGAAAAGAAATAGAAATTTTCCTAAGTATTCTTTTCTTCTAGGGTGTGGTGGACCAGTTTCGAAGTATAGCAGTCCCCCTTTTCCTATGGTGTCACGTTCTAGGGTGTGGTGGACCAGTTTCGAAGTATAGCAGTCCCCCTTTTCCTATGGTGTCACGTTCTGGACACTTAGTTCTTTGTGGTCAGCCACCATCTGAAAATATTAAGTAGAAAATTCCCGAAATAATTTGAAAATCTTAAATACATGCCATTCTGAGTAACAGGATGACATTTTGCACTGTCTCTCTCTGGAGTCCAGGATATGAGTCATCCATCTGTCAACGGTGTCCATGCTCTGTATGCTGCCTGCCATGAGTCACCTAGTAGCCATCTAGACGGTCAGATGACTATCACACTATCTCAGGACTTCTGCTTACGTAACTCCTGTTGTAGCCCAATGCTATGTGAGAGCCCTCCATCATTCACCTCATTGTCTACGCATTTTGTCAAGAAGGAGAAGGGTGAGTCCAGATCAAAAAGATATTTGAGACAAAGGGACATCTTACCTAAGTTTCAATATGGTATATTGTTTGGAATTGCTCTATTTTTTATTGTTATTATCTATTACTGTGGCTAATAAATTAAACATTTGATGTATGTATGTAAAGAAATACACAACACACAGACACACAGACACAGACACAGACACACAGACACACAGACACACAGACACACACACACACACACACACACACACACAGAGGATGTGATATATTTTCAGTTACCAGTACTCACAGTGGGTCTCAGAACATGTACCTTTTATATAAGGGGCTTTATTGAATTTAACATGGTAATATATTTCTTGTTTCTTATAAAAAATATGAACTGGTTATGGTAGTGTCCACTTGTAAACTCAAGTGGACTCTTAAAAGACTGAGGCAGGAACATCATAAGTTCAAGACCAGCCTATGTGACTTAGTAGGATTCTGTCTCAAGATAAAAATTGAGAGAGACCCAGAGATGTGAGCTCATGGGAGAGCACTTAACTAAGCGTGCAAGAGACCCCAAGTTTAATCAGTACTGTCCTCTCAATCACATAAGTTGTTGAACTTGACTCTTTCTTTCAAGCATGGCCACCTACTGTCCATATAGGACAGCTTTCACCCTGAGGACCATCCACAGAGTTGAGTAAACTCGTCGCTATGTTCCCTATGATAAAGGTGAACATACAAAGTAGGGTGGATTTTAAGGGACATTGAAGAAAGTTCCAAGTCACTTTTGTTGACTAGGATAAACATTCACGTGGCTTACAATTCCACAAACTCCACAGAGCGAGGTCAGTCTCTCTTTCAGCTCTTCCCACAGCCAATTGCCTTCCCTTCCCAAAGATAATCATTCTTATCATTTTATTTTGTTGTTCCAGGGGTGGTACATTAAGAAGCTTCTAGAAACAGCTTCTATCTCATAACAGGTCATAAAGATCACCCTTTTTGCACCATGGAAAGTCATTGGCCTCTCTTTGGCAAGGAGATAGAAGCTGAGCTCAGGTTGATGTACTGCATCACGATGACTTAGAAAAGCAGGCAGAGCCAGCTTCACTTTTCCAGGTGAAAATGGTAATTACAGAAGACATCTTTATTTGCCCCATTAAATAGGCCATGACTGGTGGAGCCAATGCCCTCATCAGAGACCAGAGTTCCTATCTCATTTTGTCCATTACACGTAGACGTACAACCAACCCACAGGTCTTCTCTGAGACTAACTGGAGGTTAAGTGTGGGTGCAAATTGCTTTTCTACTTAGAATTCATCCTCTAAACTAACTTGTGAAGGGACAAAGAATTTTAATATTATACTAGCAATATTGGTAGTTTCAACAGGCATTTAGCAAATGGATATAGATATACACCTATACACATGGGTCCATAAGCTTTTATGACCTCTTCACATCCTCTTCAGCCTCTTGTCTAAATTTAGGGCTAATCTAATGGTTACCGCAATTCACAAATGCATGCACTCAAGAGGAAAGATTGGATTTGTTTTTTCTACTCAACCACAATGAAACATAATGAGAAAGGGGGTGACTCAAGATGAACTTGCTGGAAAAGTCTAGTAATTGTTCCTCTCTCGGTAGTTTATATCTGAAAACGTATTGATGGTTTGTCCCTTGTCCCGACTCCTAAATGTACTCCATTTCATGACTCAGTACCTCTGGCTGCTCCAAGAAGGAAAATATCTGAGGCTGTGATGTTTCAGTTCCTGATTGTGTTCTTATTTTAGCCTTATTTGTACACATCATGATGGAATTCTAGATTCCAGCATCTTTTTTTTTTTTTTTTGAGATAGTGTCTCTTTGTTTACATAGCCCTGGCTGTCCTGGAACTTGATGTGCACACCAGACTGCCCTTGAATTCACAGAGATCCATCTGCCTCTGCCTCCTGAGTGCTGAGATTAGAAGTGGATGCCATCATACTTGGTCCCTAGCATCTATCCTAAAAACATGTTTCCAGTATCGGTCATCTATAATGTCTGAAGCTTTAGAGAGGAGGCCCTGCTGCTCTTACTGGATTGGCATTGAGAATAGATATGTACCATTTACACATACTTTATTTAACCCTAGTCCATGTGGATAATTTCGCAAACGACCCATGGGATGAAGACACTTGTAAAGAGTATTCTCCCTGAGCTTGAACTGATTTCCCATCACAGAGAATGAAGTGTTCTGCTCTCTATCCACAATTCCACAACTCCAAGGCAACTAAAAATGAAGGTCCATATATATCAATGCATATAGGAGGGACTCTGCCCCTTGTTGAATTAAAAGCATAGAGACATGTCTGACCCTACTAGTGTTTCTTCATGGTCTAGTAAATAGGCCTTTCTGAATTGCTTTGCAACTTTGCCAGAATGTCTTGAAATACACTATTAAATATTTTCCCAGCCATGTAATAAACAAACATATAATAAGGTTGTTTGTGATAGTAAAAGAAATTAGTTGTAGCATCTCAACTCCTTCCATTCCTCCCTCTCTTGGGAAATGTTGTTGAAAGTGACAACTTTTATAGAGAAAGATGGTAATAAGTATGGTATTCAGGCTTCGTAACACTGGAGACATATCTGGATGCCTTCATTTGGTTGAGTAGCAAAAAAGAGGCAAAAGTATGTCCAGCAGTGGGACTAGAATCTTGACTTCGGTGCAAAGTCAAGATTGCTGCACAGAGGACAAAGCGTTCCTATTCATGCTCATATTTACTGTGAGAGATTGAACACCCACCCTTAACAATTCCCTGTCTACAATGCTCTGAGGTTCTCAGACTCGGATGTGGTCACAAGGATGAGTCTATCCATGTCCTTAGGAGAGGAAGATGAGAGAACTCTTACTCTCACAGTCTGAAAAGGATACGGCAGGAAGGCTGAGCCACTTAGAAGGAAAAGGACTCTATTGGGAAACTGAGCTGGCAGACACCTTGATCTTGGACTTACTAGCCCCAGAACTGTGAAAAATAAATACCTGTTGTTTAAGCTACTGCGTTTACAGTATTTTGTTATGGCAGCATATCCAACCCAATACTTCAATACTGCTCAGCTACTGGGATTACAGTTTATCACTTCAGCCTGTTACTTGTTGTGGCTGTTTGCTCTGACGGAGGAATGTCTTGATTGTTATCTAGACAGTCATTCAAGGCAAAAGCTCTTGTTGTTCAGTAAAGACAGTTTATCATCCAGCATTTCTAAGTTCATAAGTGAACCTTAATTAGGAGATTTCATTTTCCATATTACATTGCCCTGATAATTATTCAAGATATTGAATCACCACCATATTTTAAATGTAACTTCAGTTCTCATTTTCGTTTAAGTTTCTTCACTTGAACATGAGCTCTAGGAAGGCTGAGATATGTTCTCTTTCTCCATTGAGTTCAACAGATGAAATACTGCATAGGGAACATTTCTGGGCTGTGATGGTGGCTAAAATATAACAGGACTTCAAATTCATAGCTAGCTTAGTCTTTGGGACGGACTAAGTAATTGCCACATATAAATCTGCAAACAAGTATTTATAGCAGCTTTGTTTACAAGTCCCAGAGTTGGAAGCAAGAGGAAGAAAGAGGTTCTTCAACAGATGAATAGATAAACTGTAGTATATCCAGACAGTGAGGACATGTTCATCCATCCATGAAAAAGCATGATAGAAACTAAAATACAGAGTGAGAATTCCAAGGAAATGGGATGTCAGAGTTTACTTGGTATGTTTCCATCTGTATGATATTCTGGAAAAGGAAAGCCACACAGACAGTAAGACGAAGATCAGTGGTTACCAGGCCCAGAGGAAGGGAAGAGAGAAAAGGAGAAGTACTGAGGAATTAAAGAAGAGAAAAAGACTCTGTATGCTACTACCGTGAATATGTTATCATACATGTATTTCACCAAATCACCAGAATATACAAACCACAATGATGGGCCCCCATGTGAACTCTGGAAATAGCAATAATGACGCCCAGTCTAGGATTGTTTAAAAGATGTACTAATCTGGAAGGATGTGTTGACAGTGGCAGGAGAATGTTTATAGCAGAATTGAGACATATCAGAAATCTATGCATTTTCTCTCAGTCATCCCGTGAAACTAAAGTTGCTCTTGAAAGTTAAAAAAAAAGTTAAGGACCCCTTTGATATTTTCCCCCCAGGGTATCTTTTTCATCTGTCTCTCTGTTCTTTGTTTTGATACTATTCAAGTTCATTATATTCCTCTGTCTAAGATGATGGTCACAAGAAGACTGATTTGGCAAAGAGGACTGTTAAGAGATCTAAATGGTTTTGTGGAGACTAGAAAACTATGTGGCTAGATCTATAATCTCACCTAATCTATACCAAGAATTCAGACTCAGAACCAAGACTAAGTTCTACACATATCTAGGAGATTTAGGATCTGATTGTCCAGTTTAGGATCATTGAAGACTATGTAAAGAAGAGAAAGAAAAGGTTTCTTTAGTACACAATTACTAGTCTCAGATAAATACCTTATACTATGTTGCAAATTTGCCCACAGATAGAAGTGAGAGCAAAATACATACAGGTAGTCATGTTGTATTTGATAATTCAGTTTTCCATGGAGCATCCTGGTAAATTTCAAATCAGGAAAGGAGACTCGCTACTCACAGTTGGGGAAACCAACTTAGACATGGGAATAAAAGCTAGGTAAGAAAGATGATTTCACTTTACAGCAGCAAAGAGAACAACATTCACTCTCTGACTTTAACCAAACTCTATACATAGCTGTTGTTTATAAGGAATGTATATTCCTCAAATTTGTGATTGGCACACAACTTAATGTGGGTGGAATACAGGCCAAAAAAAAAAAAAAAAAAAAAACCAAACAAACAAAAAAAACCCAGGAAATTCATACATTTGTACAAGGTGGGCCAAGATTGGCAACTAGGACGTTCACAAGGTTTTAGGTAACAGTAAAAACTAATATTCACTCTGGAGGCAGGTCTCCATGAGTTTGAGGCCAGCCTGGTCTACAGAGCAAGTTCTGGGACAGTCAGGGCACATAGAAACCTTGTCTCAAAAAACAAAACACAAAAAACACCCAAAAACAAAAAACCAAACAAACCAAAAGAATGCAGGAATGCAGAGGACTATTAAGCTGGGTGTGGTGCCCTTAGTCCTAGCACTCACTCACGTGCTATAGGCAGGCAGATCTTTGTGAGATCAAGGTCAGCTGGTCGACAAAGCGAGTTTGGTGACTGTCTGGGCGGTTATACAGAGAAACCCTGTCTCAAAAACAAAAATAAACACAAACCAAAATCCAAAACCCAAAAACCAAAAATATTCATTGAGAGCATACAACCTACCACCTTTGGTTGTGTGTTGTGGTAAATGCTTTGAAGACAGTTTGGTTTACACAGTGAGCTCTAGGCCAGACAAGGTCTATTTAGTGAGACTATGTCTCAAAACAACAACAACAACAACAACAACAATAGTGCAGCAACAAAACGAACCTCTTAACACTCTACATCTATTGCTTCCCTTAGCCTAGTAACCACCACATGAAACTGGGGCCCTTTTAATCTTCTTTTTGTGAATGATGAAACTGAGATCACAAGGTTAACTTGGTCAAGTATTAAACAACAGAGTCTGATTTCAACCCTAGGGAGCCTGACTCAGAACTGTGTGCTTCTCTACTCCTTACAGGGCTTTGTCAAACCCAGAGACGATAAATGGAATGGAAATCAAGGAAGAAACTCAAAATCCAGACCCTGGTTTAGTAAGGGAACATGAGTGAATGAGGAAACTCTTTTAAGAAGAACTAAATTAACACAGCAAAACAAAAATTGAATACCAGGAAGAATGCAGAAAAAAATGTAAACGTTGTCTTATTGGGCTACAATATTTACATTTATGGGTAGTCCAGGCCAAATTCTTTTGAAAGAACCTAGAGAAGGGACTGAGTAGCACAAATGGCAAAACAGATGAAAATGGAAGTGTGGGAGGAACGTCTTAAAGACGTCTTGTGTCAACAAGCTGGAGTTATCACAGAGAAAGGAGTTTCAGTTGAGAAAATGCCTCCATGAGATTCAGTGGTAAGGCAATCAAGGGGGGAGGGCCCCTTGTGGGTGGTACCATCTGTGGGCTGGTAGTCTTGGGCTCTATAAGAAAGCCAACTGAGCAAGCCAGGAGAAACAAGCAAGCCAGTAAGCAGCATTCCTCCATGGCCTCTGCATCAGCTCCTGCTTCCTGACCTGCTTGAGTTCCAGTCCTGACTTCCTTTGGTGTCATATGAACAGCAGCATGGAAGTGTAAGCTTAATAAACCCTTTCCTCCCCAACTTGCTTCTTGGTCATGATGTTTGTGCAGGAATAGAAACTCTAAGGCACAGTGTAACTAAAGTGGATATGAAAGTTATTCATCATTTGTGAAAAAATGACAATCATTTAAGATGTAAAAGGGAGCTAATGTTGACCTTACTTTGTATTGAACTCATGGTCCTACTACCCCAAGAGTGATCATGGAAAGAATTTATATTTGTCTGTGTTTAGCAAATTCTTAGGAATGAGTTCAAATAACTCCTAACCAACCATTCGGTTGGACCTAACCAACCATAGTAGTCCCAGTGAGAGTGGTTTATAGAGAAAGTAGGCACAAGTAATCTCTTGAAGTCAGACCCTGGTTTAAATTCCAGCTCTATGGTTCTTGGAATAGGTCCTTCTTTCTCCTGAGCTGCAGTTTTATCAACTGCCAACTGTAGGTAACCATACCTCACTGGGCAATTGGGCTTGGCACATAATTGGTACTGGAAAAAAATGTTGCCTGTTATTATAATGAAGATGACCTGATGTGAGTCTGTTGGATGAGCTCAAAAAAGCCGAAGAATGGTGAAGGTTTCAATTTGCTTTTGCTATGAGCTGCATTTCTCGGACCTGACTCTGAGCTTGTGTTTATGTCTCCATGTACACAATGAGAGAGGGCTGTGACCTCTCTTTGTCTTTGGAAAACACATACTTTTGCAGTAGCTCGCATATTATTTCTGAGTTACCTTTTTAAAATGGTTTACAATTACATAGAGATCTCCTGCATGTCTCTTTGGATTTTTGTTGTTGTTGTTTGGTTCATTTATGAGCCCCCTGGGCCTATGATTGAGTGTCTGCCTTTCTTTTGAGAGTAAATTCCTTTGGACTCAGTTGAGGACCCTTGAGTCTGGGGCCCAGGCATACCTTAACTAACAACAGCTATGCAATCATTCTTAGACAGACCTCTGCAAAGGAAATAACAAGTTGCATAAAAGACAAGAAGGGACTGCTTGTTATGACTTACTTACTGCCTATAACTTGAGTCCCTGTCCATTTGGTTTTACCCAAACATGTCAGGTGATCTGGCCTCAAGAGCCAGGTGTGACTCCAGATTGTATTTTGTTGTAATTAGATCTACAGTTAGAGCTGGAGAGTTGACCCTGGTGAACCTGGCTGTTTGATATACTCTGATGATCTCAGCTGTCATAGTTGCCTAGAAAAATTATTGTTCCAGAAATTATCTTGTGTGTGTGTGTGTGTGTGTGTGTGTGTGTGTGTGTTTTGAGACAGGTTTTCTCTACATAGCATTGTCTATCCTGGAAATCACAAGGTTGGCCTTGAACTCACAGAGATTTGCCTGTTTCTGTCTATCAAGTGCTGGGTTAACATTTTGGAAGAGAGCACAGAAACAAGAAGTTGACTGGCATCTGAGACTTTGAACATCACTATGTAATTAAACTGACATTCACATTAAAAGTATTAAAGACATTGCTTGGGGGGAGTAATGTGTAGTATCGAAGATAGACCAACAACAAAGTGTGTTCTCCCTATCTTATCCGGCCCTCTCTTTCTCGTTTTATCCTTTGCTTCAGTTTTTCTGGCTATGGCTGCTAAAAAGGAATGAGTGAAAAGTTTGTATTCATTTAATCTTTATTCCTTGGCAAGACGGACTTTAGATGGCATCTGAGCAGTTCGAGGCCCTGGCATGTGAGTGTCTTGAGCTGCAGCTTCTGTAGGTGTCACAGGGCTTGCTGAGGTGGAGTCTATTCAACAAGTAATCAACACCCAGTTAGCTTTAAATTTAAGATGAAAACAGAAACATAGTTTGAATCAACCAGGTCTGTGAATCGCAGTGAATTTTAGTTACAAATGAAAATGTACTTTGAGAGAGACAGAAAGGTCTGTATTCTAGTCAGGAGCCTAGAGTTGACCACCTTCATATTACAGGCCCCTCTTCATTATATAATACTTAAATATGTTGATTTATTTTTCTTTATTCTTCCTAATTATCAGTGAAACTGCAAAACTGGGTGTTCTTTCTCTTGTATCTAGGATGTCTAGTTAAAGTTAGTCTGGCAAGCATTTTTGATGTTTGTGAGAGAGGGGAAATGTGGATAAAAGGAAGCCCAGGGCTTTTCCTGTAGAGGTGAGTCTAGACTCCCCCGGATTGTTCATTAGAGAGAAAACCTTTGTAAATCAGGGTCATTGTACAATTTACAAACGATTAAGCATTTGTCTTAAAAAGTTTTCCATTTATTTACAAAATTGGCTTTGAGTTTGGAGAAGATAAAATTGTTAATAGATTCTCAGCAGGGAAGGAAGTTTCCAGAATAGTGACTAGCTGCTTCTATCAAGAGCACACTGGCTTAGGGTGGTATGCTGGTGCCTGCAACTTCAGTTCAAAGTCCTTGCTCAACTTGAACACACAGGTTTGGCTGCTAAGGCTATTTTTCTCTTTGTTTTGTTTTGTTTTTAACCATCTAATTAAGAATTCTGGATATAGATTAACTCTCTCCCACTCCTTCCCTTCCTTAGCTGTTTTAACTGACAGGCGACTAAGCACCAAAGTGCTTTGAAGGATTTCCTATTTTGATGGTAAAAATCCTTGTTTATCTTACTGAAAACCATTTTCTCTGTATCTGTCAAGGCTCTAATCTTGCCCTTCTGACTCCTGAGTCCTGCGTCCTTTTCTTCTACGGTTCAGGAAGGAACAATTAAGCAATCCAGCCCTGTTTCTTCTGAAAGCAGGGGGGGAAAGACTTCAAGAGCCCTTGTGCTGAGTCATTATCAACACAGCTTCTCTAACTGCGCAGGAGAGCTAAAGCCCAAAGCCTTTGTCTAAGCCTGGAGAAGCAAATGTGGAGTGAAAAGAAGGCTGAAGGGAAACCTTTTTCTGAGCAGAACTTTATGGACTTTAAATTATGGTCTCATTGGAATGAATTTAGGATCAGGTTACAATTTGCTTATAGCAGATTGTGGGATTAAACTCGTCCAATAAACCTCTTTCAATCTAAGTGGCATGTATGCTGGATTGAACATTTCTGTTCCTTGCAGACCCCCTCTCTTATGATGTCATCGCTGATTGCTCCTTTTGCAGCGCCCTCTCCCCTGACCCCTCCTTCAAGCTCACAGGCAGCTGTGGGGTGTACACTTCCCTGTTCTGTGTCCCTAGGTGTACTGGGATGGGCAGACTGGTGTGTCCAGGGAAAGCTGGCGTTCCAGTGAGTGCCAGGTCACACCCAGACTGCATCTTCCCAGCCCAGTGAAAGCAGAGGGAGGAAGAGACAGGAATGAATGCTGAATCCTAAGGAAAACTTCTGCTTCGCTGGCATCGTTTTCCTTGGGTGGACAATGGGGGATCTTGCCATTCTTTCCCATTCTGATTCTGGATCTGCTCCTCTCTCCTTCATCACTCCACACCAGGGATTCGAGAAGTTTCTCTGCAGCTTTCCTTCTAGCTCTGACTCCCCGGGTGGCTAGTTTTCTCCTGTTGCCCTAACACTCTCTGGTATCACATCTTCACCTGTTCCTCCTCAGTGCTGCACCCCAAGAGTCTTGCAGCCCTCTCCAACCTCATGTTTACTGCTTAGTGACGAGCAGCTGCCCCGTGAACAAGGAAAACCTCTGGCTTCTGATTGCTGGAGATTACTGTTGCTGCTCTAGGCTAGGCCCAACACCTCTTAATGCAGGAAATGGGGGTGGGTGAGCAAGATGACTGTCAAAGCCTTCTGGTAAATAGAGGTCAGAGAGCCTGTGAAAGACCAGGATACTAAAGACCAGCCTGGAATCTGTTTTGCTGCACCATGGAGCACTCTAACCCCCTTATCAGTCAGAAATCCAGTTGTGTCAGTTTCTGCATGGTCTTTTTCTCTTCCACTTCCGTGGTAAGGTTGAAGCCATGGAAATGCTATTAGTTCTTTGTTTTGTTTGGTAGTGGTTGTTTTGTATGGGTTGCTGGGGGATCAAACTACCCCAGCTTTTCACATGCTTTGAAAAGTCCTTAGTTTCACATTCTTTGCAGAAAAAGATGATCTATATCAGCATACACTATCAGTGAATGAAAAAAAAGCCATGAATTTGGAGGGGTATATGGGAAAGTTCTGAAGAAGAAAAGGGAAGGGAGAAATGTCATTCATTGGATTACAATTTCAAAAATAACAAAAACATTTTTAAAAGTTACCTGCTCCCCCTCTTTCTGCATGGCTGTCAATCACATGCATGCGCTACTCTCAATGTGTTATTATAAAGCATTATAATATTATATAATATTATCAATAATATTATATTATATAATAATATTAATATTATAATATTACCATATTGTATAATATGATAACATTATAAATACACAGATAAAAAAATAAAAGTATAATATAGATTATCAATAGAAATTCAAGTATTTTCTCCCTTGCCTGAGTAGATCTTTGCTGTTCGAGATGTGGTGACACACTACAGTTTGGTGGCTGCTGCTACTGGCTTAGTTTTTCTTCTAGACTTAAGTATTTGGGGGCAATCATAGCTCTCCTCCTTGAACTCTTGGTGGGGGCAGGAGTTAGGGAGATGCAGAGTGATGAACTATTTACTCTTTCGCCCTGATTCAGTTTACCTTTCTGATAATAGAGCTTTTTGATTTTCTGAGAAAATCTATTATACCATTAAATCATTTTGATTCTAGCATTAAGCGGAGGTGACTCGTTACCTTTGAATTATGGAATTTGGATTAGCAGGGGACCTCTAGTCTAGTTCTTTCCCTGTGACATGAGGCAACTGAGTCATGAAGAAGCTAGTCTTCTTGACATGGATGATAATGCTTGTTTTCTTCAAAACTGACCTGTCACCTCTGTTCCTTTGTTTACCCTCCTTAAAGTGCCTGCCTACATGCTTGAAGGCAGCTCCTGGGCCAACTTCTGAAGACTTATGAGGAGTCTGTCACAGGCCTTGCTAAGTGACTGGGTTTATGCTTTGGCTTTGACCAAGCTCTTTAGAAGATTCTCATTCTCCCCCTCCCTCTCTCCTTCCCTCCCTCTTTCCCTCCCTCCCTCTCTCCCTCCCCTCCCTCCCTCTTTTTCCTTCTCAAATACAGAAGTTAGATACTCTCTTCCTTATTCTGGATTGTATCATTTCCATGTGCCACAGATACTCTAGTAGCCGCCTGAGGGCCACTGGAGAAGATAGTTTATAAGATCTGGCAAAGTACAGAGGCAGTCACAAGGCATGGAGCAACAATTTTAACCACAGTGGGACTTCTGAAAGTCGGCTTCAAGCTGCATACAATAGAACACACTCTCTTTGTTGCAGCCACTTTTAGATATATTTTCTGTTATTTTTAGCTAAACACACACTAACTGATGTACTGGTCTAAAGGTGGTGGGCATGGTAGAAATGGAACAAGAATCTAGAACTTTAATGGGTACTCTGTGGCAGTGGTCCTCAACCTCCCTAATGCTACGGCCCTTTAACACAGCGCCTCACACTGTCATGATCCCCTACCATAAAATTATTTTTAATGCTACTTCATAACTTCAGTTTTGCTACTGTTATAAATCATAATGTAAATATCTGTCTTTTCCGATGGTCTTAGGTGACTCCTGTGAAAGAGTTGCTCGACCCCAAAGGGAATAGCCATGTTCTATTTTTCATCCTTTGGCATATATTATTTGCCTACACAAGCCTGAGCCAACACTTATGAGTTAATGACAAAGCACCTGTGACTAGAAATCAGGGTGGTTGATTGTTTAAACGCAGGTTCTCTCCACTGTTAGTCCAGGTCACCTTTGCTGGTGCCCCTGAGCTGGGACACTCAGCAATAACCTGGGAGTGTATAAAGGTAACAACGAGTGGTTTCAAATACCCCATAGACACCCATAGTAGATGGGAACGCTTTTGTCAACATCTTTAATGGTTCCAGCTGGTAAATTATTAACCAAATATATGTGGAGTCCTCAGCGTTTCAAAACAGGTTTGTTTTCTGAGCATTGAAGAAAAGTCTCTCGTGCCAATTCCCAAGCTGTAGGTAGTCCCTTACATGACCCACCTCCCCTTTCTTCTCCTTCATTCTCCTCCTCTCCTTCCCTTCTCCCTCTCTTTCAGGGCTGTGCTAGGAGCCTTTTCCTCATGAAGGAACTTTCTCCATGGCTGCAGGCTCCTGCTGTCTTCTGTAGGCATGGCCAAGCGAATCGCTTGATTCAATTCCACCCCTCCTCTCCTAGTATGAGGGGAAAATTTGAACAAAATAAATACAAATCTTGATTCTGGTAAATGCTATAGCAATAACTAACTTATTAACCCTGTGTAAATTACTTAACTCCCCTCAATTGGCAACTTATACTATTTGTGTTATGTGTATCTGGGAGACCTTGTGAGAATCAAGTGACATAAGTCTTGTGCATAGACTGTTGTCTGTGTAGTTCTTACCATGGGGTACTGTTTGAGTTGACATTTCTGCTGTACAGAAGACTGATACACATCCATTCACGTGTTCCAATTCTGACTGACTTAGAAGTCCGGAAGAACAAGTCTGCATGCCGATGGAATGACCTGCTGTACACAGTTGCTGGCACACATGGTGTGGTGTTGTTTACATGCTAACATCGGGGGACAGAGCCTGGCATTCTCTCCAATATCTGCATATCATCAATATGTTGGGAATAGTCAACCCCGAAAGGAGAAAGGACAGGGTTGAGAAAGGCCATGGAGAATGGGGAGCCAGGCTTTTTAACAGGACAGGGACTGTTGTATTGTTAAGGTTTTGTCTGTGCAGCATTACACTGTCCTGAGTTACAGAGGATGAAACATCTGGCCTAATATCCTCACTAAGTCAACAACCCTGGGGAAAATGGGTAACATACTTAGAGTTTTGGCATTGGTTTGATAGAAGCGAAGAGTGTACATACCTCATATAGGGTTACCATGATTTTTTAAATAAAACCCAAAATAATCACCGCATGGTATGGTGGTGATGGAGGTGGTTGTTGTTGTTGTTGTTGTTGTTGTGTGTGTGTGTGTGTGTGTGTGAGAGAGAGAGAGAGAGAGAGAGAGAGAGAGAGACTTATTTAGGTATGTGTTTTACTTCTACTCTGTTTCCATTACTTTTTCAGGGGCAATATATTTTATTTATCGCCATTATGTACCTGAAAAGCACAATATCATGCTGCAAAGCTTGGAGACCAGACAAAAGAGCAGAGGACAATTCACAAGACACCAAGTTTACAGTCACAGTGTAAGTCAACTGAGATGCCAGGACAGACCAGTGTTATTAACAGTAGGCGCTGAGGAGACCATGAGTTGATTGAGGCTGTCAGGTTTTGCAGAAGTTGTGTTTCACGGGCTGTGTCACGAAGAATGACTTCTTTTCAATCAGAGGAAAAATTTCAACCACAGAATCAACAAAAGCCATGCTATGCTGAGAAAGAGGAAGAAACTCAGACTGGCTCAGACTGGTCAGCCAATGGAAATTGGCTTGACAGTAAGGTTGGGCTAGACATCCTACTCATGAATACTGCCCTGGCTCCAGGTAGAGTCCATCAGTCATTTCTCAGGAATTCTTGGTACTTAAGGGAGCAGCTGTGATGAGCTCGCCTGGGGATACTCCATTAACTCCTGATAAACAGTCTAACTTGTTTTTCCTCTTCCTGAAGAACAACAGCATTTACTGAAATGTTTAGATGCGCTAAACTCCAAGAAAGATTATGAGAGGGTGGGGACAAAAGGGTGGGGTGACAGTTCAGTCAGTAAAGCACAAGGATGTGAGTTCAATCCTTAGCACCTACATAAAACCAGAGCATGGTAGTACACACGTGTAATCCCAGCTCAGGAATGGTGAAGACGGGTGAATTCTTGACCTTTGCTGGAACTCACTGACGTCAAACCAGCAAGTTCCAGCTCAGAGACCTGGTTTTAAGAAACAAAGTCCATGGCTCCTGGGTCCTAGAATGATACCTCTTCTTCTAATATGCTTGTGCACACCAACACACCAACACACACACACACACACACACACACACACACACACACACACACACACACACACACACACACACACGAGGATTATGAGGAACACAGAGACCATGAAAGATACCTGGTCAGAAGATCGTTCTAGTTATGGGAAAGGGATAAACTGCATATATAAAGATAACAAATCTTTATAGAAAAAGAGGACTCCACATGTAAAGAAAGAACGCAAAATCAGTACAGTGGAAATAGGAAATGGTAAGGAAATGCTTTGTCATCCACGAAGGGTGGGTTGCTATGGTGTGTGTGTGCAGAGCAACGTTTGGACGGCCTGAAATCACGATTTGACTGGGCTCTACCCGACAGACCACGGCTCTCTTAGCTGTGGAGAGCACTCAGCATGCCACAATGTTTCCTGTTTGCCTGCCATGGTACCCATCACATTTTGTTCTTGTTTTGTGCAGGCATCAGGGCACCAGTGGTTTGGTCCCCTCCACCCCTCCCCACCATTTTCTTTTTCTTAATTCTCTTCCTCTTGCTCCTTTATCACTTATTTATCTTGGCCTGACTCTCAGTGTATGTAGGACATGCCCTCTGCTCCTGCCTCCACCACCACACATGGTCAATTTTTTCTTGACCTGCTAAATTTTTAGAATTTTTTAGAGGAGGACTCTTGGATGCTTTGTGCTTCAGGCTGAGTATTGGACAGGTGTAAGCCTGACACATCAGTTGACTGTACTTGCAATTTAGAATTGGATTGAGGGCAAGTGTCAAGGTAGACACACAAAAGGATGCTGTTAGTCTTGGAAAATGAGGTTAAATCAGAACTAAAGTTTTTTTTTCTAAAGACTTATTTGTGTGTATGTGTGTGTGTGTGTGTGTGTGTGTGTACACGTGCATGCACATATATGCTACATGTATGTAGGTGTCTGTGAAGGTCCCTACATGGCACTGGATCTGCTGGGCCGGAGTTACAGGCAGTTGTGAACTACCTGATGTGGGTGCTAAGAATGGAGTTCTGGTACTGAGCCTTCTCTCCATCGCTCTAATTAAAGTTTTTATATCTCATAAACACAACTGATAAAAATAGTAAGAGCCAACAGTGTTGAGTCAGATGCCTGAGAGGTCTTTGAGAAGGTGAGAAACCAAAAACAATACTGAGGATATCCATGGGAGCTGTCAGGAACCCGAGTTACGGGCGAGCAGGGATCAAGACCCTTGTTGTTCTGAACAATACAGAACTGATCCCACTGCAGATGCTCACTTGGAGCTTCTTGTGTAGGCCTGAAATCCCCAAAGGTTTTATAATGAGAAGTTGCTTTAAGAGGAGACAGCTTAATGATACATAGTGCCTAGGTTTAGTGAGAACCACACTGGCTTGATATTGTCCTTGTGCTGATCATAGGTTTTGGTTACTACCACTACTACTACCACTACCTCTACCTCTACCACTACCACTACTACTACTACTACTTTGAATAAAACAATCTTTAAGCATGAGTCCAGCCTGTGCAGTGTTTTCTAAAGCAAAACTACTCATGGTTTTTTTGTTCCTGGAGTTTTCTTTTTCTGACCTCTTGCCATCAACATTAGACTTAATTTTAAAATAATTTAAAAATTTTATTTGTGTTGCAAATGTAATTAACACATAAACACTTAAATTCATACCTATTCAGTTTCTAGATAAAATATACATAATTTCTCATAGGAGGAAATGATCCATTGAAAGTCTATGTCGTCATACTGTCAGAAAAATATTCTTGTCCCTACCCTGTCTTTAAGAAAAGAAAATGTTTGTCTTAATAGCCTGAGTGCTAATATTTTGTGTCATTCATTCATCTTTTTTCCCTGTCTCCTTTATAATAACCAAAGAACAGAACTGAACAAAGCACAACCTCTCCAAAAAAACCCACAAAGCAACAACTACAGCAATCAATAACAACAAAAACAAGCCAGAAGACTTGGGTGAGCTGAGAAAACAATCAGAGCTGCAAGGGAGATTTGGCGATGTGATGTGGCTTCTTTCATGTGGAAGAACTACACTGTGTGTTGTTATGAAGAAAGTGTGCACCAGGGGAGACAGAAGGTGGTGAGAAGCTGTGAGTCCTAAGCAGTGTTTCTCAGCAGGGCCCCATTAGCACATGTGGGGCCAGGCGGTTAACCACATTCTATAGATACAGTAAAGGATTCTGATAATGTTTTCAATATGGGTCTGGCTCTTCTTAATTAATTGGACATTTTATTTCCTCTTCTAAAATTCTTTAAAAACAACTAAGACTTTTTAAAAAGAAGATTTCTTCCTGTTACAGTTTATAAATGTCTCAGAGTGTGGGTGTCTGGCAAAACCACTCCAAATTCACCCTCAAAGAAGCATTCTTTACTTTTGGACTATTATGGTTTTCCCTTTGACTTTTGCATAAGCACCCACAGCTGCTTCTTCTCTGTTGTCTTTAAACTCACTCTCTCAGGTGAGCTAATTAATTCTTGCAGCTCTGCTTGCTGTTGGCCTGGTTTCTATACCCATCACTAACATTCAACAACTCTTGGCCCTCTGAGTAATGCAAGACCAGGGACACTGCATTTAGATCTAAGAACCCAACATTCATTGAGTTTCTTAATTTGATAAGTATTTAGGTGGCAATTTATCCCTTCCTATGCTACGCTATATCTAGTGATCACATAAAATACCTTTAATTAAATTGTTCATGTTTATATGTAAATTGTAGTATTTAATATATAAGCACTAAAATTCATGATTTTTTTTGTAGTATAGGGTTAGAAAGATGTAGTAAAATAGTCACATAATTATATGACTAATAGAGATAATGACCATGACAAAGTCCTTAGATTCTTACAACCATGTGATATAAAATATTTCTCATTTAGTCTGATTACTTAAAGTTGATTTTTTTTTCTTCTTTTTTAATACTTGGGATTGAATCCAGGACCACACCCATTAGCTAAGTACTCTACCACAGAGATATAGCACCAGCCCTCATTTTTTAAAATTTTCATATCCACTCAGTGGCTAAGACCTGTCGAGTCGAGTAGTTGTACCCCGGTGTTGTAGCTCTGGTAGGAGGGGCAACCACTTCTGAGTTGGTTCCTCTGGGTTCCTGGCCCATTAGCACGTGACTATTGCGCCAGTGTTCTTAAGTGTTCAGTTTTATCTAATCACTTCCCTACTTAAAGATGTTTAGTGGTTCCCAACGCCAAGTGAACCAACTTCAGCCAGATTACTTTGTGTACATGGTCTCTTGTGCTAATTGAGAATCCAGCACTCAGCCCGGTCCTCAGCTTTATATATGCTGTTCTCTATGCCAGCTTGCTGCTTGCCTTCCCTTTTGCACCGCACACCTTATTTGTATAGGTGGCTTGCAAACTGTGAACCCTTGGATAGTACTGGACAATAGTCGATGCGCAGAGGAAATGGAAGAATGAGATGGGGTTCGGCTTTCCTCTCTCGCTGTATTCTGCATTAGGTTTCCTTATAACATGGCCCGCAAGCAAGACAAACAACCATAGCCAACAGCAACAAAGCCCTTGAAAACCTATGTATCATTGGAGTTTCTGTTAGGACCCTTGTCCCTCCACACTGACGGCTCTTCTACCTGCAGGCTGTCGGGCATGCGCGCTACTTTCAATGCGTTTGCCTCCTTGGACCTTTGTTGCTTCCTTTCTAATTTCTTTTGAATTCCCTTTGCCTTTGCATAAATGAATGCATAAGTTGATGAACACATGAATTTCCTGTGTGGTGGATAATTCCTGCCCATAAAATTATGTTTCAAAGCTATCGTCCATTTTCAGCAACGAAACAACTGGAAATAATCAGCATATCCCCGGGATGGCCCTTCACCCCCCCCTTCCCGTCTGCCCTCTTCTTTTCTTCCAGGGTTTACATTTGCTTATCTGGGACACAGAGGTTTAACGTTTGTAACTCACATCTCTTAGGGCAGAATGGAAATCTCTTTTAGTAGCAAGGCCTATCTACTTTTCTAAGTTGTAATGTGAGTTTAATTGGATCACAAATATTGTTAACACTTATTTTTCAAGTCTGTTCCTGAATTGTAACAGGACATTGTTTTATCCCAAATACCCAACAGGGAACAAAGAACAAAGAGAACAAGTCCCTGCAGTGGTTTCTCCACAGAGTCCAAAAAACCACATCTGATAAGCTATGTAATTTGCTATAGCAATTCGTGCCAAAAATAAAGGCACACTTCTGCAGAGTCGCACATTTCTAAGAAAAACCAAGCCACGCCCCATGCTAATCTAGCTCCTTTTCTTTCCTTTTTGAATGTGATGTTTATGGATAGAAAACACCAGGCTGCATATTAGGTCTCATGTCACTGCTGTCTCTTGGTCAAATCGCTTTGCCCATCACCCTCTGCTCCTCCCTCAAGCCTCTCCACTTGGTACACTGAAGCCCACAGGGTAAGCACAGGCAGCGGTCTGTTTTACAATGGTCCAATAACATGATGTCTTTAACAGCACAGCAGATTCTTGGCTGAGGGCCCTGGTTAAAGGAAGAATCTTCGAAGTCATCAATTTTAATGAGCACTGTGAGTATTCCAGTAAACTAGATCCCTTTATTTCTGTTTGCTTGACAAAGAAACTTGATACATCCAAGACATTTATTCTTTTTCAGTTCAGCACCAGGACAGGAACTTGCTTTTTCACTGACAATATTAGGCCCCCAATGTCGGTAAAAAAAATTCCTGTGTAGTCTTTTGGCGCCAAATAGTAAAGGAGGCGACAAAAGGGGAAATGCCAGCGCTACGGTAACAAAACCTCAACTGAACAAACAAATACTTGAAAAAGTCAGGCTGGCTCCCCCTGCCTCCGTTTGTTAGAGGTCCCTTTCCACTTTTCCAAGAGACTTTAGTGAGGCATCACGAGGACTTGGGTTGCTCTGTGGAAGTGAAAACACACACATTTCATCAAGAATAATAAATGATAACAGATGTAAATTTGTTCTGTGCTTTCAAGGGTGAGGGACACTCTGTGGTGTGTGTGTGTGTGTGTGTGTGTGTGTGTGTGTGTGTGTGTGTGTGTGTGTTGGGGGTGTAGAGACAGAGTCAGAGAGGAGACAAAAGTAGATGAACATTCAGTTATTTTCTAACAGTGAAAATTATCTGGGGGAGACTATTTCTGAGCACTCGAGGTTTCTCTGGGATATGCAAGGCTCCTGTGATGAACAAGAGATGACTTTGGAATGTTTGTGCATCAGACAACAACAACCCAGATTAGGTTCTAATCTGTTCCATCTCTCTGCTACCCCAGTGAACCCTGATGGCAGAAGACAGGAGACCGGCATTTGTTTTTAACTTTTTAAGTAGGACAAGGAACAGCTAATTGAGCCGGTCTCAACCTGCGGGTCCAAGTTGACCCTTTGGCTGTCTTGTATCAGATATCTTGCAGATCAGATATTTACATTACGATTCACAACAGAAGCAAAACTACAGTTATGAAATAGCAGTAAAAATAATTTTCTGTTTGAGGGTGACCAGAACATGAGGAAGGCGGAGACCCACTACACTAGATCACATCCCTTACAAAAAGCCTCTCCTAAACTGTGTCTTTTCATATGAACTTTTCAAACAATAAAAATTCCTATTTTGTTTTGATTAATTTTTTTTTAATGGAAAGAAAAGCAAAATAAGTCATTCTCTACCCCACAATCAACAACATCAACAACAATCAACCCAGGGAACAGGACATTATGCAAATGAAAGGTAGTGGCAAGTTTCTATCAGAGTGGTCCCGGGAATCCCAAACTTTTAAGTACCATAAAATACCGATGTTTAGTAATGATTGACTGGTTTTTAGAGCCAAGTTACTTCTAGGCTGCTAAGGTGGGAGCTGAGTGAAAGCATGGAGCACTGGAATGGCTTCAGGGGCCCCTCGCTTTGCCTCTTCATTGGTCTTTAAGTAAGCCACGAGCACAGTCAAATTAATGCTCTTCATTTTGAATTAGCTTGGCCTCTGTCATGGAGGCTCTTCCGTCTTTTCCTGTCAGTACTCAATTTATCTTCATCAAGTCTCAAGCAGGAAGACCCAGATGTTGTGACTCTTTGTTTTACAGTTTTATCGTTTACAGGAAGTTCGGACACAGGAGAATAGGGAGGAATTCAACCCAGAGGGAGAGGGCCCACCTCTAGTTGGGGCCCAAAGGAGCAGAAAGCGTTAGATCATGGTGTCTCTCTATAGGAAAGAGTTGAGACTATAATGCAGTATTCCTTCAGGCAATTTTTTGTTTGTCCTTTTTTTTTTTTTTTTTTTTCAGATCCCTATAAAATATTAGTTCACTGTGTAAATCTCAGAACTTGCACCTGACGTTGTTATGGACCTGGATAGAAAAATCTAACCATTGAGAAAAAGCGGCCTAGGGTTTGCAATGGCCAGATTAGATTTTAGTATGCTCAACTGTCACACACACACACACAGAGAGAGAGAGAGAGAGAGAGAGAGAGAGAGAGAGGCATATAGACTTACACATACATACAGACACACATAGACACACAGAGACACACAGACATACACATACACTAACACAGAGACACATACACAGACAGACAGACACACACAGACAGGCATACAGAAACACACACACAGAGAATTGTACACACAAGCACACATACACAGATACACACAGACACACAGAGACACATAGACATACACACACACACACACACACACAGAGAAATGCATATAGACTTGCACATACACACAGACACACAGAGACACACAGAGACACACATACACATGCACTAACACACAGAGACACATACACACATGCACACACACAGACACACAGACACAAAATTGCACACACAAGCACACATACACAGATACACAGAGACACATAGACACACACATACACACACACACACACACACACACACACACACACACACACACACATACACACCACACCATGTTTTATATGTCACTCTGTTTCAGTCACTGTGCGGATTGGGGAAAATAACAAGTTTGGTTCCCTTAAAGTCTTAACTCAAATGTGCTTGAGTTAAAAACATCACAAACATGGTACACAAACAAGGGTGAGGCCCACAGCCAACGTTAAGAGGCCTTCTTTACAGGCACAGAGGCTGAAAACCATCAGCATCCACACAGCCTATCGTTTACTGAGCAGAGAGCTCCTTTCTGCTTCCTCAAACTCTTAACTCTTGGCCTCGTCCTCTCTGAAGACCCACTGGAGCTTGCACGGCTGCTAGGGACTACACAAGTTTATCTTCTAACAGTGGACCAACGTGAGGCTAAAAGAGAGTTAAGGAACTCCAAGGAGGACGCCTTCTGTTTGGTTTGTTGCTTTATTTTGAAAGGCAGACTTGCCAATCCAGCAGAGACATTTTGTCATCCTTTCTAATCACCCACTTCTTTCTTTCTGAATCTGCATTTTCATGGAGGGTAGATAATCTCTGGTGCTGTCCTCACTGGCTCAGCTCAGCTCCTGTTCCCTGGAGTCTTGCTAACTGTATAAACTTTTAGCTTCTCAAGTCTAATGCTGGCTCACCCAGGAAAGGAGAAAAAAAAAAAAAAAAAAAAAAAAAAAAGCAAATTGAACAATTACATTCAAGCTGTAGCTTCTGTCATGACTCAAGAACAGAAAAATGTTTTTAAGAGCCAGCAGTACATAAAGTACTATTAATCACCCAGAATTTATGATTTCCCATTGGGGGCCCCACACAGCATCATTTTGCCCAACTCTATTATGATACTGCATTGGAAAAGCTTCTCAAAAGTAACCATTGGATTGACTCTTCACCCAGGGCCGAGAAGGTTGAGAATTTCTTTTATAAAAACGAAAGAAGCCCGAGCCCTCTTTCTTTCTTTCTGTCTTCCCCATGCCCACCCTTTGCCTCTTTTCCTTGGCTTAGCTGTCCCGTTGCTGTGTCCGCATGCTGAGATCTGTGCAACACTCCCACCTCAGGAATTTGAAGCCTGGTGTGGAGTTCTTTTATTTCTTTGAGTTCAAGCTATGGATTTTTGTATTCAGAAAGACTTAGAGGCTTATGCTATAGGCTGAGATTTTTATTCTTGGGGCCACATGGATAAATTAGGCCTTTTGGGGAAAGTCCTTTGCAATCACATTACAGGGGCTGCTTGACTAGACTCTCCTTGGGACACTAAGGATGATTTGGGTGTTCTCACGATCCACAGAGAAATCCACTCTACCCTCTCCCCCAGTGTGATGTTTCCAATGGAGTAAATTGTTGCAAGTCGGTTGGAAAGTCATTTGTTGGTAATTCTAAGGTAATTATTGATTTGAGCACTCCAAGTAAATATTTATCAGAGCAAACTCACATTTTAATTTCCCAAGAAGAGGGCTCCATTTTCCTTTCTGCCTAGAAATCATTTTCAAAAATGTATATGCAGTCAGAGCTTCAAAAATCACTGCTTGGTCTTGGGGGATCTATGTTCTTGGGCTAGTTGTACTAGAGTTTAGCTAAAATAGTTAGACTGTAAGTAAGAATGATATACAAAAATAGTGCTTTTCCTCTGTTGGGATTAATGACTGTAGTTAATTTAAATGCTCCACTAGAATAGGAAACTACCATGGAGACTACATGTTTTTTGTAAACTGCTCCTATATATTCTGTTCACAGCCCCACAGTGTAAACAACATTGTCCCCATTACACAGATGAAGAAACAGTGTCTTAGAGAGATAGGTGGTCTGGACAATGTGATACAGGCAGTCACTGCAGCAGCAGTCGTTCAAGGAAGGTAGGTGTGACTCGGTACCTATCCTCTCTTCTGATCTAACCTGTTGCTTCTGTGGACAGGGGGGTGAGGAGGTTCCTTTGATATCCACGCTGCTACTGCATACTTCTAGTCCACGCAGAGAAGTGGCTCCTCTGGCGGTCTGTCAACAAGAGGTGTGGAGAGCCGATGCCCTTGACTCAAGTGTCTCATCAGGAATTCTGATGATGGGCTTCTCGCTGCTGTCTAAAGGATAAAGGGAGGCTTAGAGAGGCCCCTTTGGCATTTCAGCCAATGGCAAAGTATCTGAATTGAGAGGAAGACCAGGCACATCCTGGCATTGTTGTGGCAGGCCAAGTGAAACAGGCAGAAACACCCTGCACTTTCTTGGGGACTTTCATTGTGTGGTTATCGCTCAGGCTGCTGAGAGTTAAAAACTTCTGTGGGTTTGTTCAGAAAACCATCAAAATGGCTCAAGACAGGTTCTAGACATCTGTGCACTTACAAAACAGACTCATTCTCTGGGAGTCATCATTTCCCTTTAGAGCTCCTGGCTCTGGTGGGGAACTTATTTTCCCCTCAGGCATTGTGGGTATTCACTTTCCATCACTGGAGTTCCCTCTGGTAAGCTATTAATAAGAAGTAATCTAGTCAATAATTTCATCATTTACAGCAGTGACTTTACTGATGGACTCTCAGGAATCAAGTGAGGCTAGCATGTGAGGATGAGGTTTCAGAGGCAATGGGGGTTTCCTTGCACCCGTGGATGTATAGAACCCAGGGAGTACCACAGAATGATGGGGAAGGGTGCTCCTGAGGGGAGAGGGAAAGACTGATAGAGATGGTGAAAGGCACTCAATCAGAGTGTATCCAGCAAAAAACAGATCAACAAAACAGGGAGTTCCCTAACTGGCACCTTTCAAGTCACACAACTATAGCTGTACATTTAAATGAAGATTGAGGAGTGTTGTTGGGGGTGCCTTGCTACCCAGTAGGAATAGTTTCTTTCCTATGTCTGGGTTCTCAGCCTCTTAGTGCTAGACCAAAATTATGCTTTTAGCTATTGCCTCTTGGTCAAAGATCTTTTCTGAAAAACAATCATAAACACTAGTATTTTGAAGGCTATTAGCCTAGGGAGTACAGCCTCCAAAGGTGACATCTTTTTGGAAAGTCTATTGATTGTCAGTGATGCTGGTAGAATCTGATGAAGTTTTGTTAACCTTTTATCTGTGTCCATTTTTTTTTTTTTAGAAGCTTTTTTGAAGGGCCTAGTTTCACAGCTCATTTAGGAAGTTTCCTGCATTGTGTGCACCCCGCGTGTCCCTTTATGGACAGTGGACATTCACTGGAGCACTCATCTCAGGATGACATGCCTGGTCTGGAGAAACATTTTATATCAAGGCTGTTCTTTTCACAGATGTCTCACAAACACTGCTGATTATCTAGAGACTCATAAAACCCTGAACACTGCTTTCTAGAGTTGGGTAGTAGATGGCGTGCTTTTCCTTCTCTTCCTCCTCCTGCTTCCCCTCCCCCCTCCCTCACTTAAAGATATTTGTGGCTGGCTGTTGTAACTAGTTTCTCTACATTTTTCTTCAAGGACTGGGTGAAAAGGCTTGAGACCTACTTCTGTATAACTGTATAATCCATCTTTCTAGAAGGATGTTCTGAGGCGGTGTATGGGGGGTAGGTAGGAAAGCCAGAAACATCCCATCCCAAATAAAGAAAAGAAGCTTTGACTCTCACATTGGTTGTTTTCCTTTCCTTCCTTCTTCCCTCTCATCCTTTCTTACTCTCTTTCCTTACCTATTACCATGTTGCTTTCTGGTTGTTCTATATTTCTTTCTCTAAGTCTGACCCCCCCCCCCCCAACATCCATGGACATCTATGTCTGCATTTATGTGTCCTTAGCATCAAGTGGGAAACTGGATAAGTGTCAGTACTTGATTGTTGAACGATGAACTGTTTCCATATTATGCATCTTTGATTTCTCAAAGAATCCCTTCCCTGGCAATAGCATATGACTCTGAGTCATCTCAGATAATTTTAGGTGTAGTAGAGCCAATATTGTAAGACGAGTAAGGCTAGACCATCAACTAGGGTTAGATGTCAAACTTTCTTACTGTAAATTTATTGATCAGACACACAAGTACTAGAAAGATGAAGACTATTAGAAGAGAGACTCAAGGCTAGCTTCCCGGGGAGGCTGCCAGTGTAAGAACATCGGCTGTTGTTCTTAGGAGGCCCAGATTTGGGTTAATGCCATACTGTTGCTACTTTGAAATTCATGGTGTTTTCTTTGAACAAAAGATCTGTGTTTTCATTTGGCCCTGCTCTCATGAGTGAAGTGGCTGGTCCCGAGAGCTCATAAGACAGTGAGAGCCACGAGGGCCAAGGTCAGTAGAGACAGCCTTGGCTGTCAGTAGAGCTCATCTGATCTGGCTGGACTGTGCTTCAGTCACTACACAGGGCAGTTCCTTGAGCATGGAGAAAACTGACCTTGGCCTGGGAATCACAAGCCTTTTGGGGAAGAGTTTTCAGGGAGCAAACGAAGTGGGGAATCTTTCCCATCTGAAGCCATAGGAGAGAAGAGGCTGCCTTACAGGGCTAGAAGACGAGGACAGTCTTGGGAAGGGTGAGGACATACTTTCCAATTCAGAGTAGAATAACCTGCAGGGCAGGAAAGGAGTCTTCAAGTATTTCTAGTCTTGTCCCTAATTAGGGCCTCCATAGGACAGCCAGAAGCATTCCTGTGAAGCCGTACACAGGGAACAAACATTTTAACCAAGGTTGGATTATAATTTAAAGATTGACAAAACCTCACCCTGTTTCCCCAGTAGACTCCTAGATGAAAAGAGAGTCAATAATTACATACTGAGGATAGCGACTAGGACTATCTCAAATTTCTTCATTTTTTGACAACTTTCACAGATCTGCTGTTCTTCTTACATCTGATTCTCTGCAATATCTTCAAAACCAGAAGGACCTGCATGCTTCTGGAGTGTAGAGGGAAAGGAGGAGGTGGGAGACATATATTGTGCCTTGATGGTGACCATGGGAAAATGCCTGTCTTGGGGAAAAAATACAAGATGCAAACATTTCTTTCTTTCTTTCTTTCTTTCTTTCTTTCTTTCTTTCTTTCTTTCTTTCTTTCTTTCTTTCTTTCTTTCTTTCTTTCTTTCTTCTTTTTTCCTTTCTTCCCCCCCTCCCTCCTTCCTTCGTTCCTTCGTTCCTTCCTTTCTTTTTCAAGACACAGTTTCTCTACGTAGCCCTGGCTGTCCGGGAATTTGCTCAGTAGACCAGGCTAGCCTTAAACTCAGAGATCCATTTGCCTCTGCCTCCTGAAAGTGCTGGGTTTATAGGTGCATGGCAGCACTGTGTGGCTGGGATTCTTTTTAATGTTGAACATCTAGGGCCAGTCCAGAGAAAGAAAAGGTGTTCTCAGGTCGTAAAGTGACTTCCAAACAGTCCGTAAGAATGATTTGAGGGTCTTTGATGTATCTGGGGAGGCACAAAAGGAAATTCAACTGTATTGTCTTGCAGAGGGTTGTTTAAGCGTGTTCCAGGAGGCACTTTATACTACCTCTGACATATCTAAGACTGATTAACTTGCCACATGATGGCACCGTGTTGCCCTAATCAATCAAACAGAAACAGTGCTTTCTTGTGAAGGGTCCATCTTGTTGTATTGAGTGAAGAAGCTGCAGTTGAGTCCAGAGGTTCCCATCCCGTGTGCTGTCTTCCTGGAAGTATGAAATGACCTGCCTTTAGCTATGACAGAGAACCATTACAGATCATTCAACTTGACAGTCTATAGTATTGCCATGGTTCCTGTTGAACAAATGCCAGGCATCAGGAACCTGGGCTGCATCCATAGGACTGGGCAGGAAAGTGGAAGGGGGGGGGGGATGAGTGGGGTGTTTTTCTCTGCCTCTAGTCTGTGTGTCTGAGTATGGGAGAGAAAGGATCAAGGGAGGTAATAGCAAGATGTGTATGAGAACATGGGAGAAAGAACGTGCTGGGTAAGTCATGACGACACTTGGGAAAATGGGAAGCAAAGAGAAATGATGACAGGAAGAGGTAAAGTCAAGTCAAATTCTGAATTAGGTATTAAGGACAATGAATATTTCAGAGAAAAACTTGTAGAGCTGTGGTGGCTTAGATATTATCATCGTCATCCTGTATCCATTCAACAGATAACAAAGAAATTCACTAAGAATATTTACTAGCTGGGCACAGTCTTCAGTCTTAGAACACAGGAGGCAGAGACAGATGTGTTTCTGTGAGTTTGAGGGCAACTCAGTCTACTTAGTAAGTGCTAGGGCATCTAGGGCTGCATAGTAAGATTCTGGCTAAAGAAAGAAACAAGGAGAAAAAAAGAGAAAAATATTTATGACATGAGCAAGTTACATGTGTGAACACAGATGAATTGAAACTAGGAACTCAAAATAAATAGAACATTATGGAAAGCATTAATGAGATATGGCCCAGTCTGAAAAAAAAATCAAGAGAAAGATTTCTTTATTAGAAAAACATATCTGATAGGGGGGAAACAATAGAGTTGTCTAACTGAAATGTATATCTAGGTAGAAAGGAAGGCAAGGGAATGAAAGAAAGGCATTAGGTGTCCTGTTGCAATGGTTCATATCACACCATGAAGACACGAGAGTGTGTTCTTGGAGTTAAATGTGGGTGTGAAGGAAACCCTTTGCAGGCGTAAGAAAAATGAGTGCCTTTTGGAAAATGAATTATGCTAAAATCATATATTTGAGAAGCATATACCTTTTATGTTGACGTTTTTATGAGAGAGAGAGATAGAGATAGAGACAGAGAGAGAGAGAGAGAGAGAGAGAGAGAGAGAGAGAGAGAGAGAGAGAGAGAGAGTGTTTTGGAGTTTAGAAGAGTAATGAAAGTCTTGTAAATGCCCTTGTCCATGGACAGGAGGTTCCCCAGATTTGTTTTTGGTCTGCAATAAGATGAAAGTTAAGCATTGGAAACTTTTACTGCCACTCTTTATCACAACAGCCTTTTTGTTTTATTTTACACAATTAACTCTTATCCTTTACCACAGAAGCTTTGATAAGCACTGTCCTAGTTTGTGATAAAACAGAATTCAAAAAAACATGTTGTTCTTTGTCCTCAGAATGAAAAAATGTGCTAGGCAAAGGCATTCTAAAGTGGAAATGAAAGGAATGGGGGAATTTAAGCATGCATTTGAGAGTTTTCCTAATGAAGAAAATCATCTCAAAATGAGCGTACCTGTCCTTGAAGTGATCCTGATGGCGAGTGGGAGGGGATCCCTTCTACTGAGTCATTGTTATTTAGATTATTTTATTTGGTGTTTGCTCTGAAGATTACATATATTGTTAGTTTCATGGTGGGTAAGCCACCTGCAGTTCAGTGGCTTTAGTACATAGATGGTGGCTTTCAAAATATGTGCCTGTATTCCAACCCCCAGAACCTTTGAGTATTGCCACTATGCAGCACAAGTTCTAGGTCTCAAGAAGAGAGGCTAGAGAGCCTTATTCTGTAGAAGTACTGCAGCCATATATATCTTAGAGAAGAAGATAGAGAAGACATCTGGAAAAGAGGAGTCCATAGAAGACCAAAGTTCAGTGATGTGGTCACAAGCCAAGGATGTCTGGAGCCCCCAGAAATTGAAAGACACAAAGTCCCGGTTCTCTCCTCTGGCCTTCAGTGGCAGCGTGGTTCTTCCTGACACCTTGATTTCAGTCTCTGCTCCCCAGAAGTATGAGAGCATTTATATAAGCTATTTTGATGCATCCAGTTTTTGTCAGTGCAGTCAACTAAAGTAACTTCTAGACAGTGAGGGTCTGATGCGTCAGTCTTTGGCTATGACCTATTTCATAACAGATATATTGTATGGTTCTTGCATCATACAAGATGGTTGGGAAGAGGTTGAAGGCCTAGGGAAAGTGCAGAGAGGTGGTGGTGCTTTGATGTGGTCTCATAATCCAAGTCTGAATCCCAGTTTTTCTGTTCACATTGCTCAGCTTCTCAAAGACTCAGACCCCCAAGCTATTAAAAAAAAACAAAAAAACAAAAAAAACCAACCCAGATGTAATGTAGGTAGTGATGAGGCTTGAGTAAGATGCCATGTATATAATTTTTTTGGTAAATAGTTGAGCACTTTTCAAATTACTAAGATTTTTTTCCTCCTCGAAGAGATTTCATGTGGCTAATATACTGGTGAGGTCATCAGTAACTACTGTACTAAACCTGTAACAATAGCTACCTCCTCTGCATAGAAGACAGCAAAATGAACATTCTTTTCTCTCTAGCGGAACAGTCCTGACGTCACACATCTGCAGGAGCAACAAGAAGCCCATGGACCTGTTGAGCAATTTCTGTTTGAAAGAAAACCTCAGCAGCTATGGTGTCAAAACAAAATTGTTGATTTTGGCAGGCATTTTTTTTTTTTTTCGATATTCAGATAGGCAATACTAAATAACCCTATTCATCAGCCCGGTTCATTTTAACTTGTTTACTTATATCCTGCCTTGTTCCAGAAAGGATTTAAGGTGGATTACCTATTAATACCCCACAAGATAAAATAAAGCAAAGAATAAGTGGGTAAAGAAAGTAGGGCAACAGGAAAACGAGGTTCAGAAAAATAAATAAAACCAGAAGCAGGTTGGACACATTGTGACCCGCAAACACTTGTGTACTCACCAGGGCTGGCTTCAAGTGCGTGTCTAAGTTCTCTTACTGTTCCCATGAAAAAGGCTCCAGATCAAGATTCCCCAGGAACACTCTCTTTTGGAAGTCAGTTATGTCTTCCTTGAGTCGGGGATCTCTACGTTGAGCATAGCAATGCACATTTTGCATATATTTAAAAGAAAATGAATCCTCCAGTAAAGGAGCTATGACATTTCTATTGTAGCTCCCTAATGTGTGGTAGAGTAGCTGTCATGTTTATGTTTACAGAAGCGTTGATGAGATTGGTGCACACGACCAATGAAATAGGTAGCTACAGGGCATGTCCTCCCAGAAGGATGGCTTTTGTTTCAAAACTGTTTGCATGCTGTTCCTTTTGGCACCAGTCAGGGCAAGCTTGAGTTGTATCTGCTTCCTACTCCAGCACATGCTCACAAAAGAATGCGTGTTTTCTCTTCTTTACAAGAGACAAAGATTTGTTCAGTTCATGGAAACGTGTTATGGAATTGTTAGGATTTAAGTTAAAAGTGTATGTGTAGTAGCACAGGTGGGTTTTGTGGCGCATATCCCACTAAATAACCGACTGCACACTTATTCATTCAATTTTTAGAATAGGGCTTTTGCAGCTAATTCATAATAAAAATTTATGTGGAAGTTAATGTGACCCTCCAAACTCTCTAGGCTTAAATGATTTTTCTCTCTTCACTCTGTGGTAAGAGTTGGCAAATTTTTTCTATGTAGCAGTAAATATTTTGAGTTTTTCTGGCCCTGAGTTCTCCACCATAATTATTCAACTCTGCTATTGTAATGTAACGCCTGCGTACAGACAGTTGGTAAGCTACTGAATATATAATCGCATTCCAATGAAACTTTATTTACAAAAAACATTGGTAAGTGAGTTTGACCCCAACAGAGTAGTGTCTCCACTTCTGTCCTGTGATGTATGGTTGCTTGAAATTTCATTATATCTAAAACTGTTTTATAATAATAACTAATAATAATATAATAATTCTGGCTTTTGACAGTCTTCCTCTTAGATGGTGATTGGAAGGCCCTTCTCATAGGGAAAAGACTTTAATTTGTGAACTAATCACAGTTACATACAGAACAGTGCTCCTGCGTTGTTAAGAGATAAAAATATGATAGTCTGTGCTCTCCCATAAAGCCCCGGCCTACATGGTAGCCTAACTATATGCCCAGGCCTGGCTGAAATGGAGGGAGAAGTCACAGAAGTCAACAGGTCTGACAATAATCCACTTGAGACATTTTAATTTTCAGTCTTTTGTCAAGCCACATTACTATGAATATTTATGCACACACCATATTACTTCCCCTCCTCCAGAAGTTTCCTCACAGAACTGCGTGGGCTGATGCTCCTCGCTCATCTTATAAGCATTGTACATGTAAGTGATCATTTGGGCAGTGTTTCCTCCTTTAAAAGTAGTTGCTAACGACACTGCCTAATAGACTCTTTTGTGCCTGCTTGTAAAACTCTACATGTGATCTCTCTTAAGAGTTCAGTGGGGCATCAGAAGTGTATCTCTTGTTATGTTTCCTGTTATTAACTAGAGAGTCCATGCCACTCCTCAGCTGCTTCCCCGTAGCTTAATCTTCTCTGGCTCCATGACACACACTCTAGGTTCAGCTCCATTGATCACTTTCAGCTTCATTTGTTCTAACCCCACCAGCTCTTTCTCATCTTTTTCAGGTCTTGAAGGCTCTGATTGTCCCTGTATCTTAATGTGGAATATACCACCCGGGTGTAAATAGAAAACAAATAATTTGGGTCCACCGGAACTGTTAAAGACCACAAGAAAGATATTTTCCTTTGTGTTTTAAGAGTAGAAGAACACGGAAGTGATAGCCAAGCTGCATGGGGCAGATGGTGTAATGATAACAGCTAACAGAACTACTAAATTCAGATTTTGCTTTCAAGTTCTGCACCAAAGAAAGTGGTCTGCAGAACATAAGAGGAAGAGCAAACACGACTTTCATTGTGTATGCTTGCTTTGTTTTTTTTTGGGGGGGAGCATGTTTTTTGCACTTCACCTCGTTTATTTTCTCTCTGTGTGGTAGTCATAGCTGTTATTATTATCCTGTTTTGTTGGGGGAGGAAATTATGACTCAGCCTTATGTGACTTGTCCACACACACACACAATGCAAAGAAGGGGTTGACTGTAAGTCTATAGAGATGACTGAACAGTCAGACAAAACCTGGCTGCTATAAATGAACTCTAGCTGTCAGCTCTGAGTGTAAGCTGTGCCCAGCCACAGAGAACACTGGAATGTTGGACAAATAGCACACATTCTAGCTATTCTCAATGAATGGGTGACTGTGAACGGAAGATTAATCTCAGTAATTACTGAGATCTTCAAGAAACCTAAAGATGAGTGAAAAAGGGAGATGTTGATTCATTTCTCAAAAAGGAGGATAGATTCCAGAGCCCCAAAATGGGTCAGCTATTCTTCCATAGTGAGTCCAGAGAAAGCCATGGGTGGATTTTCTAATGTAATGGTTTGTGAGTAGTAACTGAGGAATGCAGTGGTTTATGAGGCATGTGCACAGGTTCACGAGGAACTGAGTGAGTTAAGTTATGCTAGCTTAAGTGAGCTTCTTGCTTCTGAAATGGAGCGACTTTATAAAATCACAGGGTTTACTAGGAAAACATCACTTTTGCATTAATATCCTAAGAGAAGAACCTCCCAGTGAGTGGCTGTTGTCATCTCAACAAGGGAAGCCTATTTACCTGTTTCACTTACCCATCTAATACTCTGTGCGAGCTGGAACTTTGTTTCTCTCTTGTCCAGAAGATAAGAAACAGGGATCCCATGAGATCAAATAGTTTATGCAAATTGCTGAGCTAGAACTGAAGCCAACTGGGTCTGCCTCAGAGCTGTAGAAGGCAACAACTACACCATATTACCTGACACATAGCCAGGCTCAATGAGGTCTGTGGCTAAGGCAAACTATATTCAGATTGGGTCATCAGATAGAGTCATACAGGTTGTAAACAAACCTAAAGCATGTTGGTAAATATTTTGGTCTTAATCTGTTTGGCACTTGAATCAATGCATTGGCTAAAGACAGAAAACATGCTTCATCACCTCTGAAGTTGACAGACCCAAGAAAAGCCAACATCCCTTCTGTCAGCTCACATTTGCATAATGTTTTCCACTTTGCAACATAATTTTTGCCATGTGTGCCATGACTGCTAGGCCCCACCTCCAGGACTGTTTTTCCAGTGAGCAAAAACTGAGGTTCATGAGTGTCAGATGACCCAATGAGAGTCATACAGTGAATGATTTGGGGACTTCCATTTTCTATCCAATGCAATAGAGGCAGAGTCATGGCCAGATCCGGTATCAAGACACAGTTGCTAGATCAAAACCAGGAAGATGAAGTTTGATAAATGCCGAGTTCAAACTGAAGAAAAAAAGTACATGTATTCACTATTTAATGTAAGCCAGCATAGTATTTTGATTATCAGTCATGTCAAGTTAGTGTTGGGGTAGATTAATGGAAGTATCATGTCTGCCTCCCGGTAAGCAGTGATTTCACTGACCACAGCGCCATCCAAACTATCCATGACACCTGTATTCTCTGAGTCCAGAATTTATTCAGTAAAATCTTGGACTAAGCAGAGAATAGTCAGTCCCCAGAGTCAGGTAGTATTTGAAGAATTAATGGGCTACATGGAATATGGAAGACTGTGAAGAAATGAGAAATTCTAGTTCTTCAGAATTTCAAAACATTTATCCTTCAGAGGAGAAAGAGTGGTCGTTCTGTGACGTAGGTCAATGAGTATCAAGTGTCAGTCAGGTTGTACCTGGATGTAACTAAGACACCAATTGAGCTTGCTTTTTCCGTCGTGAACCATTAGCAATCTATGGCGTCGAGATGAGCTTCATGAAGTTATAACGAGTGCAAAAGCATGAATAGAACTCCCTGAGAGGCTAGACGGTCTTTCTGCCTCTTGGGATTCAGCTGAAAAGCGAACTGAAGGATGGAGGGTCTAGCCAAGTAGTAGAGGTTACCTAGCATGCACATAGCCCTGGATTTGATCCCTAGCATTTCCACAAACAAACAAACAAACAAACAATAACAACAACAACGATACAAAACAAACAACGGTAAGAGAACTAGCCTCCAAAAGTTTACAGGCGAATTCTGATTTTGTTTTTCATTTTTCTTCAAGTATTGCTTGGCATTTTGATATTAAAAACTATTTGTAAGGGTGAATCATCAAAAGGGTGATGAGAGGGCTAGAGGCCAACAGGGAAAACATAGGGTGGGAGTAGGGGTGAAGATGGGGGTGGGGGCATGGAGTGAAAAGCTTCTTGCAGCCCTCCGGAGAGATCACACCTCCTAATACCTTGATTTCAGCCCCTAGCCCTCCAGAGGTGAAGCAGTCTATTTCTGTTGTTTCAGATATCCAGTGTGTGGCAGTTTGTTACTGCAGCTCTAGCAGACTAATACTCTGCATTATTTCTCAGTCTGCAACTGGGACTACGGAGAATAAACAATTGATAACTATTTTTGAGTGCATGTTGAATAAATGAATAACTAGAGAAGTAAATGAAAATTTGTTACCTCGGGAAAGTCATCTATTTTTCTCCTCCTAGTTCCTGTTGTCATTTGTAAAGTGACATCTACTACACTCTGGAAGATTTATGCCATTCTCATCTATTCTACTAGTCATAAAAAAGTGTATGTATGACATAAAAATTGATCATATATTAGAAGTTATCCAGGAAGCTTATTTAATCTAAATCTCTTTTTAAAAAAATATAGACAGACGTGGGTTTTAGAGATGGCTGAAAATTTAATTTGACCTGAGGCAACCGTCTGAAACGAATCATTTCCTGAGATGGCTTTTAGAGTTTGATCCTGTGTTTTTCCTTGATGAATTTATCTATTTATGGAAATCAGGTCAGTGAGACTGTGTGGGTTATAGGCAATGTGATTTTGATGCACCTCAGGCCCAGCTATCTATCAGGGTAGAATCTTCTTTACGGAGGAAATGGAATGTCAGCAAAGAAATACTGAAGGAATCAAATCAAAATAGAATGCAGAAAACTATCTCCATGGCCAGGCACTTGGGTATATCATTACCTGAGATGATATTAGATTTATTCACCTCAAATCCTGGACACTGGATGAAGTAACAATGAACAGAGCTGCAGAGACCTATCTGGGTATGACTAGACTCATTAGTCTGGGTTCTCTCTGGAAAGTTCCAGCTGGCCAAAGAGTTTCCAGTCCCCTCAAGATAGCTGTCCAGGGCTGATGCACTCCACAGAGGGTTCCCCAGAAATGCAGGCCACCTTTTGAAAGTTCACCCCTCTGATTAGACGTCTTGCCCTCTGATAGAAGCATATGTTCTTTATCTCCTGCTATTCAGAGGAGAGTTACGGCATGCTTGTACGACCACCAATTTGTTTCTTTGTCATTAAAGATTGTTGACTCCTTCTATGGGAAACTCTCTGAGTATCTTTGTACTAAAATATTTACCACCTACTTGGCCTTTCTCCTATTTCTAAACTCACATTTCCTGAGCTAGATATTCAGGAAATGGGTCATAGTGTACACAATTCAGAGCCATAGGGCATAGACAGAGAAGGCAGAGAATTCCCATTTCCAGAGTGGGGTGAGGCATAGCATCTTTTGGTTGTCTGTTGGCCTAGATGAAGACATTTTAAACAGAACATTTGGCACTTTGGTTTCACTGCAACTCAAATTTCTCTTGCTACTTGTATTAGTCACTTTGATGATTGCTGCAATAAAACATCTGACTGAAGCAACTTAAGGAAGGAAAGGTGTATTCTAGCTTCCAGATCCAGGACATGCAGTCTATTAGGGCAGGAAAAATATGGTGGCAGGAGGCAGCTGGTCACAGTGTGCTCACAATCAAGGAACAGAGTATGGCAAGTCCTACTCCTGACCTTCTCCCTTTAATGTTGTTCAGGACCCTGACAGCTCAAGGAATAACACTACCTACATTTAGTGTTAGTTTTCCCATAATCTCAAAAATCCCTCAGAGACTTGTTTCTATGGTGAATCTAAATCCCATTAAACGGACTATGATTCTGTACTGACTTAGTCAAGATCACAAAGTCTAACCTAGTGCTAAATATATGGAATCAAACCCAGTAAATGCGCTTTACTAAACTGTTGTCTGACTATTGATACCTACCCATTCACAGGTGGGAACTTATCACACAATGTGATAATATTACAAGGTAATAAGCTTTATCTTGCTTGACAAATACTGTAGAGAACTTTAAAAAAAAAAAATCTTATTCCATGATCCCTTGGCTCACTGTTGTGGTCTATGTTGAATCAGAGAATTCCAGCAGAGTGTGCTTATAGAGCAGAATAGCTCACTTCATGTCAGTCAAGGGAGAAAGACTCAGAGGAAGGGGTGGAGACAGTATATGTTCTTCAGAAGTACATATTCTAGTGACCTATTCTCCATCTAGGACTTATCTCTTAAAGTTTCTAGCACTTCTCTTAATAGTACCACTAGCAGGGGACCACAACTGGAGGGAAGACTTTCTTATTCCAACCATAAGAAGAAAGGATTACATCATTTGTTCTTCCTTATATATGAGAGAACTACCTTTACAGGAGTTAGAACATGCACCCTTAGTTCCCTTCCATGACATCAGGGTATAGCCATAAGGATCTATGAGGCGAAGGCTTTTAACCAGACTTTGATTCTGCAAATTATGATTTTGGGTTTCCAAGACTCCAGAACAACAAGATACAAGCGTCTATTATTTATGAATTACCCAGGCTAGGACATTTTGCTAGAGAAGTCCCAATGGACTAGGATATTGCCCCCCCCCCCCATTTTTGCAAATAACCCAGAGAAGATTGTGGCCTTGGTGCAAGCAATGGCCTAAGTCAGACCAGTAACAATTCAAATGGAAAAATTGATGTCCAGAACAAAGACTCTTCACATTTCAAATTTTTGGATTATGATGAGTAGTTAGAAAATGTCTTAAATATCATCCAATTTAAGTCATTATATTACAGATTAAAAAAAAGGTAGTTCGAGCAAGAGATCTTTTGTAGAAAAAGTATTTTTCATGTTGAGACACGGTTTTATATCTTTATGGTTTTAAAAAGTTATCCCTTTTTGAATCATCTCTGCTTGATGAAAGGACAAAAAAAAAAAAAAAGTGTAAAACAAGATAGCTAATTTAACCATGATCATAGAGCTAAGAAAAAGAAAGGACTCAGACAAGAAACTATGTCCCCTGGGCTCCTCGTTCAGAACCCGGTGATTAGCTGATCACGAAAGTAAATTAAGTCTTGTTGAGAATTTGAATGTTGGTCCCAAAATTCTTAGATAAGCCAGGTTCTTGTGTTATTCTATATCATCTAATGGTATCCATTTCTGTAGTGATTATTCTAATTTCTTTAGAGAGTAGAATAATGGTCTCTGATGGAAGGTCTGAAGCCTATTGAGGATCTCCTGATAAAAGTATATACACACACGTACAAGTTCAAGTAATTCAGAGAAGTCACCAACATGGAGATAATACTCTAGGCTGTAAACTAATGTCCTATGTATTAAGACCAGCTATGAGGTACTGTTCATTTCTTGAGGGTTTGCTGTGTTCCAGGCATTATTCACAGAACTTTTCATGGTATGATGGTTAATATTGATTGGCAGTTTGATAGAATCTACCATCATCTAGGAGACAAACCTTTGGGTCTATCTACGAGGAGGATTGTAGAGTAAGTTAACTGAGGTGAGAAGTCTTACTGTTGCGTGTGATTTTAAAAACAGCCTAGCTCTTTCTCAAGAGCTCTGCCCGAGCTCCCTCAACCTCTGGCAAGGTCCTTAAAGCCACTAAAGACTTCTCCAGCTGTGCCCTTTCTCCTGCCCACCTGAGTTGCCACAGATGGAAAATACCAGACAGCCTTAATCTTTTAAAACTAGCCAGATAACTCAATGGCTGGAAGAAGACTATCCTGCCCTATCCTCCTTGGCCTCCGTCCTTGTAGGTAGCACCATTTCAGGGACTGAAGATCCTAGACTGAATAGAAGAGAGAAAGGGAGCTGAGTACCAGCATTCAGTTCTCTCTCTAGTTCTTGAGTGTGGATGCAATGTGACCAACTGCCTCACATTTCTGCTGCCATGACTTCTTCCCCGCAATGAACGATATATGGGAACTGTGAGCTCAAATAAACTCTTTCTTCCTATAGGTGCTGTTGTCATAGGTATTGTGTTATAGCAATTAGTGCACATGAACTACATGGTTTAATGCCTGCCAAACTGCTTGTGTTTGTGTCTGTCTTTATCTCTGTTTTACCGAGTATAGTCTAATACACTTTCAGTGTATTTAACACCTATTTCTTAAATAGTGATTGAAGCTAGGTATGATGCTTGGTGCTGAGGATACTTTAGTACCCCACGTGGGCCTAGCCTTTAGCAATCTCAGGCTCCAATGGAAAGTTACCATGTGTATACTCAGAAATGTGTCATAGTTGGAACAGGCAAGGCACAGAAAACCACCTGAACAGGTAGAATAGTCAGGAGAACCCAAGGGAGGAAGTCAAGGGTGAACCTCCAAAGTCACACAATAAAAAACTGCAGAAGACATGCAATATCAGATACCATGTGGGAGTTTAATCACTCACTGGAAGCTAATGCCATAGAGCAGAGTCTGAATTCAAACAGACTCATTTGCTCTCAACTTTAGACTGCTTCACTCATCAGAGTTCAGTTCTTTAAAGTACAATGACTCTGAATGGCACTTCTAATCTAAGAAGACCTTCCTGGTCTTTTCCATGCCTGTGAAGTATCCATCTCTAAAGCGTCAATTGTGGTAAGAAACCAGATTTTCCCATTTGCAATGTGTCATGCTGTATTTCTATCTTTCACCATTTTTGCTTGAAAATCCACCTGACACCCAATTCCTAAAACCTTGGTCTTAAGCTCACCACTTAGGTCTGGGTAGGCTCTTGGTAGAAGCACGGGGAATGCTGGGTAATCACTGAGTCGTTCCTATGTATATTCTGCCTCATTCTAAATATTGACAGATTATGAGTCAAATATGGTGCCTCAATTCATTGGGGTAAAAAATTCTAGCTCCTATTTTATAAAAAAATTACCTACACATGTTAAGATCTCATCACTGTTTTGACATCTAAAAGCCCTCCCTCAAATAACCAGGCCTTTATTTTCATCTTTCCAGAGAGGTAGCCGGGTGACATAGGATTACTGTTAGATCTAGGACTGGCCTCCTTCCCAGAGAACAAGGTTAGGTAATCAGGTTAACTCCTACTAGTTATCCAGCCAATGTATTTGATGCCATCATGGGAAGAAGTGCCAAACATGACAAGCAGAGGCACAGTGCTAATTTCAAGGTCTGTTTGAGACATGGGGCTCTAGAAATAATAGCTGATCACAGCAGTGTTGGAAATTGGGCATGTTAAGAAGTCCTATTTAAAAGCTTCTGGGAGATGTCAACAAGCAATGAAAATAGATAAAGTGTATGACATTAAAAATGTGCTCGACCGTGTGCTTTTGAGTGAGCAAAGTGAGGGGCTGAAGTGGACAAGATGTGACTATGAGTTTTGGCCCGCGCCATCCAGAACAGTTGACTGGGTCAGGTGGAGAGCAAGCCTCAGTGCGTTCATGTAAATGTGCCTGGAACGCAGAGTGTTCCCAACAAATGCAGTAATAACCCTCAACAGCCTTCATCTCTGGACATGATGGAATTAATTTTTGAATTGGAGAAGTAAGAAGATATTTTCATTCGAAAGCAAGTGGGAAGACGAAAGGAAACAGGATTCTTGGCTAGGAAAACAGGAGTGACCTTCCAAGTAAAGAATTTCAACCAGGGCTTTCGACTTCCAAAGGGAAGGAAGCTGGGAAAGGCTTGCATAATAGAAACTTAATGGGGATGAACATTTGGGGGTGACAAAGAAAGCCTTCCCCCAAGATCCTCTGAGCACACCACCCTTCCGCATTACCCTTACCATGTTCAAGGGCCATGACATGCCTTCAGCACTTTTTAATTTTTAAAGCAGGAAAACATTATTGCTAATTGCTTTTCTCATCCAGTTTTCTTTCATTCTTTTTCTTTTTTTCTTTCTTTTTAACACAGGGCTGGCATGCCAGCACATGCTTGAATGCTCTCACAGTTACATATAAACTTTAGAAAGGGGCCCTCTTTCCCCCTTGCCTGACTCATACTCCATGCTTTGTATAAGTGAGCTGGGAAAGGCCGAAAAGAATGCTCCTAGGGACTGGAGCTGTTTTGTTAGATAGTAGGAGCGATAAGAACGGGCGATGGCGCGGGTGAAGTTGGGGGTGGAGTGTCCGGTGATCATGGGCCACGCCAGGCACTTTGTGCAATAGATTAGGGTATTTTTGAAGGTGGAAGAGCCCCTAGAATCCTTCACTAAAGAATCAGAGGTATTAACAACCAGTGCAAAGGTATACAGGAAGGAGAGGCTGAGAGTTGCTGCCAAAGCCTGGTTTAGACCACAGAGTCCCTTTGAGTCTCTAATAAGGGCTATCAGCACTTTCTACTGAGAAACAAACTCCACACAGTATTTCCTAGCCACTGTCAAAGGACTCATGCATGCAACTGATGATGAGCTCTCTGCTTTGCTACTGGAGGTTATTAGCTGAACATTAAATAGCCTTCAGCCATACTAACATTTAACTTCATCATGTTTTCTATTTACTAGCCAACTGAGCCTAACAAGCATAGGCTGGTTGTTGGCCACAGTTTCTTGATCCATGAATCAGGCATGGTATTGGTACCCACTCCTAGGTTATCATGAGTGTAATGGTTTACGGACCCCGAAGCCTCTACACAGGGAGGACAGTGTCAGGTTGCTGTCAGTGTTTCAGTGCTGTGCTTCCCTTGACCGCTCCAGTCTCTGTGGCTGCTCGTGGTTGGGCAGCTCTTCCAGGCCAGGACTCCTGGCTTTCCCCCTAGCCTTTGCCTTTGTCTTGTTCCAGCCTAAATTTATTTGCTTCCTGGCCATTCTCCTTCCCTTAAGGGTCTCTCCATCTCACCACATGAAAGACAGCCTGTGTCAAAACGTCTTCATGAATTTGCTGTGCAGAAATCCATTAGGAGGAAGTACTAGGAGAACAAGATTGCACGAGGAGTCAGTCAGTACAGCTGTGAAGTGCTTCCTTGCCCTGGCTTAGCTCAAACAGTGGTGGGGACAAGTGGAAATGCCAGGCCTATGGGACCAACTTGAAACCAATATTAGTAGATTAACTTCCTTTAACAGGAGGGGAGGAAGTGGTTTATTTTTTGTTGTTTGTTTGGTTTTTTACATAAATTATATTAAAAAAATTTAGACTTTCAGCTTGACATGCCATTTTTAGTATCAAGTTGCTCTGGTTGGTATACATAAGTTATTAGCCTCCTTCACATTCCCCCTACCTGGCTTCCCTTCATTTTTCATTTATTTTTGTTTCTTTGAATTAAGATCATACCATGTAGTCTAGGCTTGCCTTCAACTTACAGTCCTTCTGTCTCAGTCTCCACAACCCACACATGGGCTGTACTGATAGAGGAATGCCACCATGAATATCCTGCTAGAAGCTTCTAGCAAGTGTCTCTTCATCCACATTCACTGCGGTCACATTTGTGTTGAGGCCCAGAAGGGAAGAGAGGGATGCTAGAAGTTCTGCGCAGAGGTGACTCTGCTGCCATTTCCCGAATGTGGCCCTGGTTGGCCACTGTTCGGAGCACTGCATTTCTCCTTGGTGCCTGGCAAGTTTTACTCCAGCTTAAAAACTGAGTCTGCAATCTTGTTCAGCAACGAGAGACACTTCTAAACTAACCCTGGCAAGGTTAGATTTGAAGAGTGATAACCCCTCTTCTGCTTTCTTGTGCCAATCTGACTCCTACCCACTTAGACTTGAAAGTAGGACTTTAAGGTACTTTGCCACAGAAACCAGAAAGCAATCTTTAAATAGGCCCTAAACAGCAAAAGCCTGCATTCTCATTAGCCTAAGTACTGAGTTTAACTTCGCCCACACAAGAATGATATGACTAAATGCAGGAGAACGAGTTTTCTGGCTTTCTGATGCTTTGACGTGCGGGCAGTAATTGTCTTCTGTCTTTCCACACTGGCTGGGTACTGCCAACGATGATCCCAGCCCCTAAGTTTTCCTCTTGGATTAAAGACGGTGGTCATGTGACAGTCTCCCAAAGGGCTGCCAGCAGGGGACAGAAAGTGAGGCTGCTTTGCAATGGAAAGTAAATAGTTTTAAAGGGGTTGATTTGGTCATTCTGTTCTGTTTTTAGACACATGTGGGTTTAAAATTCTCCTTTACTATGTTCTAGCTGGGGCTGGGACTGGAAACTTACTGTTATCTCTTTACCACTGTTTCCTTCTCTATAGCTGGAGACAGAGTCATGCATAGGTTTGCATGCATACACATCATACACACACACACACACACACACACACACACACACACACACACACACACACTTGCACGCACGCACATACACATATTTACACATTTATCTCTCCCTGTCAAACACACACACAGTGTGTGGCACATCACACTTAACTCCTGGTCTTGGGACAAGTAGTGTCTTGAACAGTGGTAAGTTCTACTGGAAGATAAGAATTTGTTTTTTGAAAAATGGCTGAACATTTAGCATCTGCAGAGATTGCAGGTTTGGGAACTGAAGAGAGTGTGTGTCTGGGGAAAGGCTGGTATTTATGTGCTTTGAAGATAATGAACTCTTACTCTGGATCAGAAATATCCCATACATGATTTCCCTTTTTCAGGGTCCTCATAAGATTATTTCTAAAGAAATCAATTAGATTGGTAAATGCCGGCTCATTAGCTCTTTTATACAGGTGACTGGCTGATGTACTGATCATCAACTTAACACTAACTGTAGCTAGTTATCTTTGTCAATATCTGACCTGAATGCCACAAAGAGATGTATCTACTTAAGGAACTCATATTAATGTCTACTCTGTCCTAGACACTTTGTTGTGTTCTAGAGAGGTAAAGTTCAGAAAGGCCAAAATTCCATTGCTAAGTAGCCTAGAACCACATCTGTCAGGGGTCAAAGATTCTCAGGGATGGCAGTTGGCAGAAGAATTTTTAATATTTTTGTTTTCCATTTCAGTAATAAATCTTAATGATCATTTTATCGATTATAAATTATTTATTAATTATATAATTATTGTTAGTAATTATATATCATGTGTTATATGTGATTTATATATATAAGTAAACATATAACTTATATAAGTATAAAAGTGTTCTGTGAAAATAATCTCAATAAATGCAATAAATGATTTATTCAAATATTTAGGATTATTGTATTTTTAGCTTGATGACCAGCAATATACTCATATGTTCTCATATTCCTCAGAAATTTCTCTTTCTCTCTCTTTCTCTGTCTCTGTCTCTCTCTCTCTTTGTTTTTTCTTTTTATTTTTTTGAACAGAAATTTTCTGTTACTCAGGGTCCTACTACTAGATTTGAAAAACACTACCAGCTGGGTCTGACATTTGTCCTCCTCAACTTTAAACTTGCTCTGTGATTTTACCCAGGACATCCATTTAAACCCAGCAGGTCTTAGAAATTTGCTCCGAAACAAGGTGTGTAGGCCCCATGGGCTCAAAGGCCTTCCAGCGTAAATAGTTTCTACCTCTTTGGCTTTTTCTCTCATTGGAGCTGGAACTGAATTTCTATGTGACTTCTGGTTCAAAGGAGAGAGCACTGGCTGTACATCAGACTTGGTCTGATTCTGACTTTAGAAATGGTGCCATGGATGGAATCGTTTCCCTTCTTTGGGGGATTATGCTTCCCATTAGAAGCACGGGAATAAGAAGGTGGAAAACAATAACAACATCAAAATCCAAATGAAAGAGAATGATTCTGCATGTCCAGAACGCTCTGGAACACAGTGGTGGTGCTATCATGAAAAGGTGTCCTTTAATGGTACTAAGAAAGGGTGACTTGAGGTATGTTTTACAGGGTCAGTGCAGAGTGGCAGAGGCTCTGCTCACTATAATTCCTGGGAGCTAGAGTTGCTTGCTCTATCTAGACTCAGGCTCCCAACATCACCAAAGAGAGGCGATCTAATTGTAGTGTTCTTCCATGTTCATAGTATTTGGACTCCTAGTAAAAGGAGATGTCCTGAAAATGCTGTTACCACGCAAAGAGGAGAGAGGATGTACTTCTGTGCCTCTCACTTTTCATTGGCTAATGCAGGTCTCATGTAGCTGTGATGACATTCAAAGAGGATAGGGTAGGGTGCAGGATCATAATGATCTCTGTGACCAAAACGTTAATATTCTTAGTTTGCTCACTTCAAAAATACTAGAGACCATGACCCCATTTACCGTCCTGAGTAGTGCTCGTTCTAAAATGCAAAGCCATCAATAAAGTCCAGTTGCCTTTAGCTTTGACCTCACACATTTTCCAGAAAAGGAAATCCCCCTGGAGAAGAAAAGAGGGAGATTATTTGACAGTTGCTGACTGGTGGGTTGCCCCCAGAACTGTCAGGCAAGAGCACCTAGCATGAGGATGTGCAAAAGGAATGAAATTTCTCAGGCATGAACACACCAGGGTAGATCCATGAACAAACGGAACAGTGGCTTACAACAGATCCTCATCACCCTGAACTCACCAATCTAATTCATACTTGTGTTTAACGTAGAGGACCCTGTGAGGGAAAACAAGGTTGGAATGAAAGAAAAGTATTCAGATTGGGAGAGATGGCTCAAACAAGAATAAGTGTAGAGGCATCGGCTGAGGCACTTTGATTTCTATGGTGGCATGCCCTGCACATTTGGTGCTCGATGACAGTACACCATGCAAGTCAATTTATTAAATTCTGCAAGCAAGAGTGATATTCCTACTAAAACATATGTTTAGTAGGTGACCTGTTTCATAGAGGTAGTTATATCTCTGTTTTGATATATTATTTGATATCTGTTGTCTCTGGAGTCTTATACTGCTTTGAATAAAATATTCTCTCTCTCTCTCTCTCTCTCTCTCTCTCTCTCTCTCTCTCTCTCTTTTTCTCTCTCCTTTCTCTCTCTCTCTCATCTCTGGGTAGCCATGACTCATAAATTATCTTGAACTTTTGATCACCCTGCTTCTACGTCAGGAATGCTGGGGTTACAGGTGTGTGCTACATTGTCAGTGTATGTGGGCTTTATCCATATACCAAATCCAGGGCTTCATCCCAGCCTTAAATATAACATCTTAAACAGTATCACAATTCAGGGTAAAATATTAATTACCAAATTACTAAAAACATAAGTTGGGATGAAGATGTAAAAACATTCAATATGTGGAATATTTCTTCATATATTCACAAACATACGCAGGTACGACATACATACAGATATATGTATACATGAATGTATATATATGTATATATATATGTTTATGTATGCTAGCTTTTCTGTGAAGCTTATGGAACATATTTACATATATACAACTTTATTATTATTATTATTATTATTTCAAGACAAGGTTTCTCTGTGTGGCCCTGTCTGTCCTGAAACTTGATCTGTAGACCAGGCTAGTCTTGAACCCAGAGGTTCTCCTGCCACTGCCTCTGAAGTGCCGAGGTTAAGGGCACGCACCATCACTGCTCAGTTCATTTAATATTATTTTCCCCTACTGCTCATTACATTGTTGTGTTTGGAGAACTGACTAGTGTATAACTAAAGAAAAGAGGAGAGAACATCCCTTGACTATAATATGAATTTTCTGAAATGAGTTCATTATTTAGGGACAGCAAAAATTAGAAAGGGAAAAATTAATATCTTACGAAAATTATGAAGCAATACTTAAAATTGTAAAATATATTGGGAAGACAGGTGGGCATGAACTTGTTACGGAGAAGAGCACCTTAGTAGATCTGGTCCTGAGATTGGAGACATGACTCAGAGATTTTGAGTGCTTATTCTTCAAGCAGAAGGGCCTGAGGGTGAATCCTCAGCACCCACATGAAAAGCTGGTGTTGGCTGCAGGTGTCTAGAATCCCACCATTGGGGATTGGAGCGAATGGGATCTCGAGAAGTCTCTGACCAGCTAACCTAGCCAAAACCAGCTTTCAAATGGTAAGTGACAGTTTTGGAAGTTTGATTTCTTTCAAAACACAGATATATTGTAAGAATGTGTTTTCATTAAATCCTGGGTGTGAGGATGTGGGACTGCTTCAAATTCTGCAGCAGCTGACTATGATTTATCTTGTGCTCTAACAGAGGCGTGGTTCTGCCAGCTGCAGGTAGTTCCTGCAATTGTGTGACATTTGGAATTCTGGGAACTTTTCAGAGGCTATATAAATGCTAGAGCCCTGATAGGTGTGGTGGGCGGTTGTTGGTCGTTCACAAGGGGTGGGGAGGTGGTGGGGGTTAGGTATGGTAGGTTAAGGGGTGGTGAAGAAAGAAATTAGATTCAAGAATCTCTCTCTCTCTCTCTCTCTCTCTCTCTCTCTCTCTCTCTCTCTCTCTCTCTCTCTCTCGCTCTCCTATCTAGTGATAGGGGGTGAAACAAGGGAGATAACGATTGGGAAAAAGAAGAACCCATAAAGTAGAAGATCAGCTACAATCCCATTTTTAGTCAATAAGAGACCAACAGAGGAACACACTGAAGTCTTCCTCTGGCCTCTGAATGCATGTACACAGGTGTGTTCATCTGCACACTCACATGTATGTAGAACATACATAGAACATGTACATGTGCGCACACACACACACACACACACACACACACACACACACACACACACGAGACCCTTAGTCTACACAAACCATTCCACATCATGGACCATGAGAATGACAAGCTACACATTGACAACATCAAAGTAGATAACAGTGACCTTGCCCACACTAATATATCTCTGGTACAGAGACAATTATGGGATTCCACAGTGACTGTAACATGGACTTCAGGATTGGCAAGAATGTTCTCCAAGCTGTGCCTCTGAGCTAAATATGGCCTTGACGTTAAGTTCAGTTTCTACTTCTCTGCAGAGCCATAGCTAGACTATGGAGAGCTGATCAGGATACAATAATAGTAGCTCTGACTAGGAGTTGGTAACACTGTAAACGGAAGATCCCAGGTGGGGAAAAAGCCAATGTTAGTGATTCTCCAAGGATGATTGACTGATCAGAACTCGTGTAACTGTGGAGAGTTAGAATGTTGCAGGTCTGGAGCCATATTATCTTGGGCTTTATTTAGGCATCTTTATAGTCATTCACTACCTGCCTTTGTGTGTGATATAACAAGTAGAAAGAGCAAAGTCCCAACAAGGAGAGCCTTGTGCTGACAGAGAGTGCACAGCTCTCTTTCTGGTCTGTGTGTTGTTACCAAGTTCTGATCCTGCAGGCTCATGTCTATTTTATGTTGCCTAAGGTGGTGCAGAGGTGTGCATTATTCATGGGTCGATCTCCGTAAAAGCATTTTCATGATTAGGAACCTGACTTTTCTTCAGGTGACATTTTTGTCTGTGAGCCAGGCAAGTTTTGCTTGCTTGTTGTGAGCACATGTACGAAAGGCCACCATATAAACAAACTTAGCCAAAGTTGAGAGACCTCAGAGTGACTTCAGGTCATGGGACTGGGTGGGTCAGGGTGTGGAATAGGCCCTTTCTCCTGGACCTGGAGAAAGCCTGGGGTTATTGCCTGGCAGCTCCTAGACGTGAATTCAGGTTATTATATAACTTGTTTTCCAAACTTTCTTGGGTAGTGGGAAGATTACAGCTGCTCTTGGTCCCTTTGGCACCCATGGGCTTGATACCCATGGTGGCAGGACTGGCTCATCAGGTTGGCCAACTTTGTAGATCTTGTCACAAAATATTTTCTTCACTCTCCACTTTTGTTGTTTACTTAGCAGAAGGCACTCCACCCTCTCAGCTGGTTGACACCCTCCAACGATGGCTACTGTAGCTTGGCTTTCAATTACACTAAATCCCATCAGAACCATTTTCTTGCAACAAATCCTCTTTAACCCTCACTCCCACAAAGAATTCTACCACAAATGCAGTAGCTGTGGCAAGCGCTTGAAAATAAGACCAGCGTCAGGATCCTACCCACTTTGCATTCAATTCTGGAATCAAATCGGAAAGTTTGATTCCAAGCTATTCAAATATGATTTGACCTACAAACCAGTGGCCTTAATTCTGTGATTTTAAATCATATCATGATAAAGTGCTTTCTGTGGGAAGGTATTTTGTTTAGAATTGAGGACCAGAATTACTGAATAGCGCCACTAGAAAAGCTCACGTAGGGACAGTACCTGAACAGTGCGTGCACACTTTCGTTTGCTTGCTCTCTGCCTTTGAGAGGTCCAGTCTCATTGACTTAACATGATTCGGAGTTTCTGGGGCAGAATGGACCCGGTGGTTCTACCTCTCGAACATTGATTATTCTTGGCCAATGTTGCTAAGTGTAGCTTTGAAATCCATTTTATTGACCTTTTTCCTTTGTAGGCTGTATTCTCATGGCGGGCTGCTCCTTTGGGCAACGATCTGAGGATGGTTCTCAGGGTCATAATGAAGGAAGGTTGCCAGAGGAAATTGTTCTCTTTAGTGTTAGTCATGCTTGTGTGTGTTCCTGTGTACCTGTGTATGCAAGTGCACTTGGGTGCACGCATACACACTAATGCACGCATATTCATGGGGAGACCAGAGGTTGATGTATGGTGTATTCCCTCCTCTCTCTGTCTCTGCCTCTCTATTACTCTGTTGCTCTGTCTCTCTTTCCTTCTCCCTCTCCCTTCCCTGACCTCTCTCCCTGAACATACAGCTTACTATTAGACTGGGTGGCCAGTGAGCCCCGGGAACCCACCTTTTTCCATCTCTCACAAACTAGTTCCAGGGTTACAGGTATGTACGTACGTACCATAATACCTAACTATTTTTAGTTTTTTGATTCTTTGTGAATTTCAAATCATGTATCCCAGTCCCAGTCATCTCCCTGTCACTTCATATCTACCCTCAGCTTTGCAACCTCCCCACACTCCATCCCCCAAACAAATCTTACTGTGGAAGCTGTGGAGTACCATGGCGTGACACACGGTATACCTTTTTGCCCAAACAGCTTGACTTGCAAATGTTTATTGCAATGAAGCATTGATGTGTTTCGAGGCCTCTGGCTTCTGCTACTCTATCAATTCTGGATCTTCACTGGGACTTCTTTTGGATATCCGGTGGTTGCCCTGTGTTGTGGAGAGCCTGCAGCTTTGGATCTACAGGACTGGTCCCTTCATGTGCTCGAGCAGTTCATAGATGGGGTGGGTTGGGGTGGGCAAATTCAGAGTCCTGAATCTGGGCCCGAATGGAAGTTGAGTTGGTCAGCCCACAGGCTCTCCTTCACCCTCACCACCAGGGGCAGGGCCATCTCTCCTGCTCTCATACCCTTGGGGACTGGTTCACCCTTACCAGTGCCACCAGAGTGCTACAGTGAGTGAGAAGAGGGGCTGGCTCTCTTGTATCAATGCCATGAGAGCCAGGTCTCCCATGCTGCCTAGATGAGGAGCCGGGCCGGTTTCCCACAGCTGATGAGTAGCTTTTTTATTCAGGTGCTGGAGTTCTGAACTCAGATCCTCATGTATACATAGCAAGCACTTCAGCTGTATTTGTTGACTCTTTACACTGACGCTCTGAGATCCATACTGGGAAAATGGCAGTCCTTCATCGATGACCTGGTTGGGCGAGTTTGCATTGCCAGTTAATGAATTTGACATAGCACATATCCTAATATAGTAAGAATGGGCTGCTTTTAGTTTTCCATCGAATTGATAATATGCATTTCTTAATAATTTTATATCAATCATAGTTAACAAATTTATTCTTCTCCTTTTCAAAACATGACTGACATTGATGGCTTAGTAATTTTGTGTTTGTTTGTTTTTGAGACAGGGTCTCATGTACCTCAGGCTGGTCTGCAACTTGTCATGTAGCCAAGGATGATTTTGAATTAATGATCTTCCTGCCTCTGCCTTTCAAGTGCTGATATTACTGTCATATGTCACTCTGTTTAGTTTATGTGATGATCCAAGATATAAAACCCAGGAGTTTGTACATTGTAGTCAAGCATTCTACTAACCAAGCCATGCCTCCTGACTGGGTTGGTGGAGTCCTAAGCATTCTAGTGATGAGCATATACCACACTTTATCTACTCATTTGGGGACCAAGAGTAAGATCCCTGATGACTCTGACCATTGCACAGCATCTAGGTCTTTTGCCCTAACTTGGGAGAGGTGGGGTTCTCTGCTTTCATAATGTAGCTCTGGCTGGCCCATCTTTCCTGCCAAAGGTAATGTGAACTGGAATTGGTCACAGAGGCCCTGGCAACTGACTTAACCTGTTTATATAAAGATGGAACACAGCCACTGATTAAGAGAGCCACCTCCTCCTGGTTGGTTTTGGAGTACAGCCCAGAATTTTCCATGGAGAGAGCTTTTAGAAGTTGGGTCAGCATCTTAATGAAGATAAGAACACACAAGGAAGTCCTTGTGGGCCTCTTTGTCTGCAGAATCCCAACAGTTCAATGAGGATCAGAGGAGATGCGGTTGACCAATGAAATCCTTCCGTTAGTTCTATCTCCATGAAGGAGTCCTCTTTCTGGAGGGGTCCTCACAGACAGTGGATTAAATAGGTTAGTTTGATCCAGGCTTAGGCGGTACCAACCTCTTAAGTTCTGAGACCCTTCAGGGTGTGGATTGCCAGTGATCAGGCTGACTTAGTGTCAGAGCATTTCGCATGGAGACTATTTTTAAATTTTAAGGGAAATGTTTGAACAAGGAGAGACTACCGCTACTGGGTTTAAGATGGGAAAAAAAGCATTGAAGGAGATCTAAAGAGAGTTGGTCAGCAAGGTGGGCTAGAGAATAGGACTCAATGGGAGAATGCCATTCGGAGTCAGGGGAGAAAAGAAAATGCTTCTTCCATGGTCCTATATATGCCTCCACTCCATCACTCATGAAGTATGTATGCTTGAAGGAATGACATCCTTGTAAAGCTCCGAAAGGTGATCACAGGTGGCTTAGAGATACAAAAGTCCCTGGACACTAAACTGGAACTACATTTGATAGTTTCATTTACTTACCAAGTGCATACTGTTCCCCTATGAAATTGCTAGTCTGTGAAGCAACTTCTTGACTTGTCTTGAAGTAAGGTCTGTAGTAACACCAAACACTGCTTGAACTGAGTCATGAGTACTGCAGTGTGTAGAACTTAACGTGGTGACTGGATGGTGTTCCCACGTCAGCTTGCAACTTCCGGAAAAAGAAGATACCTCACTTTTACAAGAAGGCAAAATTCCCTTTGCATAAATGATTATTATATAAATAAATCTTAATAAGAGCTACAGTCTCTTCCTTCTTCTTTTTTTCTCCACAAAGCACAAAGAATTATTGTGTGATTTATGTGAAAAGGTTATATAACTGTACTCTGTTGCTTTAAATAGTGTTTTTTACTTAAACTGCCAACTTCTTCATCACGAGCAGAGGAAAAAAATGCATATTTGTTAAGCACAGAGGTAATTTTCAAGGACTGTAATTAGCTCACGATAACTCTCTTTTGTGATGTCTTTGAGTGTGGCACCTGTGGTGTGTCCCCTCAGTGAGAGAGGCAGGAAAGTAGACATCACATAGGGACAGAGGAGAATTCCACATGGTGCTGCAGTAACACATCTTCCAACTGTCATTTGAGTGTCTTCCTTTCGGCAGGCATTACTTTTCTTCATTTACACTATCTCTATTGCTCAAATGACCTTTTATTACCAACCTAGTAAATGATCAACTTAAAAGCCAAACCAAATACATGATAAAAAATTATGGTTTAAAGAAGAAGAAAAAAAAGTAGGCAAAGGCCAGAGGGGTAAGTCCCTGTGTTTTAAAACTGAACAATAGGCCAGAATGTCAGTAAGAGAAAGAAAAGATAGAAAACATTTGTGAAAGAGACTGCCAACTAATTTATTTCAGGGAAATTGATCTCTAAGGAAAATTTCTAATTCCTTGAAGAAGTCTCCCTTTGGTGGAGGCTAGAGTGGACATGCACCACCAGATATTCCTATGGCTCAGTGTGACACTGTGGAGGACATCTGGGTGCTTGGGTCACAAAAATTCCATCCCCAGTATCCATAAGGAATATCTCCATTGAAAATTTTAGAGCGTTCCCTGCTAGGAAAATAATATACTATAAATATTCCCTGGAAGCCAGAACTATGCCACTTCCTGGGATTTAAAGGACTGCCTCTTTCTGAAAAGTCAGCCCCACCTCCAAGACCGAGAAAATCCTGCGTTTGCAGGGCTTGTTTTGTACACCTGGTGGGAACACCACCACAGACAACAACACAATATAAATCACCCAAAGTCAAGGAATTGCAGTGTAGCAGTGATCAAGGCTGGGCATGTTCTCGTGGAGCTGTGAGAACCGTATCACCTGTTTGGTCACCAAGCTGGTTGCCCAGGTGGCAGCTTGGCAAACCACCTGTAGGAACAACAACCACCTCCCCGAAATGGGCTGAGAACTGCACAGGCATAATCGCTCTCAGACATGACTGGCCCTTTTCAGTTCAAACATTGGCTTTTTCAATTTCAATAGCAATGAGAAACAACTGGTATGAGACTAAAACCACAGAAATACATCTATAGTCCAGACATCAGGTTCTTCTGGCATCGCTGCACAGGGGGAAGACAATTGATTTTTTAAGAGAGCCTTGCAACTGGCAGAGAGAAATGAGACAACAGCAGGCTGTTTCAGTGTTATGGAGAGCCACGTCAATCAATACACTTTGAGGGGGGGGGAATTCAATCGAGAGTTTGATTGCTGTATCTTTAAAAGTAATGTGGGACTATGGATCCTCTCCCAGGCAAAGTCTTTGGGTGTCTAGGATCTCATTAAATCTTGTTGTCTGGAAGGTGTCACATGCCCCGTTTAACAGATCAAATAAGAGAAGAGCAGAAGTTAATTTTCTAGCCGGGGAAGGAGGAAGTCAATTAAAAGCATACATTTAAGGAATGATCAATTTCCTTTACAGAGTACAAAGGAAGTGTTTTGAAATGTGTATTTAAACTAAGGAGTACATATCAAAGAAGAAAGAAAGGCTGACCGGTGAAACAGGGAGCACCCCAAGTTAGCAGCCACAGCATAGACAGTAACAGCTGCAACCTTGTAGAAGTTCACAGCCAACTTGCCTGACTCCCGCACTGGATGGGTGACTCTCATTAAACAGGACATACTTTCTCAGAGACTTGAAGGCTATCTTAGGCTTCCAGCAAGCACTGGTGAGTAATGTAAGTTCGTCCGTGTGCTCCACGTGAAGATCAGGCTAAAATTAACACCGCTTGTAGACAGAAGGTTGCCAAGATCACACTCACATCCATTATGCCCCGGAAAAAACCTCTCTTTAAACCTAGAGGGGAAACGGAGACGAAAGTCTTTCCAGCAAACCGTGCGCCTGGTTTGATATAAGCTGGGTCACTTGGAGAGATGCCTCTCTATTTCTGTCCTTTCTACGGGTTACATTTAGACCTTAAACAATTAGTCTCTCTTTATGTTTTCTTTCCTTTTCTTTTTAAAAAATCACCTGCTGTAGAAATCCTAGTATTTTGTATTTTTAGATGCTGGGGTCGGAGTAAGTGCAACAATGAAGACTGTTTTTCTCCCCTTATGAGCATTTCTTTTTTGCTTTTTGCAGGGCATGATAAAATATGAGTACTGAAAAAGTCAAGACATTGCATGTTAACTATTTAGGGCCAGGAGCCCAAAACCCTAGTTAGATGTAGGAGGCTAGCCCCAGCAGAGCTGAGCCATTTAGGAAGACAAGTGTTCCTTAAAGCAACCCCCCCCCCTTCCAAAGTTCTACAAAGTTTAGAATTAGACACATTTATTTCTTCATCTGTTGTCATTTAGTTGCAACCTTGAAAGTGAAGCAAGACTGCGACTTTCTGATTTGATTCGTTTGTTCCTCTCCCTGACATTTCTAAACCCAGTGTTCTGTGAACTGTTTAGTTTCTTAAGTATTTTTCTCCTTTAGAGAGAGGAAGTGTGTGTTCTACAGGACAGAACCTCCTGTCTTCTCAATTGCACTTAAAAAAAAAAAAAAAACCTTCAGTCCAAAGCTTGCAGAATAAATCACCTATGAAAGAGGGGGAGGATAGCTGGAAGGGAAGAATGGAAAAACACTTGGGGCTGTGTAAACATTTTAACTTTCAAATGAATGCAGGCGACCCCTTACTGTGGTCCAGCCACCATTTGTGAACTAGATTGGGTGCATACAAATAATACTGAAGAGGGGCTGACCTTTAAACTTCCCTCACTAAGAACTCACTTTCCTCATCATGTTTCATCCATCCATCCATCCATCCATCCATCCATCCATCCATTCATTCATTCATTCATCCACCCATTCATTCATTCACTGAAATAGCCTTTGTGAATACCTGTGCCATTGACTACACAAAGCTAATGGAACCCAGAGGTGAATTCAAGTTAGATCTAGAATAAACTTCCCAAAGCTGAAAGTCTAATTTTTCTGAAGAAAATAAAACCAGTCTTTAAACAAACAATAACAAAGACATATGTAAGATCACACCTCGAAGTGCTGCAAGGATTAGTTCCTGCTGCTATGGGCACACACAAGAGATGAAACAAATCCAGCTTCAAGGTGGGTTTTCATGAGGAAGTAAGAAGCCCGAAGGTTGATGGGACTTAGTTCACTAACGAAGGGGAAACTTCTGCGTCAAGGAATATGTTTTAAGAGTAGAGGTGAGACAGGACATGGGGATAATGGAGAGAGGACCAGTGTGGCTGGGGACAGGAGGACAAGGGTCAGCTAGTAACAACTGCAGGGGGAGAGGAGCCAGGAAAATGAGCCTAGAGGTCGAAGTAGAACTTCTGTTTTTCTCTTTAAATAAAAAATATTGATGATGACTGTGATGGCGATGACGATGACGACGATGACGATGATGATGACATTCGTGTCTGATGCTGTAAATCTGACCCAGAACCCATGGCTAGGTATTCATAGGCTCCAGTGGTGAGCCCACTATTATTATTTTACTAAATCCACACAGTATTAAACTGCCCTGTAATTCATATCGTTGCACATAGAACAATGCCACTCACAGACCTCATCAGAGAAGTTTCTATGTGTGGTAGATGGCACTTACTGTAGAAATTCACAACTTCTAAATTATAGAGAATGATTTCTCTGGCATGCTCAGCCACAAATGAGCCATCTATAGCCCTGAAGCTCAGGGACCATCCTAGAAGAGGCCAGAAGGATTGTAAGAGCCAGAGGTCAGGGAGGGCTGGAGCTAACCTGTGTCTTCTGGACCTGGCAGGGCCATTGCACTCCTAAACTGACAGCAGCTGTGTACAAGGCCGCTAAGCGCTGTAGTGCAGGGTAGCTGTGAGGAAGATGATAGAAATCGTAGGACACTTTTTCTTTTTTCAGTATGGTTTCTTAAAAGATTATTTTGAGAGTTTCACGTATGATTTCTGTATTAACATCATTCCCCCCACCCCTCCCAGATTATAGAAATTCAGCAGACATTAAAAGAAATACATGCTCCCTTGACTCCATCACGGCCTTTCCCCACCACCCTGAGTTCACCATAGCATCTCTGACATCCTTCCTTTCTGGCTCATGTTCTCTGCTTCTCCCACTCCATGGTCCAGGGTGCTTGTCTCCTTCTCACCCTAAGCACTTGCTTCTGATTTAAAATTCCATTCTGCTGGTGTTGGGCCCCATTTTGGCCCTGGTTTGGACCTTGAGGACAAACCCAAGCCTGGCTCCAAGCCTGACTCGAGTTTGTGTGGCGTTGTGGGAGAGCCTAAGCCTGGCTGGAGTTTTGAGATCTGTCTCAGTCACTTCCATATGGGGGTGACTCAGCAAGGCCTGTTTAGCCCTGCCTCTGCCCCACCGTTTCTGATGTGAAGCTTTGCCATTGGCCCTGTCAGTTACCCCTTACCCTCTGTCACCCTCCCCTGCCTCCTACGTCATCTGTTCCCATATCTAACTGCCCACCTCCTTGCCTTCTTTATATAAGCAAGTACCTAGTTTAGTAAAATGAGTTCCTGCCTGGCGTATTTCTTTTGGGCCGCCAACATTCGCCATCCGGCTCAGTCCTGGACAGACCTGGCTTGACCAGGTTCTCTCCTCTCGTCTGGACCTGCTAGCAAAGGAGCCAACATGCTGGTTCCCTTTCTTCTTAGACCACGGCTGTAAAACCCCTCTCCCAGCACGGAGAAAAAGGCATTCTTATGAGGCAAGCCCAGCACAGTGCTAGAATAACACAAATTTTTTTTTTTTCTTTTTTGGTTTTTTGAGACAGGGTTTCTCTGTGTAGCCCTGGCTGTCCTGGAACTCACTCTGTAGACCAGGCTGGCCTCGAACTCAGAAATCCACCTGTCTCTGCCTCCCGAGTGCTGGGATTAAAGGCGTTCGTAACACAAATTAACTGATACCTGGCTTTAAGACTGTGTGGGAGCCGGGCAGTGGTGGCACACGCCTTTAATCCCAGCACTTGGGAGGCAGAGGCAGGTGGATTTCTGAGTTCGCGGCCAGCCTGATCTACAGAGTGAGTTCCAGGACAGCCAGGGCTACACAGAAACCCTGTCTTCAAAAAAAAAAAAACCAAAACAAAACAAAAAACAAAAGACTGTGTGGGACCCTTTGGAAGACTGTTTGTGGGGCCTTGTATCCTATGATACATTGTTTCTATGGGAAAGGCTATTTTAAACAAGCATTTTAAAGCAGTTTATGAGCCAAATATATTTTATAGCCACTTTGTGTGAACCCATTTGTATGCAACACAAGGCCTTTGTGTAAGACCATTTGTACGTCATGCATTAGTGATGCCCACCGTTACCTTTCATGTTGTCAGATGAGTGAAGAGCTGTCCAATGATATGGAATTGTTTTTCCTCAGATTCTAGCTAGTCAGAAACAGTGATTGGAAGACTGGGACTGCTAGTGTTGCGGAAATAGCCCCAGAATATTTTTCTGTTGTTTGTTTTTTTGTGACTTGAATTGAATTTCAACATTTAAAGGAATTTTAACATTGTTTGTTAAGAGGTAAAGTCTCATTATATATCCTAGGCTGGCCTTGAACTAGAAATTTTCCTGAGTGCTGGAATTTCAGGTGTGAGCCACTATGCTTGGTGCAGAATGAAAAAAATTAAGTCGTTGTGAACTATTAATCTCTTTATGGTTTATTACTGACTACATACTTCTTTCCAGTCTTCCAGCCCAAGTTAAACTCTTATCTTTTGTCAGGTATCGGTGGTGCATACCTTTATTCCCAAGCACTCCAAGGCTGAGGCAGGCAGACCCTAAATTCAAGGCCGAGGTGGTCTACAGAGAGTGTTTCAGGAGGACAGCCAAGGATTCACAGAGAAACCCCATCTTGAAAAACAACCAATCAATCAAAGACAACCTTATTCCCTTTGCTTACAATGAGGGAATATTTTAAAGTTGTGTCCCCTAGCCCCCAGCCTTGTCACACCAGGAGGAACTAAAAATGCTACTTCTCAGCAAATCCTGTTGTGTATTTACTATAAGATGAATGCTTAAGGCCTTGGGACAGGGTAGGAAAGAGAGACAAGTCCGTGTCCTGATGTCTCATAGAGCTGATAAGCCCACAGAACCTTCTGTAATGACAGAAAAGGTCGCTGGTCAATACAGTATGCACAAGCACTTGAAAATGTGGCATTGAAGAAAAAAAAAATCTAAATTTTCTTATTATTTTATTAATGAATTAAAAATAGCTGCAGGAGGCCACTGAATTGAAAAGTTCCAGCGGAGGAGGGATGCAGGAGGAGGTAGGCTTAATGAGATATAAAAGATAAACAGATAGGGCCTGCTAAAAAAGCCCAAATAGACCTGAAAGGAGGCTTCCCGGGGAGAGGGAGGGAATGAACCAGAGGGGACTGGGATCTCAGCAGGATGCCAGTGGGGGAGGAGAAAAATTAGAGCAAAGTGTACTGACATATTATATACTTGAATTACATCATATAACATATATGAAAAGGCAACGATGAAGCACATTAGTTTGTGTGCTCACTTTAAAAATTAATAAATTTTTATTGCAACAGCAAATGAGCAAAACCAACTACTGACATATTTTGGGACTAAGGAAAAAGTTAGGCTCCAGATTAATGTCATGCTAACATATGGAAAATGTGGGAGGCATGACATTTATACAGTCTTCTAGGGAAATAAGTTTAAATGTGTTAACAAAGTTAAAAGTCACCCAAAGAGGATGACGGGTCATTTTGTGGCTCTTGTCAAACCTCATAGATGCCTTTTCCCTCTAGAAAGACTACGAAGCCTACAGGTACCGTGAGGTTTTTGGAAGCATCAAGCGACCCTGACTCTATCCACATGCTAGCAATCATTATTTTATTGAACTTCTCAACAGGAAGAAAGTTGAGCTTTTAAGGACAAATGAATCTTGCAAGGATTTAAAGCTCCATCAAAGAAATGCATTATAAAATGTTGGATTCTAACAGGAAGAACACCACCCATGACGCGAAGTTGGAACAAAGGCTGCCCTTGGATTGCTTGACTTTGAATACCTTCATTGTTCCTTCTGGGTCTTAGTATACTTAGCTTAAAACACACTCACAGTCTTGGGTTCAAGGCCCATAGATCAAGTTTTCTTCACCAAGCCTATGGCTTCCCAAACCTTCTGTAGCTACTGAGCTGGATTCACCTTCTTTCTAGATTCTTCATAGTCACTGTATGTGGGAAGAAGCTGAAGTAGTGACAAGTGTTGGAAGGAAGGAGGCCTGCAAAGCATCAGTGAACATCAAAGGCCTTTAAGAGCTGGCTAAGGAGCTCTTGGTGGGAATCTCAAAGCACTAGCAGCCCCGTGCAGGAGCTCGACTGGGCACTTCACGTGTTATTTTGTTAAATTTAGAGGGAATAGAAGAGTTCAGTAAAGTCCTTGTTGATGCATTATCTAAAGGAACATTCTGCCAGGTGGATTTTAATTTCACGTTGACTCTGATACTGTTTTAGCCATGTTCCCTGTGGCTGTGGTTGCTCCGGTGGTCTCCGTTTCCTGGAAGGCTTTCTTCAAACGCTCCATTAGTACAGCATATCTTTTGTTTGTTTGATTGGTTTGGTTTGATTTTTTTGAGACCGGGTTTTTCTGGGTAGCCTTGCTATAGATCAGGCCACAAACTCACAGAGATCTGCTTGCCTCTGCCTCCCAAGTGCTGGGATTAAAGGCGTGTGCCACCACACTTTATCAGAACATAACTGTATCACCTTAACTCTAATTCAGCCTACTGGATTGATTCAAAGGCATATTTCCTTTTCCTTTTAAGTGTGCTAAAATTAAAACACTGACTTTTATGTTGTTGTTAGCTAGGGTCAAATATAAGAAGACTTCTTTTTTTTTTTTTTTTCCTCACAAGTTTTTAGATTCTGATTTCAGAATTTCATATATTCAAAGCTTGCTCTTAAGTTTCCATAGGGAGAAAGGCTCTTCTAGAAGGCTTGGGGAAAACATTGGAATTTGGCCAGTAGGGTCAGGCTGGGTCACAGGCCTCTGTGGGGCCAAAGTCCAAAGCAACAGGCAAGAGGCAAGCACTCCTTGCAAGCTTCTTTTTTTTTTTTTTTTTTTTTTAACTTCCCGTTGCAGAGTCATTAGCGCAGTGTGTGTGTGTGTGTGTGTGTGTGTGTGTGTGTGTGTGTGTGTGTGTGTTTTATTGTTATTATTTCAGCAACTCCTTCTACAGGGACATGTTCTCCTCATGCACAGAAGCCCTGTTCAAACATTACCAAGAAGACTGATAAGAAGAAAAAGCATCCACTGATGAGTTCTCAGAAAGCAAGCCTTGGATTTAACTACAGGGCAACAATGCTGTGATTACTCGGCCCAGCTGACAGCAAGGTTGCCAGGCAGCCCTCCCTCTGCCAAGAATGGCGGGAGAATGAGGCAACCATGTGGTTTGTATTACCAGCTTTTTTTTTTTCCCCCTCAAGTTTTTCAAGGTTCAGAAAGAGAACGTCACCCACAATGATAATTCAGTTTGGAAACAACTACATTTTCAATGCTGTGCTCAGCAACTGTTGATTTGTTTGGGTCCTAATATGCGTGTTCACATTTTCACAATGCGGATGAGTACAGCGTCTGTCAAGATTCCACTGTATGCAAATAGCCAAGTTTCAGGCCAAATTCTGCATTTTCAAAAAAGAAAGAGAAAGATTAAAAACCTCCCTGGCATTTTCTAGGCTTCTACTTATAGCCTTTAAAAAGACAACTCAGAAAAAAGAAACTGAAGCCAAGTTTAGCCCAGCTCTCCTCTGTTTATTTGGTCCGGCCCTTTAGAGTTGGAGTTGATTTAAAAATAAAAAAAAGTCATAATTTGCCACAAACTAATCAATCTGTATAAAAACCGTAAAATTTTAATGTTTTCATTGCTTTTTTATTATCTGAATTTTTTTCACTTACAAGAGGTTGGCAAATCTAAAATTATTCAGCCTTTGGAATAATCTTGGGTCTTCTTGGAAATACTATTCCCAGAAAGTCTGAATCCTAAATTTCAACAAATGATTCAATTTTTAAGCAAATTTGCAAAGTCACTCGGTTTGTGGATCTGCATTGACTTTAGTAAAATTCCTTGTGAATTAAGCCCCTTCTTCACAGAAACACATCCATCTCTGACCTGTCTACTGTCAGCCTTCCTACCATGCTGACCTCATGCAGCTCTAAAAGAAACAGATTTTTAAGAAGTCATTTTCTTCTAAGCTGCTGTAGTTCAGATGTCCTTATTGCCTTTTTAGTTTTAAGCCTTCTGGAAGATCTACGATGACTACCCCTGGAATCAAGGCCTTTTTACCAGAGGATATAAGGGAATAAAAGAATCCATAGCTAGGGCAGTCATACATTTTTGCTAAGACTTTCAAACAAAGAAGAAAAACTCCATTTGTCAGTCGTGATGACCTGGTCTAAGCAAAAATGAGGGCCTGTTGAGAGAGAGTCTGTCAAGAATAGTCATTTGGACTCCAAAATTATGCTTCAGAAAACACTAAATTGGTTTTGTCAAAATATAACCTTTGTCTTCAAAACAATGTTATTCTACATAGCATCTGTCTGTCTGTCTGTCCATCCATTTCTTCAACCCTTCCACTTAGGCTTTCAGCAGGAATTATTGAATACTTATTGTATTCTAGGCATCATCCTGGACTGTGGACACAGAGATTAAAAAAAAAAAAAAGAACAACTATATTCACAAGGCCAATATCCTAGAGAGGAGACAAAATGGTCCTAAGAGAGGAAACAGACTTGAATAAATTGTTACAATCAAATAAAACAGCCATGTAATGGCTGGAAAGAGAGAACACGTGGGAGACTGGATATAAGAGGATTTTGTCCAGGATCCTACTAGGAGCTCAGCAGATGACAGCTTTTTCTTTCCAAATGCCTCTTAAAATTCGTGGAAGATGACAGGAGCCTTCCAGTTTCCATCTGTGGCGGGAAACCTCTGCCTGGGTCACCAGGGCTCCATAGCCAAATAGCGCCAGGAGAAAGCTACCCTCCCAGGAGTGTGGAAAAGCCGTGAGTGGGGGTTAAGACAAGCACCACTGCTCAGCGGGACCCGCCTGGAATCCTCCGGACACAGGAACTGAAGAAAAGCCTGGGACAGGAGCCTTCCGGTTTCCATTTGTGGATAGGGACCTCAGTTTGTGCCACAGGGCTCCATAGCCAAATAGTGTTGGGAGAAAGCTAGACTCCCAGAAGTATGGACAAGCCTGTCTGCTCAGAGGGACCCACATAGTATCCCAGTATACAGTGACTGAGGAGTGGTCTTCTGCTTTCTTTCGGTGGCCTGGGAGCTGATCCTGTGACACAGGGCTCCATATTCAAATAGTGCCAGGAGAGAGCTGGTCTCCCAGTAGTGCCAGACACACCTTCGAGCACAGGCAAGACTACCACTTCTGTTCAAATTCACTGGATCAAGAGGGATTCTTGCAGAGCCATCAGGACACAGGAACCAAGGGACAGCTGGGGACAAGATCCTTCTGGTTTCTGTCTGTACCCCAGAGCAGCTCTCCAAACCCAAATTCCTCTCAGAGAGAGCAAGTCTTCAAGGAGTATTGACACAGAGGCTTGCAGGAGGGACAAGCCTCAGGTAGAGAGAGTAAGACCAGCTAACACCAGAGTTAACCAGATGGCGAAAGGCAAGGGCAAGAACATAAGGAACAAAAACCAAGACTACTTGGCATCATCAGAACCTAGCTCTCCCACCACAGCAAGCCCTGGATATCTCAAATCACCAGAAAAGCAAGACTCAGATTTAAAATCATTTCTCATGATGACGATAGAAGACTTTAAGAAGGAAATAAATAACTCCCTTAAAGAAATACAAGAGAACATAGGTGAACAATTAGAAGCCCTTAAAGAGGAAACACAAAAATCCATTAAAGAATTACAGGAAAACACAATCAAACGGACAAAGGAAATGAACAAAACCATCCAGAAAGTAAAAATAGAAATAGAAACAATAAAGAAATCACAAAGGGAGACAACCCTGGAGTTAGAAAACCTAGGAAAGAGATCAGGAGCCATTCATACAAGCATCACAAACAGAATACAAGAGATAGAAGAGAGAATCTCAGGTGCGGAAGATACCATAGAAAACATTGACACAATGGCCAAAGAAAATGCAAAATGCAAAAAGCTCCTAACCCAAAACATCCATGAAATCCAGGATACAATGAGAAGACAGAACCTAAGGATAATAGGTATGGAAGAGAGTGAAGATTCCCAACTTAAAGAACCAGTAAATATCTTCAACAAAATTATAGAAAAAAACTTCCGTAACCTAAAGAAAGAGATGAACATAAATATACAAGAAGCCTACTGAACTCCAAATAGATTGGACCAGAAGAGAAATTCCTCCCGTCACATTATAGTGAAAACATCAAATACACAAAACAAGAAAAAAATATTGAAAGCAGTAAGGGAAAAAAGGTCAAGTAACATATAAAGGCAGACCTATCAGAATTACACCAGACTTCTCACCAGAGACTATGAAAGCTAGAAGATCCTGGGCAGAACTCATACAGACCCTAAGAGAACACAACTGCCAGCCCAGGCTGCTATACCCAGCAAAACTCTCAATTACCATAGATGGTGAAACCAAAATATTCTATAATGAAACCAAATTTACACAATATGTTTCCACAAACCCA
>CM052717.1:35701652-35798550 GCA_028551405.1 Uromys caudimaculatus | reverse complement strand
CTCCAACATGTAATAAAGACACATGCTCCACTATGTTCATAGCAGCCATATTTATAATAGCCGGAAGCTGGAAACAACCCAGATGTCCCTCATCAGAGGAATGGATACAGAAAATGTGGTACATTTACACAATGGAATACTACTCAGCTATTAAAAACAGTGACTTCATGAAATTTGCAGGCAAATGGATGGAACTTGAAAATATCATCCTGAGTGAGGTAACTCAGTCACAAAAGAATGAACATGGTATGTACTCACTGATAAGTGGATATTAGCCCAAAAGTTCAGAATACCCAAGTTTCACTTCACAGTAATTGTTGGACTGAGTGTGAAGTCCCAGATGGAGGAGTTGGAGAAGGGACTGAAGGAGCTGAGGGAGTCTGCAGTCCCTTGGAGGGAGCCACAGTGTCTACTGGCCTGATCCCCTGGTGCTCCTGGAGGCTGGACCACCAACCAAAGAATACACATGGAGGGACCCATGGTTCGGACCACATATGTGACAGAGGAGGGCCTTGGGCCTGAGGGTATTAGAGGCCCCAGTACAGGGGAATGCCAAAGTGGGAAGACAGGATTGGGTGTGTGGGTGGGTGGGGGAGCACCCTCATAGAGGCAGAGGGAGGGGGAGGGGATAGGGAGTTTCCAAAGTGGAGACCTGGAATGGGGGAAACATTTGAAATGTAAATAAAGTATGAAAAAATAAAAATTAAAAAAAAATGATAGAAGACTTCCTGTCTGAGATCCATTCATTTTTTCCCTTGAGATGTACGGGATTCGTAGTGCTACCTTAAGGAATTCACCACAAGGCTATATGGTTAAGGTGTTCTAACACCATTTTCAAAGGAAAGTGTATTCACTGAAGAAGGTGAATGAGGAAAAGAAGTGTGGTAGATGTTGACTCTGGGGAAGCTGGGGGAAGTGGCGGAGAGGTAGGTTGGGAGGTGGGTTTGCCCTTTATTAGAAATAATGATGAAACTCCCTTTTCAGGGTAACATTAATGTGCAAATCAGCAAATGAAATTGTGCTGGGTAGTTTTATGTTGACTTGACATAAAGTAAAGTTATCAGAGGGAAGGAACCTTCAACTGAGAAAATATCTCCATGTAAGACTGGGTAGCAGGCACACCTGTAGAGCAGCAATTCTCAACCTGTGTTCAAGACCCCTGTTACAAACTTCTATCTCCAGATATATTTACATTATGATTCATAACAGTAGCAAAAATTAAAGTAATGAAGTAGCAAATAAAATAATTCTATGGTTGGGGGTCACTACAACATGAGGAACTATATTAAAGGGTCCCAGCATTAGAAAGGTTGAGAACTACTGGTATAGGATAATTAGTGATTTATCAGGAAAGGTCCAACCCATTAACCCTAGTTCTCCTATGCTCTATTAGAAAAACCACGAGGAGCAATCCAGTAAGTAGCATCCCTTCATGGCCTCTGCAGTAGTTCCTGCACTAACTTCCTTCAGTGACTACTAAGATGTGGAAGTGCAAACCAAATTAACCCTTTCTTCTCCAACTTACTTTTGGTCATGGTGTATCATCATAGTAACAGTAACCTTAACTAAGACAGGCACTATTGATTAGATAACAAGTCCCATGTAATTTCTTTTAAGAATTTTTTTTTAATTTACCTTTAGTCACACCATATATTTGACATATTTCAAATTGATTCTGATGGTTGTTTGGATTCACTGTAGTGAGCCATGAGTCATTGAGAAACTAGCAAAAGACATTTTTAAGGTGTTTACATGCCTCAAAGATCAGTTAAAGTCTTTAAGGATCACCTCAGGTACAAATTACCAGAAAGTAATTTGACTTTGTAAGTTAGGTTTTGATATTTCTAGTGCCATCAGCTATATGAATGTCGTGATGCTTTTATGTTGGCACAATCTATAATGACCTGGAAAAGGGGTGTTTTTATAAAACAAATATTTATTTTAGTTTTAATTATGTGTATGTGTGAGTTTGTACATCCATGTGCCAGTGTGAGCAAAGGCCAGAGGCATTCTATCCCAGGGAGCTTGAGATATAGGTTGTTATGAGTGCCCAAAACAGGCACTGAGAATCAAAATTCTGTTCTTCTGTGAGAGCAGTTTGTACTCTTAACCTCAAAGCCATCTCTTCAGTTCCTGGGAAGGGAATCTTAATAAAAGATGATCTAGATCAGGAAGGCATATTTGTATGTCTATGGGGAATTGCTTTCATTTTTAATTGATTGTTAAGTGGGAAAAGCCAACTCGTTGTGGGTGGCACCATTTCATGGTCTGGGCCCTGAACTATCTAGGAGTGAAGAAAGCTAGCTGAGTCAGAGCAAGCAAGCAAGGATCTGTGCATTTATTTATTTTTCTCTGCTTTGCTCTCTGGATATGATGCTTTAAGTTCCTGCCTTGAGTCCCCCCAAGAGAATGGGCTACAACTTGAAATTGTAAGCTGATTAAAGCCTTAATTTTTTTTTTCTGGAGATTTGTCACAGCATCAAAAATGAAACTAGAACAAAGTGACAACCAGAGCTGCTTTCTATTTTCTCAATATTCAAGTGAGGACTTTAATATTCAACTCCTCACTCTATTAAAGTAAACAGGACTGCATCCAACACTTACATATGGGGAAATGCCCCCATTGTCGCACAGCACTTCTGTAGAATCTCAAAGGGAAACTTAGAAGACTTAGAAGCTGATGTTCTCATTGCAGTTCTTCTGAGGCTGAGGGAGGTCCAACAGAATGTGGCAAGAAGATGTAGCTTATACATTATACATTAGATCCAGAGGTTTAAGGTCCAGGAGTGTATATTCTAGAATCTATAGGATTAAGTGATGATAAGGTTAAGAATGTGCCAGAGAAAGCAATGCCCTCTTGATTCTATAGTTTAAAATGGTTGCATCTGTCCATGTAAGCTGTCACTAAATTCTAATAATTTAGAGTTTTTAAAAAAAATGCCAACAGCAATCTATTCGATAGTAATAGATTCAGGGGAATTGTTTGCTGACCTTTCTCCCTCACTAGCTGCAAGTTAAAGCCCTCAATTTATTTTGTAAGTCATTTCAGTCACCGAGATGCCAGTGGTCTTTCTGTTAAAGGTACTAAAGCCATTAAGAGCTTATTAAACCAAAGGGGTTGAATGGATTTTATATAAGTAACTCAAACACCAAAATCAAGTCTTTAGATTTGCCACCAATGTTAAAATTTTCATTGAATGTAATTGGATGTTGGCCATCACCAATTTGACTTCAGCCTGGTGCTGGACCTAGATCTGTTGAGAGAGGGTAATTATTTCCTCAGAAGTATCAGCAACCGTTTATGAGCTCATGTGTGTTCCTAATGACATGCTTCAATCAATGTATGTCTTGGCTACTTTCTTCAGAAGTGCTTAATCATTATTTACTGCTTTGATTTAATTATACCTTTCAAGCTGAAAAAAATAATGGACCAACTAGGCCTTTTTACTTATTAAGTATAGAAACAGTCTCCCACTTGTGATGATTTTACTTACTATTTTTTTAGTCTTATCATGGTGCAAATGTCACTGGCACTCAGTAGGAGCCATACTTCACAGTTCAAATTCTGATCTCTTTTCGAGCTAACATTTGGTATGATCCTGTCTTGGGATGCTGGGCAGTGGCACAAACCTGCAGCTCTCAGCCAGCCATGCAGCCACAACAGGAAGACACTGCTACTCTCCTGCATGGTATATGGCTGAGAATGGTGTTGAGTGAGTTTGGTGCGTTAAATGTATTTTTGACATAGGATAGTTTCAGTTTATGATGTATTCACCAGGATGTAGCTTATAATAAGTTGAGGGGCATCTGTATAAACTCTGATTCAGTTACAAACATTAGTCCACCATAGGTACCGAGTACCTGACCATGTACAATTGCTCTAGTAGCCCATTCTGAGAACATCTGAAGAGGATTACCAGAGGTGCCTGTGACTGGCGATGGGAGAAGTCTTCCTTTGCTGTCTGGTAGAGGGCAGGAAGCCCACAGAGGGGCTTATGAATCGAATCATAGAATCTTTGTGGGATGGCCCCTTCCTCTCTCTCACCAGAAGGGTGCCCCAGCTCAGCGGGTATTTACTGATTGGGTGCTCATCCTTCTGCCTCATTTTCTCAGGCCTCCTTTCCCAATGACAAACATAGACTCATGTTCCTTATCTCATGATCTTCAGAGAAGCATTGCTAGACCAGATCCCCCTCTGCAATGGGTAATCACGGTTCCACTCACTGGAAGTTGTGTCCATTTCGTCTCTCCTCAATCAATTCCTTAGGTTAGAAGCTTCTGGAATGTGGTTTGAAGCAGCCCTGTTGTCTTTTCCTTTGCCTTTGCTTCCCATTTCCCTTTCCTTGGCTTATTCCCAGGGTCCCCAACTTTCACTTGGATTTCTTTTCTGCCTCAGAGTTTGCCTATTGCCTGTGCCTCTACAGAAGTCACTCCCTTTAAGCACCTTGGGACACACTGCTAGTAATAAGGACTTTGATGTGACTTTGTATTTGACATCTTGTTCCTTGTTAATTATTGAGGTTAATTGTTTTGGAAACTTTTGGGGTGATATAGGTTGAAATAGGGAGTCCTCTTCCTTGTTCTGTCTTTTTTGTTTCTTATTCATAATCATAAATTTAGCTCTGAAATCCAGCTAGTCTTGGAGAGGAATAAGGAAAACATGGCACCCAGAGAACTGAAAGAGCAGACACACTATCGGATCCTGAGAGTGATTTGGGAGGGCAGCTCTGCTGAGGGGCAGAAGGAATGGTCTGGCAGTTAAGGTAAACAACAGTCAACAGTACCAGAGCTGTCTGCATTTGGCTGTGGTCATCTTCTTCCTAGTCTTGCTGTTCCTAAACTGAGTGCTTCATGGGTTCCGAGATGCTCATACCATCTTTTATCTTCCCAGTGCCTCCTCTTTGCCCTCCACTCAGTCTTGGCAGTGAGATTAAAACAACAGTACCACCACCACCACCACCACCACCACCACCACCACCACCACCACCACCAACAACAACAACAACAAACTGGGAAACATTTGTGTTAGTTCAACATTTGCATCGGGACTATGAGCTCCAGGATGCAATTCTTATCTTTCCATTTCTCCCTGTAGGTGAACTTGCCATTAGTACCATTGTGGCATGTGAAGTTGCCACCCAGGTACATAAATCCTAGAACAAGTCTACAAAAGGAGGAACCATTACAAATAAACCATTGAACTCTGGTGCTCGGGGGCGCAAGAGTTCTCTGCTTTCTCTGAAACTTCGTGGGCATCTTGAAGGAGAACTTGCCATCAGCAATGTGTGGGAGAACATAGCAGATTTCACCATGGCTGATATCTAGAGGTTATGAGAACAGCTCTTTCTACAAGGCCAGAAGGCTTTCTCTGGCAGAGGAACTGTGACCATACAAATTTGACAACTGGTCTTTACACTATTTGCACATGTTCCAGGTCCTCACTGTGTGTGCTAATCTCCCTTGAACTGTTTATAGGTTTTGTGCACACCTTATATTTATTCTGTGGGGCAGTGGTCTGTGGTAGGTAATCTGGCACCTGGTTGAGCACAGGCTTAAAACTCTGGGAGACTCAGTGGAATATCCACGAGGGACCGAAATATGTTTTTGGCCAACGCTCCCGGAAGACTCCTGTAAAAACAGCTACAGCTTTTACAACCCCTATATAGAGAGAGGCCTGTCATGTGAGATTTGTTATGTAGGAGCAATGCTAAGCCCTCCCACATGCAAAAGAGGTACTGCGAAGCCCCCAGACCAAACCAATGGGAAATATCGGTTGTCAAACCCCTGAGCCCTCCCAAACAGTATAATAGACCATCCCAACCTGTGTAGGGAGCCGGCCATCCAGAAGGAATAAAGGTGCAAGAACTACTCCGGTGTCTGAGAGCCTCTATCATAAGGGCTGTAACACTTCGGCCATAAGAGCTGTAATACTTCCTGCCTGGGAAGAGATCTGCTCTCCTGAAAGCCGCCAGAAACTTCCCATGCTCCTCACCAGCTAGTTGGCCTCTCGTGGGCTCAGCCCAGGCCTGACTCAGCACAGGGCGGTGGGTGCAGCATCTTGGCGCCACCCAGGCAGCAACCGCAGGGACTGAGGTGGAGGAGATCCCACCCTGCTCACGCTCCCCCCCTTGCCAGAACCCTCAAATTTGGCTGGGCCACAGAACCCCGAGGAAGGTTCCCAGCATGCAGCCCAACATTATTCGATAATTTTGTGATTGTCAATCTAGTGATGACCATTGTAGGTACTAGGGAAATTAAAATAAATGAAGCTGATACAAGAAATGGATGTAATGGTTAGTAGGTATCCTAGGGATGAGGGGTGGGATACAGGAAATGTGAAGGGGGGTTCTGGTGAAGATGTGGAGAAGTAAAAAGTCCAAGGTAAAATAAGTCTGGAGATCGGTTGGACACTGAAACTGAAGAAGAAGCAATATTACAGATTCTTTGATTTCTAATTTGTATGGATGAGTACTGGAGTATACAGTGGCCTACAGCAGATAACCAGCATATCACTTTCAGCCCATGGGGGTAGCTGGGCGATCACAGTTCTGTTTGAGATATAGTAAATGGAAGACATCTTTGAAATAGCCAAGCATAGGTAGCAAATAATTCCTTGGTTATGAAACTATGAAACTAAAAAGAGAGTTTTGAGCTGGAAATGTAAGTTATAAATTATGCATGTGAAGAGAGGAAGCAAATCTTTAGGTCTGATGAGATTTCCTGGAGAAAGCATTGCCACAAAGAAGGGAGAGAGCTGGATTCCCTCACATTCACTGTTCTCTTCAGCATTGTTACTTCTTAAAAACGTCTGCTCATTTCTAACGACCTCTTTTATGTATACACGTGTTTTGCCTGCATGTATGTCTGTGCAGCACACGCAGCACATCGTACCTGGTACCCTTGCAATTCAGAGAAGGAGTCAAGTCCTCTAGAGCTGGAGTTATGGATGGTTGTGAGCCACATTGTGGGTACTGGGAATTGAACCCAGGTCCTCCATAAGTAATCTTAACCACTGAGCTATCGCCCTGGCCCCCACTATTATTACTATTTCTTATGAGTGACATTTTCTTCTTCCATTTGTGCTGGGTTTGACATGTGACTTATTTTGGCCAATGAGTTGTTAGACACCACAAGAACACAAGCTTGAAACGAGCTTGCAGTTTAATACTCTTTTCTTTAATTTTGAAAAACCCTTGAATCTGACAGCCACTGAATTGCGAAAGAATTGCTAAATTTAACTCATTTCAAAGGCTAAGGTCAAGTCCAAGGAAACCTCCTATAGATCAGCCAAGTTTGACCCACATATTGACCAGTATAGGAGACATGCTAACTTTTCTATATTACAAATATGTCAAGATCTATTGTTTTGTGACATTGTTGTAATTGCTGACTGATACAAGGGTCTAGGATCTAGGAGCAAAGAAAGCAAGCTACATGTTCTATTTGAATACAATTTAAGTTCCTACTACATACATACTAAGAGCAATATTTACATTTGGCTTGAAATTATGTGTACTAAACTCAACATAACGTCTTGGCTAAATACTTGATGTCCATACTTACATATATGAACAAAGTTGAATTTAGGTATGGTTGTTTATCATGGGTGTCTATAAGTTACAGATATAGTCTTACAATGGTGCTTCCCAGCACCATGTCCTCAATAATGAGAAGACTTTTAAAAGAAACCTGGGAGGCGTGGTTCCCAACATCAACAAATGTGCCCCTTCCTTTTCCCTGAGTGTCTTTTCATTGCATGTTGTAAAGGAATGCTTAAGGAAATTGATGCTCTATTGAAATCCTGTGTGAATATTTTAGAGCATATTTTATTGTTGTTGTCCAAGCACATTTTGAACGAGCACATTTTAAAGTCTTAAAAGGAGGTTATTAGAGGCAGTAGGCATGCCCGTGAAGAGCATGTCAGAGGAACGAAGACAATCCAAGTGGCTCTTTTGGCTACTAACATTTTCATAAAAGCCCTGATTAGTTATGAGGCAGTGAGACTTGATGAGTTACATTCCAAGAAAGAAAAAGAGTTTCTCTCATTTAGCAGCTGTGGAATCTTGTGGTAATTACTGGAACATTCCTTTTCAGTAAACGTAAAGTTTGCTTTTTTTAATGTCACAGTGAAATGCTTAATCTGAAATACATATTTTAACTTGGTCTTATTTACAACATTCTTCTTCGGTATAACTCTAAATTACAGATCAGAAACTGGATTTACAGGTTTTTGCCTCTAAATAGATAAAAAACAAAAACAAAAACAAAAACAAACAAACAAAAAAAAAAACAACACAGGCTGCACTGACCATGGCTAACTGTCAGCTTTTGCTTATTATTTAAGATTTTTATTTTTCTCTGAAGGTACTGTCTTAATTTGTGTACCCATTAAAACTTCGCGTCTCCATGTGCCTAAGTGCAGGCGCCCAGCATTTACAAGGGGCATGCTAAATTACACCTTGTCTCCTTTAACCACAGTGTGAAATTCTGAAGCATAAACAAGAGCAGAAAGAAGAGCAGCTTGAGAAACGGAGAAACAACAATGCTCCTCTCTCCCAGGGCCTTTCTAGTCTCTGCCTACAGCTGTTCCCTCCAACCTCTCCCAGAGATCACTCGAACCCGGTCCTCCCTCCCAGCCCCCCACCCGCACCCTGCCTGAAAGTAAAGGGCACTGTTAGTTCTGAGAATAAAACTGCCAAAATAACAAAACTTACTGGAGTGGATAATTTCTCACAGAAACTGACAGTCACTACAAACACAAATCTGCCGTACTTATCCTTTGTCCCGCTCGGCCCTGGGGAAAACAACCCTACCCTCAGGAGAACCTTCACCTTTTGGCCTAAAAGTAACACAAATAACAGTGCCTTCTTAGAATATTTTTCTAGCACCTCCCTCTGTCTTTCTCACCCAGCCCTGCGCATGCAGACGCATATCTTTTTGTCTCTTTATTTTGTTCAGGATTTAAAAACAAGTATTTGTTTGCCTGAAAAATCCCACACGGACATGGTTTAAAAAAATAAACGGTATGACCTTACCATTTTCTCTTCCACCTCACCGTATGCCTAAATGCCTTCAGACTTCCCAATGGCAGAGGAGTTACAAGTATGGAGGAGGGAGGGACGGACGAAGGAGGAGGGAGTGTTTGACAGAGACATGGTCATAGTATCATCTCATTTAATTTAAGGAAAAATATGCACCACACAAACACACTCTGTCCTTTATCCCCCATACCCCCCAATCCAATCAAACAATGACATAGCAACCAAATTAAACACACACACACACACACACACACACACACACACACACACACACACACACACACACACACACACAAAACCTCTGTTGCTCAGAAGGCCAAGAGAGTTACTTGCTGGGTAAAAAAATCTTTCAGATTAAAGAGATTTCAAAGACATTTGCAGTCTAACCAAACAATGAGAAACAGGGCTATCTAGCCAGGCATGGTCACTGCCATCTCAGATTTAGTACAGTTTGATGGTAATTAGCTGAGAGAGGCTGGAGATGGTTTCAGTAAGAGGAAAGAAACCACCACAATGTCCCCTTCACTTACTTCTGTTTATGATATCCTCTTTATTGATTATTTTATGTAACAAGCTCATCTGTTTGGGATGGTTGTTGGTAGGGAAACATTTCTCAAGCCTTGGGTGTTTTTAATTGGTAAGTCTTGTGGAATGCTTTTCTGAAGGCAGGGACTTCCTCCAGGAGTTCTTTTATTCCTAGGATATTAGGAGAGTCTCAGTTTGGTAAACAATGATGTCAGCACAGTGTCTGAGCTCTCCCCTCAAACTGGCTCAATATACTTTTTTGCTGCACTACTTGACTAATTTTCAAACAGGTTGAAAAATGCGCTCATCAAAAGGACAATGATTAACAAAATCTGTAAATTGCCATTGCACTTGCTAATCAGTAGCTCAGAAGATGCAGCTACATTTGCGGCTAATAGTCCAGGAAGTAAGCACATATGTAGAAGAGCTTCTGTAGAACAAACTGTTTTCCAAATCTGTAGATCTTTTTTCTTCTTCTTCCTTTTCCCACGTTATTCTCCTTTAAAAAACAAAACATGAAACAAATCCAAACCAAAACCGAACACTCAAATAACAAACCCCAAACTGACAGACTCTACCAATAAGGAAATGTATTCCCAGATTCATCATTTCTTCTTGAATTCTACTTGTGAATCTCCAAAGTTTCTTCTCACTGTCTCCTGGGGTTTGCCCTGCCAGGGTGGTGTTCTGGCTTAGACTTGCAAACCACCTGCCCTGACTCAGTACCTCAGCAGCCATGTGACCGATGTGTCCACACCTGTCTTCTCTCCTGTCAAATAGGATTTCATGAAATGTACAACTATATAATTTGAGGGTGTGGGGAGATGGCTCAGGAAAGTGCTGCCTCACAAGTATAAGGACCTGAGTTCAAATCCTCCCCATTCGCACAAAAGCTGGCCTTTGCTACTTCTAGCATTTCTAGTTGGAGGAAGGAAGGGTGCAGAGACAGGAGGATTCCCCAGACTGGACAGCTAGTATAGTCAAATCAGTGAGCTACAGGCCCACTAAAAGACTGTCTCAAAATAAAAAATGTGGAGAATGATTATAGACTCTCAATGTCAACCTTGAGTTTTCACACACATGTGCATATACACATTAAATACACTCAAACTATACCGTAAAGTTAATAGGATCATTATGAAGACAGAACGTGAAAATGAAAGTCAGGATCTTTCAGTTCTATCTCCCAATAAGGGATAACTTAAAAATTAAAAACAAAAACAAACAAACAAACAAACAAACAAAAACCAAAAAACAAGACCACAATATGTAGAATGTTCAGCTTTTTTTTTTTTTTTTTTTTTTTTTTTGTCCTCAGACTAAAAGCAAATTACCAAACATTGTGGTCATGGCTACTTCAACTTTATGTTCCTTCTCTGGCAGTCTCTTCCACGTCATCCGGGAGGTAACTGACAAGCCTATGTGTCTCCATGGCAGTTTCTGGATGTTATCATTGGAATTCAGACTTGGAAAGAAAAAGTCTAAGAGAAATTCTATAGATCACAGAGAGATTAGACCAAATGCCCTGGGGGAAAGTATGCATTTGCCACTGTGTTACTTGTTGTCTGGTACTAATATTATAGCTAGTTTTTCTCCTTCATTTTTAAGTTGGAGTTTATGTGTTATTGGATGCATAAGTATACTTCCAGGACACAGAAATCACTGTTTGCTGGCCTTGTTAATCTGAAACAAATGGAATCCCAAACCAAACCATAGACATTGAGGTTGTAAACTGCATTTCAGATGCATTGTGTCTAGAGCTGGGTCATTCCATCAGTGGTGTTCCTTGAAATGTCTGTGTTCTCTTTACTGTGGGCCAAACTCAGCAGCCATATTATCAAAATAGCAAAGGTAAATGGATTGTTTCAGTAGAATGTTTTGGGGGGTATTAGGAGCTCTTGAAGGGAGTCCGGATCCCTGTGAGGGTATGTGGAGCGGAGGGCATCTGAGACAAGGAACCAGAGTAAGCAAGGTTACAGAGGAAAGAGAAAGAGAAGAGGGGAGAGGCAGAGAGATATAGTAGAAACTAGAGACTTGGTAGCTAGAAAAGGAGTGCAGTCAAAACAGGGCTTCTAATGAACGGGAGGGGTGCCGCAAGATGGAGGGATGTTAAGGGTAGAGGGGGCTTACAGGCAAAACTGAAAGACCGAGGCCCTCACAGTCTGATGCCATAAGAAGTAAGGTTAGATGTGAGGGTGAAAGCAGAGGCGTCATTGACTTCTACTTTTACACGAGGGTAAAAAAGTTGTTTATTTACTTAGAATTTTCTGCAGGGTAAGAAGGAAGAAGAAAAAGGAATTTTGTAATTAAATGCCTGTTAACTCCTATCTAGAAGGAATTAGCTTCAGACTGCCTTTTCCCCTGCCTCTGTTGTGCAAGGGCTGCTTTGTGAGGCTGTCAGCTGGTGGAAACATTTTACTTTACAAACTCTTCGTGCTTTAAACACTTGTGTACACACACGCTGGGGACATCCTTTATTTCATCAAATATTTTATTTCCTGTGAGGCTAACGTTCTTCATATTTTTATTTCTGCCTTTTGTTCAGTTGTCAGTTTTGTCATTTGAAATTTTTTCTTTTCTTTCTTTCTTTTCTTTTTCTTTTTCTTTTTTTTTTTTTTTTAGCATACCTTCAAGCTAAAGAAAAAAAAAAATCCAAGATCAAGAGCCTCTGAGATCTGAGATGCTGTGATCTAGGGTAGATGAGTAGGGGAAGCAGAGGAAAAATAACCATGGTAGAGAAAGAGTTGTGGCAATACAGATGCTATCATTGGAGAGAGCTCTAGGTGCAGTCGATACCATGGGGATCAGTCTGACACGCATCCCTATGGGTTCTCAGCCACTATCCTGCTTAAGGAGATAGGATGCTCACTACATCTTGAAGCATCTTTTCCATTAAACCTTTAAAAATGACTTTATTTTGTTTTAATTATATGTATGCGTGTATGTGTTAAAGTATCTTTTATTTGCCTTATTTGTTTGTTGTCTCCGAAGCTGATTGCCTCTGTCAGCTAACCTAGACCCAGTCCTGGAAGCTTCTGGTCTCTGTACAATCTAATCCAGGCCTAGAATGTTTGCAGCTTCTGAGACTTACTGCTGAATAAGCTCATCCTTTCTAGCTCTTTCTGAACTTTGGCCTCTCTCCCAGCCTCTGACTGAACTGCTCTTCTTAGCCTCAAACTAACTCTAGCAATCTGTTCTAATCTTATGGCTCCTTCTCATTCTCTGACTTGTTTTGTCTTCACCTCTCTCTTCTCTTCTCTCTCTCCCTCTCCCTCTCCCTCTCCCTCTCCCTCTCCCTCTCCCTCTCCCTCTCCCTCTCCCTCTCCCTCTCCCTCTCCCTCTCCCTCTTCCTCTCCCTCTCCCTCTCCCTCTCTCCCCTCTCTCTCTGTAACCTGTCTATATGCAACTGTCCCAGTAAAACTGCCTGCCTGTCCCCCTCTCTCTGCTGCTGTTGTTGCTCTCTCTTAAGTATCTTCTGTTTCCCCTCTTTTTTCATGAGAGTTGGACATATCCTATTCTGTCAAATCTTTCTCTGATTTGTCACTTTGTCTGCCACTCAATTTGACATCACTTTCATACACGGCTGCTTCTTTTGACAAACTAACTTTACCTTCATTGTTTGGAATTAAAAGTGTGTGCTAAGGGCGTGACTGCATTCCATCCAGAAGGATTAAGTTGTGTGCTAAGCGATGAGCCACACCATAACTAGAAACAGGGGTTTTTCAGTAAACAACACTGCTGGGGATTGGTTCTAATGCTTCAAATTAATCTGACCCCCAAATCAGGAATCTGCATGTCCACACACTGAAGGTCCTTGTCCCCAATTGGTTTTTGATTGATCAATAAAGAGTCAACAACCAATGACTGAGCAGGTAACTGTGGTGGGACCTTGAGACTGGTGCAGGCTAGGAACTGAGGAGAGTAAGGAGTGAGTGAATCACCATGAGCTGGGGAGAAGGATGGGAAGTAAGAGCTGCAGGAGAAAAAGACAACCACCATGTAAGAATTTGGGTAAGTGGCCACTAGCCACATCCCAGATTGGGCCTGGGGTGGCAGGGGAAGATTTAGGAGTGCCCAGCCTTTAAGCTAGCCAAGGCATTTTTGAAATTAACTGGTGTGTGTGTGTGTGTGTGTGTGTGTGTCTTTCATTTGTGACTCCAGATAGCTCCTGGGCAGGTGTGCACTTGCAACCCACCAGTAGTCAAAAAAGCTTGGCTAACCTAGACGCTACACAACACAATCTCGGGTTTCACAGTGTGATCAAATATAAAATATGTGTGTGTTTGTGTGTCTCTATATTGATATATACATGTTAGGTGTCTTTGGGAGCTAGAAAAGGACATTTCCCCTGCAGTTAGAGTTACAGGTAATTGTTAGCCACATGAAGTAGGCGTTGGCAATTCAACTCAGGTCCTCTGAGACAGCAATATGTGTGCCCAACTGCTGAGCAATCTTTACAGTGAGTGCTTCTATTCTATCTTGAATCCTACCAAGTACATTTAAGTGAAGAGATAACAATTATTCATATGTAGACTAATAGGGAACTTATGTGCCTGGTGTTTTTCTGAGAACCTTACATGTGTTAAATCATTTAATGATTAAAAAAGAAAAACAACAGTCCAGGAATTAGTAATTGTTTCTATCTTACAACTGAGGAAAATGATACTTGGGGAGGTTACATTGTCAAATGCTGGCCCAAAAGGGTAGAACACAGGACTTCCCAAAACCAACTTTAGAATCCATGCTCTTAGCTGCAGCTTCTGCAGCTTTCTCCACTGGTCTGTCTGCCTTTCACCAGAGAAAGGTTTGATGACTGTGTGGTTAGTTTTAATTGTTAGCCTGCCACACCCTACAATCACCTGGGAAGAGAGGCTTAATGGAGGATTGTTTATTTTATTTTGGCCTTTAGGTATATCTGTTGGTGATTGTCACAATTGCCTTAATTGGTGTGGAAGAACTCAGTCTGATTGTGGGCAGCTCCTTCTGGTAGCAGGCCTTTGTCTAATCCCAAGTGGTCAGCCCTGGACATATGCACATATGAGCAAAGCTAAATGGACTCAGTAGGCTATATATGCATTATATACATGTATGAATATATATTTACACACCTTTTGTTTTGTTTTGTTTGTTTTTGCTAGCTTAGCCTTCACTTTCCTAGGTTGCTGCTGCTGATTAGATATTATGATCACCTTCTTTGGGCTTTTATTGTGGATGAAGACCAGTAGGTCTCAAGGAATCCTCCAGGCCTTCAGCCTCAGGTTGAGACTGATGAGGCTTCTAGCCTGTGGACTGTGGACCAGTTTTCAGTCTTTCCATCATGAGACAACCATTGCTACCTGAACCATATTGTTAAGCCAAAATACATCTCTCTTAACATGTACTCAGTCTGTTGTTATGTTCACTGGTTCCCACAGTGATTCCAGGTAGATGGTATATAATGTAGGTATATAAAACATATAAATGTTTACTGAAAATAAAGAGGGAGTGGGGACAAGATGAGAGCCAGATATGCAGCCCAAAAGCTAACAGTACTGTTTTTACCAATCTGCACATATCCGTGGCAATGAAAAAGCCAGGTAGAATGGACATTTGTTCAGGAGTTAGCTGTGAGTCGTTACTCACTACTTGGTTATTTGGAGGTAGTTTGTCCTGGGGAGAAAGACTTCATTTCGTGCTTCCAGACACCTCTGAGGAAGCCAGGTTTAGAGGGTAAAGGGGACAGAAGGCCCTATGTAAAAGCAGCCAGGGGAACTGTGCTTCCAAAGGGGGAAAAGGGCTTTAGGCACATCCTGTTCTATTGTATTTTCTTTGAAAAACACTTCCTATGCTTTCTGTTTCCTGATTTCCTTGTGTGATACGTTGTGTGAGTATGTGTGAAGTATATGCACATGTGTGTGTTAGGATATAGGTATGCTAGTGTGCTCAGACCAGAAGAGGATGTTTGGTGTCCTGCCTTATTATAGCCCAGCTAACTCCCTTGAGACAGGATCTCTCAGAGAATCTGGAGCTAGATTGGCAGCCAGAAGAATCCTGCTGCCTCTACTCACCTAACCCCCACAAGTTCTGGGTTAGTGGTGCCTATGTGATCATGACTTTTTTTTTTTTTTTTTTTTTTTTAAACATAGGTACTGAGGATTAACATGCAGATTCCTTTCTCTCCCTAGCTCTACACTTGGTAATTTTAATATTTTATGTCTTTGTCCTTTTCATCATCTGCTCACATACTTGTCCTTATTGCAGATCTTGAGTTTAGGACAGCAAATTGAATTTTGTAGAGCAGTGGTTCTCAACCTTTCTAATGCTACAGCTCTTTAAGACATTTCTTCATGTCGTGGTGACCCCCAACCGTAAAATTATTTTATTACTACTTCATTACTGTACCGTTGTTAATTGTAATGTAAAGATCTGATATGAAGGATATCTGTCATGTGACCCCTGTGAAAGGGTTGTTCAGCCCCCAAAGGTCTCAGTCGTGACCCACAGATTGAGAACTTCTGTTGTAGAGGTAGCCAAGAAAGAGGAAACATGTTATGACCTAACTCATGTTTTCTGCAGTAGCTGATATTGACTTGTATGAAATGATGAGTTATTTCTTAGTAGCTAGACCTGGTCTTGATGGGCCTCAGAAAGAAAAGAATCATAAACAGTAAGAGGAAGTAGGGGAAAATTTGCTCCTACCACAGTGGAGACTCCCTGCTCACTTAAGCAGAGAAATATGTGACCACAGGTGATAACCTGGTGACCTTGCATTTTGAGTCATGGTCTTCTCAACCCTTAGGTACATTCTTTCTCACACGTCCTAGGAAAACTCCTCCCATTCTTCCCTGTGGGTGGAAAAATACGTGACAGCCTCACCTAAACACAAGGTCTAGCATATTTCAACTCAGTTCAGGAAACATCTGTTGAACACCTACTGTACACGGAATAAGGAAAGGTTGAATCGCAAATACTGTAAGCCATGTTTATCTTAATTGTTAGGAGCTATAATGTCAAGAAACACATAAAGTCATACTAGAAGGAGGAATAAATAAATCTTGAGGAAAGAGAGCCTTAATGGTATTGTGGGAGCGTAGAGGGAATGTATTGTGGCTTTTCTTATAAGGTTGAAATTGTTTCCTGAGTTTTGAATTTCATGTGCATTCTAACCAGCAACAAAAGCTGAACACTACCCAAAATCATAATCAGAAAATACTGAGAAAAATTTGTAGATGAGGTGGTATTGAAAGAATAATTTATTTTGTATATTTATAAAAGATTTATTTATTTTTATTTTTATATATATTTGTATTTTGTGTGTGTGAATCTGCATCACATATATGCAGTGCCAGAATAGGGCGTTGGATCTCCAGATATTGGAGTTACAGACAGTTGTGAGCTACCATGTAGGTTCTGGGATTTAAACCAGGTCCTCTGGAAGAGCAGCCGGTGCTCTTAACTGCTGAGCCATCTCTCCAGCCCAGAAAGAAACATATTAAATGAGACTATGAAGCATGCTGGGATCTATTCTCTGCAGGATGAAACTTGGTTCCATAGGCAAAGAGGTAATTATTGATGGAATTCAGATAGTCATAACAACACAAATAGTTATGCCCACAGCAGAATGCTTTCACAGTGGGGGGATAGTGAGGTTGGAGGTAGGGAGACCTCTCCAGGAAGAAGAGAGGAATAAGAGGTAAATCTTTGAGGGAGCTAGAAAGATGCCTGGATGGTTATGAGCACTGGCTGCTTTTTCAGAGGACTTGGTTCGATTCTTGGCGCCCACATGGCAGCTCACAACTGTGTTTAACTCCAGAATTGGACACCCTCATGCAGACGTACATGTAGGCAAAACCCAATGCACATAAAGCAAAACTAAATACATTTTAAGGGAGAGAGAGACAGAGAGAGAAAGAGAGAGAGACAGAGAGACAGAGACAGAGGAGATATTTTGATGAGAGTTGCAGGTGACCTCAAGGTAGTAGTGAAACATGAAGCTAGGAGACCTCACTTAGAATGCTGGGCTTGTCACTGGTCAGGATCAGCCATGGCTTTGGGGGAAGTTATTAAATTTCTCTGTGCCTCTGTTCCCTTCCTTGTACACCAAGGATCAAAACAGCAGTCATTTCATAAAAGGATTAAGGATTAAGTGAATTAACAGGTGGAAAGCTGCTGAGATCTGTACCTCGTAGAGGAAGCACTTAATAGTGTTGTACATTATTAGAGAGGCATTGGTAAAGAGAGACAATAAGAAGCGATTTCGAAAGTTATCCTACTATATAATTATGTCATTATTTATTATGGAGTTATTTTCATCTATTTGCCTATTAAACACAATCTTGTCATTTAGAAAGCAAAGCAAGAAATCAAGTTGTTGCCATAGCACTCATTTTATTGCATTTATTTTAGACGAGTGATTTCTTCTAGAATATGTCTCAGGCTTTGAGACACTATGCTAGATTGTCATGTCATATGAACATTTTAAAAGGGAGCTTGGAAATGTGGCAGAGGAGCTGTGTGGCCAGTGTAGGTTGTAACTGAGATGAGTTGCGTGGCTGTCGGTCAACTACCCACATCTACCAATCTATATTTATGCAATAGAAATGCATACCTTTTTGGGATTTTATTTTTTTATTTTTATGATACCCAGCTTAGGGGGAACTGAAAACCTTTTGTGGATGAAGCCAGGTTACCTACATAAACTTTAGAAAGTACAAAAGCTGTATTTGAAAATTCTACCAATGGCTTCAGTGAGCCCTAGATGTTTCTTTCTTCCCCACATTAGGAATTCTCATTGCTGCCAACAGAGCAAGCTCACCTCACCTCCGAGACCTGGGGACCTCAATCAGTGATGCGGAGGGACTGTGCAGCCTTCTCAGATGCCACCCTCCTTTCAGGTCTCTCTTCTGGACTTTGGGGGGGGGGAGAAAAGTCATAAATCAAAATGAGGCTGAACAAAAGCAAATCAAGGGAAGGCCTCTTTGTCAGGCACAAGAAAAAGTAGCGAAAATCAGGAGATAACCAATTCTCCTTTGCCATTTCCTGTGTAGTCTCAGTTTGAAGTGGACTTATCTCTGGTCTTGACCACACTGAAAATGTGAAGGTCATGATAACAAAGATATCTGCAGGCACTATCTAACTGTCAAATGTTTAGTTTGATGTACCAGGGACTTTAATAACACTCTCGAGCCTTAGAAAGAAGCCGTAGGTGTCTGTGAGATGGCAAACACTCTCTGTGGACAGCCAAAGCCCCTCTTCGCAAAACCAGGAATGTAGGGCAGGGTGTCCTTGCATCTCAGGGCCTGTCAACTCTCTCCCTGGCTTTACCCTTCCTGTTCCAGAGGCTTCTCTTCATTAGTGCATTCTCACATCTCTGATGGGAGGCTCCAATGTTTCTCTCTCAGTCTAAGCATGCTTTGATTCAGGCGAGTTAGGTTCACAGCTAAAACAATTATGGCATTTAAGATATGTCTTTCTTGCCATTTCCTCAGTTCTGCTGGGAAAGAGTGAGATGAATGAACACATTGCCTTTGGAGGGTGTAGATTAATAGTTACTAGCTGAGGAATGTGTTTAGGAAATGCTGTTAAGTCTGAAAGACTTATAGTAACCATTCTGCATAGTGTGACGGCTATCTGGGAGCCCAGGCAAGTTAATCATCTACACCTCACAAGAGCATCTAAGAGGTCCAACCAAATCCCATGATAGCCAGCTTTCATAAGAATAAAGCTGATTTGGATGTGCTCCCCCAGGTTCAAGTGTTAGGACTTTAATTCTTCAAAAGGGCAGCATTGAGAGGTAGAGCCAAGTGGGGGATGTTTGAGTCACAGGGATTGAGGCCTTATGGCTCGATTCATGCAAGTTCTCACTCTTGAGGGCCTGACCCCGCCATGTTCTCAGTCTTCTCCATGTGTCCATGGTCCTTTTTGTTTTGTTTTGTTTTGTTTTTTTGCCATGGAGCTGAAGCACCACCCCGAAAAGGATGGAACCATGCTCTTGGACTTCTAATATCCATTATAGAAACACAATGTTAAGGAAATCCATTTTCTTAAAAAGTCAGCCAGTCTCAGCTACTCTATGATTCCTACAAAAAGCAGATTAAGATGTGGGGTTTATAAACTATGTACGAGCCTGTATATGTGAGCATATTTAACTTTTTCTATCAATGAGAGCCTTCTAAAATTTCATAATAAGAAAGACATTGAACCATGATAGGAACTAAATTAATGCAGTCTCCCCAGAAATCTCTGTGAACTATGGCTTCCTGTACTCTGTTCTTGCACAAAATGCCTAGAATAGCAGTCATCTATTTCCCCAATAAAGATGCTGGCATTTGGAAGACTAAACCAAGGCTGAAAGGGAGAAGTTGAGGGAACTCTTTTCCATGGGCCCATCTGCTTACTGCACAAATCATGTTTCTCCCAGCTTCCTGCCAACATCCTTTTAGCAGTAGGGAAGACAAGAGTGGGTTGAAATTACACCTGGAGGAATAGTCCTTTCCTCTCCATGCTGCCTGGGGCAACTGCTGGTTGGAGGTGGGGCTGTTGGAAGAAGTTGCGCTTAGCACACATCCTGCTCTGTCCTAACTGCCTCCAACCAGGTGTCTCAAGATTGGCTTTGCTGCCACACTCCTCTGGTTGTCTATGACCAGAGACCTCTGCTCTTGTCCTCATCACACTCTTTCTGGCAAACTGACTTACAAAACTGACACCACCAAAAGGAGCAATTGCCCTTACACAAGAGACATGAGGAAATCAGGACGGTTCCCATGTGGGTGTGCTCATCAACTGACATCTGGGAGCACTGTGGAGAAGAGACACAACAGGCCCCATTAGATCTCTTACAACGGTGATATAGTGCTAGTCAGAGGAGAAAATAATTCCTTACTGGGGTGTAACAAAGTGTGGGAAACTCTAGAATTTCACTGATTTCCCCATTGATAAAATTACAGGAGTCTGTTTCCCCCCCTTTCAGGGCCCCCTTTATTCATGAGATCTGAATGTGAAAAGTAAGAAACCCAACTTTCTCAGACTTTACACTGTACTAATTGTGTGTGGGATGCTGTTATTTGAGAGGGTGGCCTGGCATCTCTCTTCTGAAGGACTTCGCAGCTAGCGAGTGCCGTCACCTTCTCTATCCTTTGAGGAGGCAGTTACAGGCACAACACTTGGCTCTTCCATTCCCACCATTTGGAGTTTGGGAGGTATGTGGCATTTGCTTTTTGGTCCCATCTTCTTTCAGCAGAACACCCCTCCTCCCCATTATCATCAGGAGGCACATTTCCATGTCAAAGCTCTCCCTTTGAAGAGAAAGCTTCTTGTTCTTCTCACCTCTTTCTTATTCGTGCCCAACTCACCTTAACTCCATCCTTCCCAGTCCTGTTTAACAACAGGAGTTACAGGAATCAGAACCTCATTTAGAAACAGAAGGCACAGAGAGAGCCAGCTTCTTTTTTGTGCAGGATAAAGAGCCGTTTAATTGCCCTTGAAAAGTATCCACTAGTTACTGTTTACTTATCTTGCAATGAATGTAGGAATAAGTATTATTTGGTGCAATTGTAAATTCTTTCAAAGAAAAATGAAAATACTAAGATCACTATACAAAGGCAGGCAAATCCCTATGCGACTAATGGAAGCAATGACATCAATGGAGCAGTTGTAGTTTCACCTGTCTTAAATCTACATACTGCCTGGGATACATTCATCTAGCCAAATGAGTGTGTAGCTCCATCAAGCTCAAAGCCCACTCTTCTATCCATGTTTCTATTACTCCAGGCTTGGGAACGCTTGGGGCACATTACTTTCCTGCTTTGGGCAGAACTTTGGAACGTATTTCTACTTAGTTCTTTATAAATTGGCACAATTAGAAGGCAACCATCCCAGGGCTTCATTTGAAAATTCTCTGGGAAAATTAAAAAAATCAGCACTGCTTGAATCAAATGAAGACTTTTTTCCCCATGTTGTCAAGAGCCCATGACTGTTCCTCATTGGCTGTCTATCTATGAGACTCTCAAGTAGAGATCTGAGCTTGTTGAACAAGTGAACAGACAGTTGAGCTTTGAGTTGAACACAGCGGGGCAGTGATGGTGCACGCCTTTAATCCCAGCACTTGGGAGCAGAGACAGGCGAATTTCTGAGTTCGAGGCCAGCCTGGTCTACAGAGTGAGTTCCAGGACAGCCAGGGCTATACAGAGAAACCCTGTCTCAAAAAACCAAAAGAAAAAAAAAAAAAGTATCTACTGGCTCATGGACTTTGTTTCCTATTTATTTCTCTTGTCTGAGGAGTACCCTTCCTCTTCCACGTTAGGCTTGAATCAGCCTAAAATAACGGGCATTTAGATAGTCTTGCCTTGTTCTTTCCCCAGGTATTTTGCACATGATCCCCTTCTGGAATGCTTCTCTTTCTTTGCTCCTGGCTGACTTCCATCTGGCTAAATCGTATGTACAGTTAACTCATGAGTTCTCAACAACTCTGAGAGATGTACCTCCCATGTACTGTTAGATCTGGCAGGGTGAACAAATAAAACAATTATGAAAAAGAAATAAAGTTTCATAAAACCTCCCCAATCCTTTATCTCTGTCCTCACTCATTTCTCCCACCCTACCCTTTAATCTGGTATTTAGAAGTACAAATATCCTCTTGTCTTAGATTTTTAAAAACATTGGCCCATTTCTCTCTGTATCCACAAGAAAAACCCAGGGCTAAAATTAATGAGTCTATACTGATTAGGACTTAAGTGTCTCATATATAAGGTAATTAAGGAAACAGAAAATTGTCTCATTACAGAGGTCAACCTAGAACATTTCTTTCTGAAGGTACACAGAAGTATATAGAAATCTGGTTTTCAGATAGGTTTTTTTTAGTAGTTCAAGCAAAACATCCAACAGCATTCTATACAATAATTTGTGAGCATGGCTGGACTATATCATCTATGCAGGCTTAGTGGTTTGAATATGCTTGGCCCAGGGAGTGGCACTATTAGGAGGTGTGGTCTTGTTGGAGGAAGTGTGTCACTGTGGGGGTGGGCTTTGAGACCCTCCTCCTAGCTACCTTGAAGATAGTCTCTCCTGGTTGCAGTTAGATCAAGATGTAGAACTCTCAGCTCCTTCTCTCCAGCACCATGTCTGCCTGCATGTGGCCATGCTTCCTGCCATTTGGATAATGGACTGGACCCCTGAAACTGTAACCAAACCCCAATTAAACGTTTTCATGTGTAAGAGTTGCCTTGGTCATGGTGTCTCTTCACAGCAATGGAAACCCTAACTAAGACACAGGGCCTCACATTCAAGCTCTTGTCTGAGATGAGTTCGAATTTGGGGTCCTTTACCAAGCTCATTTAATTTCATGCAGTTGTAGGACTTTACATTCCTGGCTCCTACTTTTTTTTGCTGTCTGAAAGATGTGTTCTAAGCCCTACAAGTCACACTCCTAGGTCCTCCGCATCTGACTGTCTTCAAAGTCAGAAATCTTCCTTGTCTCATACTCAAGTATTCTCATACTTGAGAATGCTTTCACCAAGGGAACCTAGCCTTCACTGACACAGTAAGGTGAAGTTAGATGAGACCTGGGGCTCAGTTACAAGTATATTGCCTATAGTATTCTGTTGCATGTAGTTTTAAAATGCTACTGCCTTAGCCCAGGAGCTTCCCCTGCACTACCAGCCCCTCCCCATTTTCCTTTTGTTCCACCCAGCTTAGTTTCAGTATTGTCCACCAGCAGCCATTTTCTAGCTGCCTTTGCTCTGGGAGGGGGTCATGCTACCAGCTCTCAGTGGAGACCCTTGAATCCACAGATAAAAGACACACAGACAGTTTTGTTACTTTATAATTTTCCTACTTGGCACAACTGCTGGGCATAGATCTCTCCAATCTGGAAAAGCATGCCCTTACCAATTTATTATTTCCATCTCTCCTCCTGCTCTAAACCTAGTGGCTTGCTTCACCTAGCCCCTGCCAAACATCCTTGGCCACCTACCCTTAGAGGACTCTGAAGGCCCTAGTTCCCCCCTCTCCCCCCAAGGCCTTATATGATTGCTGTGTTCTTCCTCCAAAGCATGGCAGAAAAACCTCTCCCTTCCTTTGTGTCTTCCTTTTCTTCCTGGCAACTGGAAGTCCCACCTACACTCTCATCCCAGCAATTGGCCCCCAGCCTTCTTTATTGACAAATCAAGAACCAATTGTGGACAATGGGTTAGCATTAGGACCTCTCCTGACAGTATTCACTAGTACTTCTCATATTCCAGGAAAGAGACCTATTATAGAAGAATGGGGGCGGGGGTGTACTTCAGCCATCTTGGAATTGTGGCTACTACAACACTCAATGCATCTGTTTGTCATTTGTCATAATAAGACAAATCACCTCGTAACGCACATAAAATGTCACAAGGATATATAGCAGAGTCAGAACTTTTCTCTAGGATGGTATATGTGTCTACCATATAGTTCAATCAATATTTTATACTCTATGGGGAATCTATATATATACTGATAGCACAACAGTTCACTGGGCAGCATTAATTTGTATTAACTTTACATGTTAAAAACAAATGGTTTGATCCCCAAACTGATAGTTTGAGCAGGAGAAATAGACTCCGGGAGGAAATATAGTGTATGTACAGAGTACATAATGGGTATATATACATCCAGTTATTTTGTGCCATTCTGTGAAGAGAAGCCAGAAGAGTTTTGAAGTAAAACCCAACAGGAACTGGGAATTAGGCACAAGTTGCCTTCAGTGTGTCCACATTTTTCTTATTTATCAGGGTCCTTGTAAGAAAACATTTACATGGGCTATTGACTCCCCAATCAACACATTTCTGTGGCTGAGATGCTACACTTTCCTAAGTATTGCCCTGGTAACCTGCAAATGACGAAGATCTATTCAGACTGGAGTTCAATACCCAGTTGTGTTGGAAGTAACTTCTAAAGTCTAACAGGCAATTTAATTATGGCCACCGAAAGTGCTTCTGTGGATTCACCTGAGAAGAAGAAAAACAAAAGAGCCGCTTCCTGGTTATGTAACAGCTTCATTCGAGGCAACTTCAGAACTCTCTGGAGAGTTCTATTTAGAGATGTTCCCATTCCTGTTTCACAAATGGTAACAAGCTGAGGTGTTCTGAAGGAAATTGACTTGCCCGAAGTCTTAGGAAATCAGTTGAAGCACAGGAAAGTTACTGCAACATCCCCCCAAAGCCCATAAATGTCTAAAATGCAGACAGCCAAGCTAGGTAGAAATTTTAATGTGATATGCAGCTCTAATCTTGATACCCACTTATTGTACTTTATTAATAGTCCTGCCATTATTTTTCAAAATTCTCCAGAACTATTGTTTTAAAATCTCCATTCTATATAGAAAAACCTAAATGTTCTATAAAGCAACCGAGTCACTGTAGATTTAGAGAAGCTATGTTTGAAGATTTTAAGCTTAACGATTTTTTTTCTTAATTGTTAAGTATAAAATTGAATTATTTGAGCAAAGTGATTTTGTGATTCTTTCAATCCCATGTAGAAGTATTATGTTATGTAGTTCCTCTGAACTTCTTAGGAAAGGCTGTTTAAGACACTGTTACTTCTTATCTTAAGTTCAGTTCCAAGAACTCCAGAAGCCTTAAGCCCTGCTCACCACACTGTTACCAGTAAAGGAGAAGTCGGAGGATGCCAGATATAGCTAAAGGAAGCAAAGGGCAAACCCCATAACACTTCGACACACTATGATTTAAGCTCTGGTGAAGAAGAAACAAAAGTTGAATCCTGTTTAAGGAAGAATAAGGAAGAGTGGAGAGAAGGGCCAAACATTCCAGGAGAGAGTCTGGGAACAGGTGTGCAGTGCTTGCTCTGATGGAGCCGGCTAGTTCCCACTGGGATACCCCTTACATATGTAGACATTCATGTAGATGTTTAGGAATGATGATTGCATTACACATGGATTTAACAGCAACGCAGTCCAAAAACTGACCACATATCACACGGACGCTGGAGGTCTATGAGATAAGCCCCTAAACTGTGCATTTGCATGATTTTCTTTTTGTAATAAATTGCTATCAAAGTAGAACAGTTTGGAAATTTTCTGACATTAAGTAGGAAAACAGAGCATTTTGAAATGGTGAGTTTTAAATTAGGAAACAACAGTGAAGTATCTAAAGAGGCAGAGTGTACCAAAGGAAACCCACAAGCCGCAAGCTAAGACGCTGTTACCCTGTGGACTCACCAAGACAAAATACTTCCCCCTCAACAAGGACTGCTTTTAGCTCCGTACTAAATACCCGCTGTACTAAAAATGTAGCTGCTCTGTTTTTCCAGCTTTTGTTTTTCTTCCTTGTCTGCTGCAGATTCATGTGAGAAATGAGAACTAAATATTTCCCGGATTACTGAGAACCAGAGGTTAGGATCTCCTGAAGACTAGTTTCCAAAACTCATGGCTTTGCTGCTTTTTGCTGCTATCATATAAATGTAATGAAAATCTAATCAAGCAAGGATGTCCTGGTTTGGAACTTTAAATGCATACATGAGAAATATTAACTGCTAATATTGTGACTTTGCTAGAGGCATTAGAACTGGCTGTCAATATACCAGTTTTTTTTTATTATTATCTTTTCCATCACTAGCCATTGGCTAGCTGCCAACTTGCAGCTTGTGACATAGCCTTCTCTTCTCCCTTTTGACCGAATATTTATTTTATTTTATTTTATTTTATGTGTGCGTGTGTACCCTACATATGTGGGAGTTTATCAACATCAGAGGAAACAGTGGGTTCTTCTGAAACTGGTGTTACAGACAGTTGTGAACTCTCATTCTCACTGAGAACTGAACCTGGATCCTCTGTGGTAAGAGAGGCAAGTGTTCCTATCCTCTTAGCCAGCTCTCTAGCCTCTATGTCAAGTTCAGAATGCTCTCACTGGATGCGGGAGTCAACCAACAGCCAGAAAATAGCTGTTGCCCGTAGTCATCTACAACATAGAAAATGGATGAGCAAATAAAGTAAGAAATTTATTTTGTCTTGACAATTCTAGAAAAGGTGTCTTGGAGTGAATAATAATTTAATAGTAAGGTTCTGTTTTCTACAGGTTCTAGAACCTGGCCACTAGGCATTGGCTTGCCTTTAGAAGTCTGAAATTTTCAAGAATAAGATGTTTATTCTACTTAGACATTGACATAAGTGTATGACCCACACTAATTATATCCTTTGTATGGGTACCATTCATAGGATTTGTGAAATCAAATAAAATGTATTATCATATCTAAGGAGGGAAAACACAGGTCCAAGCATTGGTCAGCTGTGAAAGCATTGAAAGAGAGGGAGAGACAGACAGAAAGACAGAGACAGAGTTGAATGCAACTTTCCAATGTCTGCTACTCTGTCCATACATCCAAGTCCTCTGAAGTCCTTCCTGGAGGAGACAGTTCAGCTGACAGAATACCTCCGTAGGTAGGGTAGAGCTAGACATATCAATTTGGGGCAATGACTCATTTGTCTCTTTAGCCATTATTACTGTCATTTCCAGACCACCAAGCATCCACTGAATTGTGATTTGGCACATATAAAGGTGTGTTTTCCCTCAGAAATGTACTAGTACTTTGACCTCGGGGCCCTTTAGTCCCCATGATGGTCATTGCCCTTCACATGTAATAAACTACCATCAGCTTTATATATCTACTCCATGAGCTTGGTCAGTGTGAGTCGTTCCTGAAAGAGATGTGCTGACAGTTCATGTATCGGAACTGGCAAGTTTCCCAGTAGCATGTTGGACCCTGATAAATTCACCGGAATGATGAATGGAGACCTTGTGAGGGAGGCATAAGCACTGAGCCAAAATTTTTATTTGAACTTTTGATTTAATGTCCATCTACTATCCATTAAACATATTGGTTACTCAACTGAAGGCAGGGTTTTGAATTTCTCTAACTTAAAAGGATTGCAGCACTCAAAATCGTCATCATCTGGTCATGGATGTTTGCAACTGAGATCTCAGATCAATCCTGTATGATCCTTCTCCATGTTTAGCAAAGCAGGTAGGGAAAGGAATACTTTTCTGTTTCTACCTGTGATTCTCCTACCCCACTGTGCCCTTGGGGCAAGCCTGAGCTCTCCATAGTGAAGGCCAGTTCTTCTGCACCAGAGGCTGAGGCCTGGGAGCCCAGAAGATGCACAAAGCACCCATAGATCTGGCTCTGCTAATGGATGTTTGGCCATGTGGAGTAAGGTCAGATTTGGCAAAAGAGATCTGTGACTTGTTCCTTTGGCATCGCCAGTCTGTTGATTTCAATGACTGACTCTCTCCATTTACATTTAGATTAAATCTGATACCTTAATCTCTCTCTCCATATGCATATACATATAAAAATTATACACTTCTTATATCATAATAGAATAACACATACAAACACACATAGACAGAGACAGAGACAGACAGACAGACAGACAGACACACACACGCACACACATCTTATAAAGGATCTCATGAAGCTCAAACTGGCCTCGAAATTACTCTGTAGCTCAAGATGACATTGAAATCTGGATCCTCTTGTCTTTGCCTCTCAGGCTCTAGAATTAGAACCCTGTACCACCAAGATTGGCTTTAAAAGATGCATTTTAAGAAGTTGTATTGGAAGGCACCTAAAGCAGGCTGCTGGCCTAACCTGTCTGAAGTCCCCAGTTTGATCCCCAGAACCATGTAAAACCACGTTGTGGTGAATGGCTGTGATTCAAAGACTCATGAGGAGGAGGCAGAGAAAGGACATCTTTGGCTATATAGTGAGTGGCTATATTAGGTTAGCCTTGGCTACATGAGAACATGTGGGAAAAATTTAAAAATCTAACAGCAAGTGAAAGAAAAGAGAGAGTGTGTCTCATTGCTATATTTTTGAACAAGATTTCTGTTTTAGTTTTAAGAACACTGTATCATTTATTATTGTATGTGTGGGAGGGGGCAGGGAGGCATGCCCTGGCATGCATGCATGTGGAAGTCAGAGGGCAACTTCGTGCTGTGTGGTTTCTCTTTTCACTTTTTATTGGTCTCTGGGGATCCAAACTCAAATTGCAAGCTTACAAGGACAGTAGGTTACCCTCTAGGCCACCTTGCTGGCCCAGACACCTTGCTCTCAGTATAATGTCCCGTCCTGTGGGATGTTCAATGAGGGTCTGAGGAGGGAACTGTCAGATGAAGGAAAGAGACAGGAGACATGAGATACTTTGGGAGCAAGACGGTAATCCAATCAAGCTCCAAAGAACTTTATTTCTGAGCAGTATAAAAAGCACTTGAGGCGGGAGGTGACGGGATGGGGGAGTTCCAAAAGGTCAACGTTCCTTCCAGATATCATATTGTTCTCACAACAGAATAACACAAGATCTCCCTAAATCTGTAGTTGTCATCAAACGGGATGTCTCTGGAACTGCAGGCTTCATCAAACGGGATATCTCAAAACCGCAGGCTGGCTATCTGATTACTGGGAGACCCGAGGCATTGGGTCTGGGAAACTGAAACTCAGGCCTACTAGTCAGGCCAAAGTCTGTTGGTCTCTGACAGTATAAGCTTAAGCAACACAGTAGATGTTTGCATCTTGCAGGAAGGCAGCAGAGTAAAGTAGTTGAGACCATTGTATTTGAATTTGGGAAGGTTTGGTTTAAGAGACAATCACTATCTGTTTGAGTTGGGGGTGCTTTTTCATTTTTGTATTTTGTCAATCTTTGTTTCTTAACTGTTAATTCATACTTCAGAATGTGTCTGTGAATATTAATCAAAATAATGCATAGCTTAGCATGATTCCTGGTCTACAGCAAGCAGTTATTCTTTCTGGTTCTGCCCAGAAGGAACTGTTTTCACTCCTGTCTAGTGAGGGCAGCTTGTCCCAGAGGGACTTATTGAATGAAGCTCATGGACTCTCTGCTGTCTCCTCTACACTCCTAACTCTGTCTACCTCTTTATCACTTTTCATGGGCCCACTACTTTCTCTCTTTCTGTGTGCACAGAAAGAATTCTTCTGAGACACCACTTTATTTAACAATAACCCACAGGTGGGCGCAGAGACCAAAGGTTTTATGGACTTAAAGCTAGGGACTGTCAGAAGTGGGATCTAAGGGTCTTCAGGGATCAGGGTGGTGGGCTAGGAGTGAGACTCAGAGAGCCCACGCTGCTTGGAGGTAGAGGTGATGTGGTGTTTCCCTGTGTATAGGGCTTGGCATTGAGTGCTCGAATGTAGTTACATAATAATTACTGGGAAGTGAGATCTAGGAACTTTGCTGTTTAAATTGTACGTGGTAGGGGAGCTGTTGGCTGCCTGAATATTAATTATAACCTCTCTGAAAGGAGCTTAAAACCGACATGCTTCCACAGCGTATGTAAAAATTAGGCATTAAATGACATTTATTTGAGCGGCTTATGGTTTATGAGCACATAGCAACACAATACTCATTATACATGTCATTACATTTATATCAGATTGCCTTTGTTGTAAGTTTTGATTGCAATAGTAAACTCTGCATATGGCTAAGGTATGTTTACAGAGTATGGGGCTTAATCCACTAGCAACAGCAGAAGCTTGGCAGAGCTTCGTCATCAAACCCCATAAGTTTGGGCTGCATAGAAGACAGCATATGTCCACAGCAGTCATGCCTACATTTAAACGAAGAAGAAGAGGAGGAGGAGGGTAAAGAGGAGAAAGAGGAGGAGGAGGAGGAGGAGGAGGAAGAGGAGGAGGAGGGGGAGGAGGAGGAGGAGGGGGAGGAGCAGGAGGAGGAGGAGGAGGAGGAGGAGGAGGAGGGGGAGGAGGAGGAGGAGGGGAGGAGGGGGAGGAGGAGGGGGAGGAGGGGGATGAGGAGGAAGAAGAAGAAGAAGAAGAAGAAGAAGAAGAAGAAGAAGAAGAAGTAGTAGTAGTAGAAGAAAAGGAAGAAGAAGGAGTCATCTGAACATTGTGGTTCATATCTGTAATCCAAGCACTTGGACATCAGAGGAAGGAAGATTTCTGGTAGTTCCTGGCAAATAGGGATACAGAGTGAGACCCTGACTCAAAAACCACTAAAGCACTGTTCAGAAAAGGAAAGTCAGAGGAAGATAGAAAGAAAACAATCTAGGTAAAGTAGTGTGGAGTCACATCCTGGACAGAAGGGCAGATCCACGGAGAACAGGTCCACAGATCATGAAGCACAGCAGCAAGGAGGTATAGGTCCCAGGGAGAGCACTGACTTCAGGCCCAGCAGCTGAGGAGGAAGCACACAAGGAGTAAGAACACCTGGAGTCGGTTGGGACTGAGAACTTCTCTCACTTACTCAGTACAAGTAGAATTACATTAAAATCTTACTAAAGATAGTTGGGTTTTCAGGGCACCCTATTTGAGTCTTGAATTTGGAGTAACAAAAAGTAAGCACTTTAATCATGAAAAGACTTTTATTTTTTTCTCTAGAGAATCAAAAAATGCAAGACTTCAAACATTAAGTAAATTTCACATCTTGAAGCTCTCATCTACAGGATCTCTGAATGTTACTTTAAAAAAAAATTACTTAAGGGGGAGATGATGTTGGAGTGGCGTGCACTCCTAGTCCTACTGCCAGATATACTGATTGAAGGCCAGGAGCACATGACAGCAGACATGGGGAGCACGTGTCTACAAGCCAAGAAACAAAGATTACCAGCAATCTGCCAGAAGCCAAGTGACAGATAAAATGGACTTTCTCACAGCCCTCAAAGACTTTGTGTACACTTAGTACCACAATCTCAACCTTAGAGCTTCCAAAACTCAGTGTATTTCTGATGCCTATGAATATATGGATTTTATAATGAGTTGTGGTACTCTTCGCAAATTAATATAGTAGTCCCAGTTAATTAATAAACAGATTAAAAAAAAAAACCAAACCAAAAAAAGCCAGGCAGAGGCAAATACCATGCTTGCAGTAGAGGGAAAGGGAGACATTTACTGAGTTTCAGGAGTGAGATGTGTGAGGGGGAGGGGTCAGGCTGAAAGGGGCTAGTGTTCCTGAGGCATGGCTGGAGCCCGGGATTTGGAAGCTAAAATGATTGACACCAATCCTGCTTTACGGTAATCACAGACAGAGCCAACTGTCTTTGTGTTACCCCTGTCCCCTGTTCAGAGTTTTGACGGGAGCTCTATTAGGGAGACCTTAGCGGACAGAGGAGCAGGCAGGTGGATTGGGGACCCCACAGCAACTTGTGGAAAACAGCCTGTGATCTTGCAGCAGTGGGTACCCCTCCACCCCCTCCCCAGCCCCATGCAGCACACCCTTTGTTCTCCCTTTTCTTTTCCCCTTTGAGTAAATCTGTTTACTACCCAGAAAAACAGGGAAGGGATAGGCCAGTTGCCTGGGGCAGATGGTGCAATGCTAACAGATGACACAGAAGGCAGAACCTCTCATCTCCTGTTTTTCCTTTTTGCAGTTCTCCAGCAAGGCTCACAGGACTCAATAGCATAAAAGAAACATCATTCAGAGAAACCGAAACACAAGTTAATGAGATAGTGAGGGAACCCTGGGCTGATGTAAGTGATTTCCCGTCTTCATGAAATCCAAGTGAATTACACTTAAACAATGAATGAGCCTGCAGAAGAGATCAATGAATCATTGAGGAAAAATCACTTTCAGTAATTTTTAAACAGAGAAATCTTATATAATAAAAAATGTGCCTGAAGTCCCGGGAAAGGCAAATGGTGTTCTAAAACTCAGTGAGTTATAGACTCAAAGAGAACACAATTTTATATTATATTGTTTATGTTATATTGTTATTTTCCTGGAATATTGTGTTTTATTTTATTTTTGGCTTACCTATATATAAACAAAAAAGTTCAGGAAGGAGGAGATGGAGAGGAGAGAGAGAGAGGGAGAGGAGAGAGAGAGAGGGAGAGAGGTCACAGAGAAGGAAAAATAGAGAGGGAGTGATCAGGGAGAGCAGCAAAGTTGGAGAAGGACTAAGAAGTTTAATAGATGTGTGAAAATTATTAAGGTATCAGAGTATAAATAATTTATTTTGCATGTAGTTGTGACTTGGATAATCTTGAAAAATTTCAGTAAAACCTATTAAATTAACACAACCTGTGCCCCAGTGAAATGAAGGAGATGCCTAGGAAGGGACCAGCAAGTGAACTGGGAAGAATGCAGGCCAAACTTGGAGCTGGCTTCCTTCCCAGCTTTCTTTACTACCTAGTCCTTGGTTCTTTCCCCAGAGTAGAATCCACTCCCCTGTTGGCAAAGCACTGCCAATATCAGACAGTGTGACACCTCCAGTCCTGACAGTGTCCCCCCAGGGACATCCAGGGCTCCATCCCTTTCGCCTCCATCAGATCAGACACCACCGCTGAGTCTGGTTATCTATCTCCCCCTTTCCTGCTCTTATTACGGCTCTCCTCTAGAGTATACTGAGATTTTTGTCTCTGAAAAATAAAAATCCAATCTTACTTCTGTCTTGCTTTATAGCTTCTGCAAGTTTTCATTACATAGATACTCGAATAAAATAGCAAACTCTTCATTACACCTGCAAGTATTAGCCTAATCTGGCAAACCTCTCAATTTTCTCTACACTATTCTCAACTTAAAAACCATCTCCAGAGACAGTTGACCTACTTTCCTCCCTCATCTGTCCCACGTCTGTTCCTGCCTCAGGGCCTTTGTATGTGTTTGTTCTCTTCTCTCAGACATTCCCATTTCTGGATGTTTTTCTCGGATACACTTCAGCTGGGATTTTCCTTTTTGGAGAGTGCTTCCTGACCACCCTCTCTAACCCAGCCACCCACCTTCCAACCTCACAGTAGTCTATTATCGCGCTGTTTTAACTCCATGGCACAGGATTGTCTCTGTTAGCATTCTGTCTAAACTCCACCCCACAGTTACCTGGCAACAGCCAAGTATGCTCCTCCCCACAGTTGCCTGGCAATAGCCAGGTGGGCCTGGCCTACTATAAAAGGGGCTGCTTGTCCCCTCCTCTCTCTTTTTATCTCTTTTCTTTGCCTCTCTCTTGCATCTCTTATCTCTTACCTCTCCCCATTCCCTCCCCCCCCTCCACGTGGTCATGGCCGGCCTCCACCTCTACTTCTCTACTCTCTTCCTCTCTCTGCCTTTCTCTGCCTCTACTACCTTCTTAACTCCCCTCCCCATGCCCTAATTAAACTCTATTCTATACTATACCTTCGAGTGTAGCTGGTCCCTCTGGGGGAAGGGATGCTTGGGCTTGGGCCTGCACACCCTTCCCCTACACCTTCCTCCCCATAACTCCATATAACACACACACACACACACACACACACACACACACACACACACACACACACATATTTATAAACACATCAGTCTCTGAGATCACCTTGTGTATGTATCTGGTACACTTTGCTTCTTACCTTGACTTCCAGAATGAGAGCAGGGTCTTACTCCCTAGCACCCAGGCAGTCCCTAGTACACTGTAGATACTTTGTAAATGTCTGAATGAGTGGATTAGAATTAAGAGGCCAGATGTTGAAAGCTTAGTGCCAGCCTGTGGCACTAAGGATGGGTGTTGAAATCTTCAGCAGGTGGTGCCTAGTGGAAGTGGGGCTGCTGAGGAATGCTGTGTAAGAGAGCATGGTACCTGGCCTCCTCCTTTCTCTCATTGCCTCCTGGCTGCCAGGTGAGGCAAGCCTGTTAAAGCAGAATAACTTTTTGGCATCTTTGGGTTTCAGTCTGGCGCCTTATCTTTATCATGCGTTAGCAAGTCTCATCTCACTGGAGCTCTGGGAGTTGAGTGGCACTGGGTAAAACCAGTGATGGATGGGAACAGAAGCAGCATACAACTCTCACTTGGAGGTTGTGTTACACAGCTTCCCGTCCTTATGACAGACTACTGTGGAAAATTAACTTTTTTTGTTGGTTTGTTTTTTGTTTTTGTTTTTTGAGACAGGGTTTCTCTGTGTAGCCCTGGCTGTCCTGGAACTCACTCTGTGGACCAGGCTGGCCTCGAACTCAGAAATCCGCCTGCCTCTGCCTCCCAAGTGCTGGGATTAAAGGCGTGCACCACCACTGCCCGGCTGAAAATTAACTTTTAAGAATTAACTTTATGTTGGCTCATGGATGCTTGGCCCTGTTGCTTATGAGCCTGCAAAAAGAGGCAGAACATTGGGGTAGAAACTTGTCACTGAGGAAACTTGTCACCTCATGGGGACCTGAAAGTAAAAGGGAGAGGGGCAGTGTCCCATGTAGGGCCTGCCTCCAGAAATCTAACTTCTTCCCACTCACCTCCACTTCCTTTATAAAGGCTTTTCTACTTCCCAGCACACGGGCTGATGACCAAGTTTTCCAAATGTGGCAGAGTTCCTTTGACAGGCCAGTGTCTGGGAAGAGCCACTGTGACTCCAGTACAGGCCTTTTCACGAAAGGCTTGGTGGTTTTGTGAGAGCAGCAATTGTAGATAGAGCAGATGTCCAGCAGGCTGGACACTTTATCTATCCAGCTGAACGTCTGTGAGCCAGACTGTCTTCCACGCTAGCCACACCTGCTTCCTAGGCCGCGAGGTTTGGATCTGCTGATTTTCATCGCCCTGTGTTACTGTGAATAAACTGCGGAGATGTACCGATAATCTCCAAGATTACAAAACTAACCCAATTCCCCTGGATGCACGGAGCTATTAGACAAGTATTTCTAGGCACCTCGCAGAGATGTAATCTCTCCATGTTTCACTCGGGCACATGACTGCCATTTATGGGTTTTTTTGTGTGTGATTATTATAGATGAATGTAAGATTATGCCTTTTTTACATTTATGACTATTTAATTAGATAAACCTAACAACTCTCAATATTTTTTTTAAGATTCAAAAGCACTCTTAAGATTGCAAATAACGAAGAGTCATAGTCAGAAGACTGAATCCCCAAATTAACGAGTCTGCATAATCATATTTGATTATGCAGGGGTGTCTAATTCATTCATTTCCTTGCCAGTCAGTCTCTGTCACATTATCCTGGAGGGTGATAAGCCCCTGGGCTCTAGTATCTTTATCTTCTAGTTAATTCAACATAATAAGAAGGCTCCAGAATGTCTGTAGCATGATGATATTTTGATGAAAAATCTGTATCATTTGCAGGAAAGAAATAGCAGGAAGATATATACCAACATGTTAATAGTCGAATTGAAATTTAGGGCTTTTTACTTTTGGTTTTCCAATTCTTCTGCCTTGACTATGCCTGTCTTTTCTAAGTAGAAAATAAATGTACAAATCAGTTGTACACTCTATGGGTAGATGCGTGAGAGCCCCAAAGTTTTCCTTGTTAAGAAAGACTTGCAGGATGGATTGATTGACAGTTTCAGGGTATCCATCTCTGAAACATGAGCCATGGCAGTAGAGTCGGCAGGATCCCCAGAGGTACACCAGGCACATTGGCCAATCCTGTGGTTTAAGAGGCTTATTTTGAAGGAAGCTTCTGGTAATGTTGAATTTTAAAAGTAAATTTTTAATAATTTTAGGTAAGCAGAGAGTGATCAGCAGTCAGTCAGTTCGGAAGTACCTCATTCCACAGGTGGAGTTAGAGTCCAAAGTTCTCCCCCTTCCTAGTGCTATGGCCCTTTAATACCCTTCCTCATGTTGTGATGACCCCTACCCGTAAAATTATTTTCTTGCTACTCTACAACTATGAGTTTGCTACTATTACGAATTGTAATGTAAATATCTGATATGCAGGGTATCTGATGTGTGCCCCCTGCGGGGGTCATGGCTCACACATTGAGAATTGCTGCTTTGATCTGACAGAGACCACAAAAAGAAGACCTTATATCGGACAGGAAATCGGGCAGGATGATGGCTCATGTTTCCTTCTGAGTTTAGAAGAAACAACAACCAACCCTAATATTGTACTTGTTTTTTTTTTTTTTCACAATATTCTATAAGGTGAACCTAATTTATTATTATTATTACTACGACTACTAGTGTACTGTGCATTTGAATGCAATGCCAGTAGAGGACAGACAAGGACTGGATTGGCCAGAGCTGGAGTAGCAGGCAGTTGTGAGCCACTTGATGTGGATGCTGGACTCTGTATTAAGGTCCTCTGTCAGATCAGAGTTCTCCTGTGCGAGGTACCATCTCCTTAGCCCTATGAGTGCTGGTCAAGGAAGAAAGCAGATGTTCAAACCAGCTGTGTAATTTGTAGTTATGCAGAGCCCGTCTATATTTGGGCTGGAATTTGAGTCCTACCTTGTCCTTTCTTACGTGGTGACTGTGAGCCTACCCCGTCACTTCCTCTTTCCTTCTGCTCGTTTTGGAATTTCTCTCCTTGTCTTTGTAACTCCAAGACCAGGGGCATCTGCTAATATGTTTGGATTTTATTTAGTTCCTGGTATTGACGTTTAAGGGTGAAGACATAGATGGCTGATGGCTGGGTAGCAACATGGGTGTGTATTGTTATGACTCCTTCCTGACATAATTGAAGAGGCATTAGGTTATAATTTAAAACTTCTAGAGCGGGCTGTCTAAAAAGTACATTTTAAGATAAAGCGTAGAAACACTATTCTTTGTGGCCTTAAACTCAGAGTATGAGGCTTTCAGCAGGAACATGTGTGTGTGGAGGGCAAGGGCTCTCAGTGAACACACCACAGACGTATTTGCACACCCACATTTACGGTTGCATTCTTCACTATGATGCTCATCAGCAGATAAAGGAATAAAGAGAATGAGAGATGTAAATGCAATGGAATTAGATGCAGTCCCAAAGAGAACTGAACTGATATCCGTGAGAAAGTGAACACGACTGGAAATCGTGCTAAGCAAAATAAGCGGAGACTCAGAAAGGCACATGCTGAGTGTTTTCTTCCACTGGCCAAAACTAAATTTAAAATGGCGTGTGTGTAGGGGTGTCTGTTTATACATGAAGCTATCCTCTTTCATGAGATGGAGGAAGAGATCTCAGTGAGTAGGACATAGGGGATACAAATACTAAACATTCAGAAGTGGGGACCGACTGGGTAAGAGAGGGAACTAGGTGGAGGTGGGGGAAGGGAGGCAAGGAAGGCCGTGGGGAGGGGGAGGAATGAAACCAAAGTATAACCATACAGGCATGTATAAAAGACCATGATAAAACTCATTACTTTATACAGGAACCTATAAATTTAATTAACAAAACTAACGAGAACAAAGGCAGAAACAGAGACAACTGAACAACAATTTGGAATTAGGAGCACGTGATTCAATACTTTCTCTCACCTGTGGGTTCTCTCTCTCTCTCTCTCTCTCTCTCTCTCTGTCTCTCTGTCTCTCTGTCTCTCTGTCTCTGTCTGTCTCTCTGTCTCTGTCTCTCTCCTGTTTTCCTTGATTGGCAGCAATGCACCTCTTTTTCTGGTGGATTCTCTGTGCTGTTTTCTGGCTTGGTCCTGGCGTCACCAGACCCTAGCTATTAATTGGGATATCTTGGGCTTTTCTTCTGTTGCACCCCTATACAAATTTAACTCAGCTCTGGGGCTTTTGCATTAGCACAGCTTCAGCCAACTGTCAAAATCTTTGTAGCTGGGCCTCTTCCACGTTTGAAGTATGTTGCTGCAGCGACAGCACTCACGGAGGGCCTCTGCATCAGAGTTGAGCTCTGGGGAAAGAAGGGCTCAGGCAAACTGACCCCTTGACAGCCTAACATGAAGGCTTTTATCTGTGAAGTTAACACATTTGTCAAGTTGACAAGGAGCTGGGTCTGCAGATTCCTGCCCTCCTGAGCTTCTGGGGCCTGCAGAAAAATCTCTGGCATGGGTCTTGGACCCAGGGGTAGGGTAAATCTTGGTTGCGTAACTTCCTGTGCTACTGTCTCATTTCTTCTCTCAGGAGTTTTATCAGTCTATGAGATGGGGTTTCCCTAACGATTCACCAGGAGTTTGGAGAAGATTGAAAGTTGCTAATGATGCAGAAACAAAGACGTGCTGGTGATAGAACCGTGGAAGACCTGTCTTGTTTTCACCCGGGTCAAACATTTCTGAATACTTCTGGAGTCAGAGTCCTACACTTGGTGTTTCGACAATCTGAAAGGAATTGTATTTTAAACTGAGTATTCTGATGTAAAAGCCAAACAAAATAGAACAAATAAAACAAAAGAAAACTGTGGGATTGCACGTGGAAATTAATGCCCATGGGAAGAAGAGAGTGGATTCACAGCAATCAGTGTTCACAATAGGGAAACCAATTTTTTTTTTTTTTGCATTTTACTGGAGCTATCCTGCTCTTAAACTGTTATATTTTATCAAAAGAACTGTCTAAGAGTAAAGAAAAAAAAATACATTTTTCAACTTTTCTCCAGGTCAGTGTCAGAATGGCAATGAAAGTAGTTATTAGTCATAGCTACGCTTTTAAGTAAGCCATGAAGCGAAACATAAATTGCTTTCCTGAGATGAAGCTAGTTATGATTGGTGCTCAATAGTATGTGTTATTGGGCCGTGGAGCAAGGGGCAAAGATGTTTGAAAATGCTTGGTTAAATATCATTCCATTTTATTTAATAAGCAATAGTTGTTTCCTGCATTGAACAAAACACAGTCTATTTCTCCAGAACTCACGTCGAGGTCTCAAAGGAAGATTTGGCTGAAGAGTCAGAAGCCATCCTTGTGGGCCAAAGACAGGAGATTTTTGGTAAGGATTCTGTGACATGGCTATAGAGAAGGCCAAAAGGATTTGGTTAAGATTAGATTACTTACACAAAGTCCAAAGATAAATTTAGTTGAAAATTGGTCACAGGTAGCCTTGTAGTCTCAAAGCTTGCTTCTGAATAGACAAACAGCGTCTACCAACATCCCCTCCGCTGGAATAAACAGCCGAGTGTTCGCTGGCCACAGGCTGGGTAAACACTAAGCAAACCGTCTGCCTGAATGCCAGTCAGAGCAACACTCCCTATTTTTTAGCAAAATATTTTTCCACACTGGCCATCCAAGAAAGTCTCTGAATCCAATACGTTTCAATGGGCTTTTAAGGCTTCTCTGTTTTTCCCACTATTTATAGCACTCAGATGTTGGCAGGTGGGGGTATTTTTGTCAGAATAAAGCAAGGAAGAGGTGTAATGCACTTCGACATATGCCACATGGCACTGAGCAATGACACAATGCTGTAAAAACTGACAAGGACTGGGAAGAGAAACAATCTTACAAAAGCACGATATAATGTACATATTTATACTGTGCAAAATTTTCTTGGGTTAGGTCTCTGGGATAGAGTAGAGAGGAAAGGCCCAGAGTGGTTAGTTGTGGTAATGCCAACTGTTGTAAACTGGAGGACAAAAGTCCAGGGTGTGATTCATCCCTTTTATGACACCGAGACGGAGGAGGGCAATATGGAACACTTTTCTCAGTGAGCACAGTATTCAGTGAGTTACATACTGTCTACAAGGGCGACACCTTCTTGCTACCTTAACAGCCATGGGCAACAGATGAGGTGGCTGTCGCCCTTTCTGATGGGTAAGAAGACTGACTTTCAAAGCAGTGCCTAAGCTGTAACCTGGCTAGGGTTTGCTAGAGCTGGTCTCATCTTGTGGTCATCTGACAACTGTTTGCCGTTTCCAGCTCCAAGGTGCTCCTTCAATGATTCTGCCTGCAGAACAGACAAGACAACTATTAAAAAGAAATGAAGTGAATGAGAGATAAAAGGGACCCATTAGAGACTATCCAGTACTCCAGGTGGTAGTGACAGAAGGGAACAGCAAGGCTACTCAAGTATGGAGGAATTGAGTGGAAAACTGGAGTTCTGTTGCTAGCCAGCCGGATAATATTCAGTCCACGTGGAGAGCCCTCGGGCTCTCCCAGAGACTATTATGGAAGCTAGTGTCTCCTGAGAGTTTACATTTTTCTGGGTGCCTGTACCAGGGTTCACCAAGAAAGCAGGACTTGTTGGGGTGACCGTAGTTTGATAGAGGGAAAGTAGAAGAGAAACATTGACAAACAAAACAAGACAAAACAACAAAAAAACAAACAAACCGAAAACCTAGCCCAAGTAGAGTTATAGCAACAGGGACCAGTGTGTTGCTGCTGCAGGACAGGAAAGAGATGCAATGGAGAGACAGATGTCAAGCAAGATACAAGCAAAGTTTAGCAACTGTTCATCAGTTTGATCCATTGGACTCATCAGCCTGGGTGTCTCAAGTCAGTGTATAATTTCTACTCCTTCATTCTAAACTGAATTATCAAGATAGCTAGGTTTTCTTCCTTCCTCCCTCCATTCCTCCCACTTCTTCCCTCCCCCTCCTTCCCTCTCCCTCCCTCCCTCCCTCCTTGCCTTGCTGCCTTCTGCCTCTCTTCTATATTTTCTCCTACACCACTCTCCCTTTCTTTGGCAGATTGTTGATTCCTTTGGAGTCTATTTCAGGAGGTGTGCACTTGTTTGTATAGGGTAGGGTTGTCAAATAGAAGCCATGCATGCTGCCCCACCCCTGTCGTGACAGACAATGCTAATCAATCACTGCTTTCTGGTGGAGAACTCGGGATTACTTTTAAGGCAAAGTTTGGTTGAGTTGGGTTGAGTGATGAAAACTATTTGCCAACACAAATTTAGAACACAAATCAATCAAACAAGGCTTTCCGTTTTTAAAGAGTAAAGGCATACCACACAAAATACACTGCCTTTACTATTTTCAAATATCCCCTCCACTACATTAATTTTTGTAAGAGCCTTAAGCAAAAGCTTTATGAATGTTATTTGAAGTCATAACCTAGTTTGACAGTTTAGCAAGATTTAAAATAATCTCAGAGAATATAATGTGTATGTATGTGTGTGTAGATTTGTGTATGTAAGTGTAAGCAACTATGTGGCCTAGCACATGAATAGAGATCAGAGGACATCTTTAGGGGTTGGTCCTCTTTGTTGGCTCCTTTACCTTGTTTGATAAAAGTCTGTTTTTCTGTCGGCTGTTGCCTGGGCCAAATCACAGATATATGCTGCTGTAATGTCTTTATGTGGCTTTTGGAGATCAAATGCAGGACTTCATGCTTGATCTACAGTTGCCTTTCCCACTAAGCCATCTCCACTAGCAGCCCCAGATTGTTTTATTTGTTGTTGTCTAGGTTAGTTTAATACTTTATAGCTTAGGCTGGCCTCAAACTCTTAGTATATCTCTCAGCTTCCTCCTGCGGGATAGAAAAGATTATTTTGAGAAGCCCACATATACTTATGAAAATGATCTTTTTAATATTTTGTCAAACAAATAGCCTTCTAGGCATTCTGATGTTTGCCCCGCAAGAATTTGAATTTCCTTCTTGCTAAGATTTGGCTTCTCAGTTTTAATGCAAACACATCATCCTTATACATAATTATAGAGCATATTAGCTCTGTTGTTGTGGTCTGATTTGGATCCCAAGTTTTTCTCCTTTGTAACTGAGTGCATTTGAAAAGTTAACTTGATCCTTTTTTTTTTTTTTGATGCATTTTTCTCATACTGAAAAGGAAAGTAATAGTCACTGCTTTACATTGAGCTGAGATGAAAAGTAAATGAGAAAATTAATGTATAGCATTTACTCATAGTGATGCTCAATAGATATGAATTTCTGTGAAATATATACACATACATATATATGTATATATATAATCTGATATGATTTGAGATGAATTAAAGATGCTGTTGCTCACTGAATTGTTTGGTGAAGGGTTTCTTTTTTGTTTGTTTGTTTTTGTGGGTTTGAATCAGAATTTTAATGCTCCTAGAATTAGGTTTTGTGATTCCATCACAGTTTGTATGTATGTGGTGTGTGCTTGACTCTAGAAAAATGTCCCCCTGTTTTTCATAGCTGATATATTCAAAACACTAGTTCTGGTAGAAAAATAATCTGTCATTGAAGTAGATGAGAGTTGACATGACAGACTGTGCACTCGCACTTAAACATTCATAACATGCATAGCACAGCCTCTCTGTGGAACTGTAATAACTTCTTTAGAGCCTTTGCAGTCCCTTGTATCATGGTTCTCTTAGGACAGAGCTATTATAAATCCAAAACAACTATGGTTTTTGAAGGGGGTGGGGAAAGCATCAAGAAAAATGGCATTCCTTATATAAAACAACTGATAGTTATATGTTATTTAGGTGTGTGCCTATATGTTCACAAACATATGTGAATGACACTACACACAGACACAGACACACACAGACACAGACACACACACACACACACACACACACACACACACACATATATATCTGTATTCATCCATGTGTGGACATGGGTTATGATGTTTTAAAGTCTGGCATTTGGCATAATTTATTGGTTAGAAATAAACTGTTTGGAATCTGGAGTATTTAAAACTTGTTTATGATTTTACTATTTTATTTACTGTATGATTTTGGACAAGTTCTATGCTCAATCTTTGATACTTTATATATTAAATGAGGTTAAGTGTAATTTTTAATCATTCTTAGGACAGATCAATCCATGTGAGAGAATGTGTGTAAGCTGATGATAAAATATTTGGTACATATCAATCTCTAAATTAATAGAGCTATTAATAATAGGCAAATAAATAGAACAAGTAATTTAAATAATACTCATAGTAAAGAAAACTGGTTTTCGGCTTCATTATTCAATGTCCTCATTTGGTTTTATTTTATTGAATAACCATTTACGAGCTCAAGCAATACATCATTCCTTAATTATAGCTGTCAGGTGAAAACTTTATTAGGGTAAGCAAACATAAGAACAGAAGCATTTGAGTAAAATAACTAAATTGCTGATTCCAAGTCTCTGAATTGTGAAGGAAAGTCTACCTCTGTGGTTGCATTCTATTACAACTGTTAGAAGAATGACATCAAATAATGGATTTTACATGTCTTTGTGAGGCACAAACTGGCCAGATAATGAGAGAAGAGCCATAAAACTGGGCATATTAGTGAAATCTCCAATATTGACAAGTGATGTCTCAAAAGAGGAAACTCTGTTTTCTCCTCCTCCTCCTCGTTGTTTTTCCTCTTATTTTCTCCTCCTTCCTCTTCCTCCTGGTTTTTAGGGACAGGGTTTCTTTATGTCACAACCCTGGCCATCCTAGAATCCTCTTTGTAGACCAGGCTGGCCTCAGATTCACAGAGATCCACCTGCTTCTGTCTCCTGAGTGCTGGAACTAAAGATATATGCCACCATGCTCAAATGTTAACCAGTCTTATTTGGAAAAGTTAACTTGTGCTTCTCCTTCTTCTCCTCTTCCTCTTCCTCCTCCTCCTCCTCCTCCTCCTCCTCCTCCTCCTCCTCCTCCTCCTCCTCTCCTCCTCCTCCTCCTTTTCAAACAAACTGCTCAAGTTTAACAATTGTAACATGTAATTTCACACTGGATGGGAAAGCACAAGAAGTGGAGAAGGGAAGAGGGGAGGAGAGGAATTTATAGATGTAGCATGCCAACTATTCAATGAACCATTTAAAGTGGGTGGTGGAGCATAAATGCACTTTATTCCAATATGTTGTGATGTAGAAGGCAACAGTCAGGAATTCAAGAAAATAAGAAAGGATAGTCATGTTATATTTCATCCTTAAAATTCACTGGAGATAAATGATACCTGACAAAGTGCTTGATCTTATAGCAGTGCTTAATTTCAGGTTAGAAAAAAATGTTCCCAGATGCATCAAGATAGTAACATTTGCTGAAAACAACTCCCTTGGGGTGACCAGGCACCAGTGGGTTTCTGTTGATGGTGCTACTAGTTATTGTGTGTGTAGTCCAACATAAACAGCCTTACCTGTCACAGATTGGAGTTGAAGTGTAGAGAGGGATATTGTCACTCCCTCTGGGAGAATAGAAATAATTATTATGTGCTTAATTTTTTACAAAAAGATATATGGAATCAATTTAATGACTAAGGGTTGGAAGAGTGGGTTTGGACTTGGGGTATGAATCTACTATTGGTTTTTCAGGAATGTTTGGGTATGTTAAATGTGATTTCTACCATCTGTAAAATGAGGGTAATAGTACCTACTTCATGAGACTCACGAAAATAATTCACCTGTTTACAGGAAAAATACAACATTATTTGTAAAAAGAAACAACATATTGTAATATGTATGTTGGGAAAATATTATTCTAGTCTGGCTGTGTGTGTGTGTGTGTGTGTGTGTGTGTGTGTTTGTGTGTAGATGTATATGAAGACCAGAGGTCAATGTCATATGTTATGCCTCCTCAAGTGCTTGTGTTTTGAGTGAGGGCCTCTCACTGGAACCAGGGAATTACCAGTTATGTTAAAGAGGCTGGCTGGGTAGTCCCAGAGATTAGCCTGTCTCTACCCCCCAACCACACATCACTGCAGCCATTTCCAGCTTCTTATAATGGGTACTAGAGATTGGCCTCTGGTCTTCATTGTTGCCTGACAGCTCAAACCATCCCTCTCCCCAGCCCTACCCTTCTCCTTTATGCTGTCCTCAGTGGTGTTTGGAAGGTCTCTTGAACCAGGCACTCCTTTATCTAGACTCAAACTTGGCTTCGGTTTTGCAGTTGACACTAACTCTCCTTCCTTCCCTTCCCCCAAACAAAAATCCCTATACTTGATACTTGAGTTCAGTTCTATTAAAAACCAAGGGCCTGGGGAGTTGAATTCAGGGACTGAGACTACAGGGTTATGGGTTTCTGGGTAGGAACAGAAGGTTGGGACCATGAAGGGGGAAGCATGACAAAGAGGGAAGTGGATAGGAGGTCTACAGGTTAGTGGTTATTGGTAAGAAGTGTGTGATCAGACAGATATGGCTTTTAGTATCATCTGTGGTAAGGCCACCCATCCCCAAAGACACTGTTACTGTTTGTGCATTCAATTTGATTTAATTCGATTTGATTAGGTTCTTATCAGCCTAACTGAATCTGTGATGGGTTAATATCATCTTTAAAAACACTATGACTAACTGGAAAAGACTACATTTGGCATTGCAGGTGGCAGAGTGGATCAATCCCCTTCTCCTTTTGCAAGAGAAACAGATCATTCCATTGGCAAATGAAGTAGATACTGCTGTTCTTTCAAGGGCCCTGAAATGTAGAATTCACAGAATTGCATGTGCAGAATGCAGGGTTTCTTTGATTTCCTTGAAATAAGGTCAAAACAGAAAGGTTAATGGTAAATCACCAATATGTATAAACATGTGTTTTCAAGGGTATAATTTTATATGTGACTTAGCCACTGTAAATCTATCTAATTAGCTATAAATGTAATTCCCTGATTTTTAGAACAAATTTAAATTGTGTAATTATAACAATAATTCAGTTGGTTTTTTTTTTTTTTTTTTTTTTGAGGCAGGGTTTCTCTGTGTAGCTCTGGCTGTCCTGGAACTCATTCTATAGACCAGGCTGGCCTCGAACTCAGAAATCCACCTGCCTCTGCCTCCCAAGTGCTGAATAATTCAGTTTTAAAACTCTTATACTACAATAAGAAATTTCCATGGCTGTCCTACAATAACTTTTCACTGCCAAAGTTCTGGGGACCTACTGCCTCTAGAGTTTTGCTTTCCTAAGAAATTTTACACAAATTTACAAAATCAAAACCAAACAGACAAACAAACTAAACCCATCAACTAATCAACCAGCAACAACAAAACAATCCTCATAACACTTGTTGGTTTTTGAGGTTGTATTTTATAGTGTCTGCATATGTGTGATTGTAGATGTGTAGATGTGTGCATGTCATGACACATGTGGAGATCAGAGGACAACTTGTGGCAATTGGTTATTTCATTCTACCACATGAGTCCCAGGGACCAAACCCAGTTGGCTGGGCTTGGTAACAGGTGTCTTTACCCACTGAGAAATCTTGCCCACTCTATGTTGTATTGTTGTGGGAAATATTAAAAAAGAGCTAGCAAGTTCCTACGCCGGGCACCAGCAGGCCACATGGCTCCAGCCGGGTGTTCTCATCTCAGCAGATTCTCTGACTCAAAACTCCAAAATCTCTCCTCCCAGCTCACTAAGTTCCCACTGGTGGGTGCCAGCCCCATGTTTCAAAACCCCCACAACCTTTGTGGTGCACATAGGCAAACCCACGCTTTGCCAATATACCTTTCTCTCTGGAACCCAGTCAAGTCACCAAGAGAACGAAAACACCACGCAAACTTAGTTCAGAAACAATGGTAACTCAATCTCTGGGTGCAACAACTAGAATCCTAATCTTGTAAGTCATATTAAATATAATTTCTCCCGTGGCGAATCCTGGTGGATCTGCCATGATACTGGGAAACTCTCACAGCTACATCTTGACCTTGCTATCCACGTTCCAAAGCCTTTAACTCTCCCCTGCTTCCTCTCTTCCTCTGTCCAACCTGGAAGTCCTGCTTACTTGCCCAGTGATTGGTCTGGTCCCTTTATTCATTCAGAGAGGTCCACAAGAAGGCACCTGAGTACATGACTCATTCCTCAGGTCCAAACAACCCCTCCTGGGAGAGTGGAATTAACATAAAAATACAGGCAGCACCAGGGCCATCCACAAGATTGTGTTGTATGTTTGGTTTCTTTAAAGTCATTATAATGGTTAATCTTGGTTGTCAACTTGACCATGGAAGAGTTAATGAATTGCCTCTATCAGATTGGCCTGTGAACATGTCTGTAGAGGAGTATTATTGGTCTCTTAAGGACAGAGGAGGCAGTAGTTCACTGTGGCTTGTGCCACTCCTGGGACGGTGGTCCTGGATTATAAAAGAACGGTGGGTGAGCTGAAGCTCAATTAGGCTAGGCAGCCTTATTCCTCCATGGTCTCTGCTTCAGCTCACGCATCCAGATCCTGCCCTAAAGTTTTGTAGCAGCTTCTTTCAATGAGGAACTAGAACCTATGAGCCAAATATCCCCTCCTCTACCCTCAACCCAGAATTTGCTCCTGAGCAGAGTGTTCTATTACAGCAACAGAGAAGCAAACAATAACAGTTATTATAGTGCTTTAAAGTACATTCATACTGTAGATGTACAAGGAGCACATTCATTTTTGCTGACACATTGTGTTTCTCTATATTGGTATATCACATTTTGTTCATCATGATGAACATCTGTGTTCATGATAATCATGTATGATTATCATGAACACTTAGATTTTTTTCAGTCTGGGGCTATTACTGTTAATAGAACTGAGCTGCGATGAACACTGGCATCTAAGTATTTATGTGAACATATAAAGTTAATTCTCAGAAGTGTCTAGGAATGAAATTACTAGATTATATGTGGTTTAATTAAAAAATTATCCAACTATTTTTTGAAGTAGCAGTGCCATTGTATGTTCCCACAAGCAATACCTGAAGGTTCCTGCTTTTCAATGTCTTCATCAATGCTTTCATTATTAGCCTATTGGACTGCAGCCATTTCGGTAGATGTGTAGTTTATTGAGTTGTGGTTTTAATTTGTATTTCTCTAATGACTAATGATTGAGTATCTTTTCACGAGTTAATTAGCCATTTGAATGTGTTCTTTGTTAAAATGCCTGTTTAATTCTTTTCAATTTTGGTGTGTTTTCTTTTTGTCTTGTTCAGTGGGAAGAATTCTTTACATGCTTTATAAACATAAGTATAAGGAAACAAATCTTTTTCTTTTAAAGATTTATTATTTTTTTCTACATGTGTATGTGTGTGTGCCCATATGTGTGCATGCGTGTATATGTGTATGTTATATACATGTGTGTATTAGCACATGTTTATGAGTATTTGTAGGGGACAGAGGAGGGTGTCAGATCCCTTGATTTGAATTTACAGGAAGTTGAGAGCTGCCCAGCATGGGTGCTGTGAACTGAACTCTGGTTCTTTGGAAGAACAGAAAGTACTCTCAACAGCTAACTCATCTCTCCAGTCTGAAGATACAAGTCTTTTAGATATATGATTATAAGTATTTTCTCTGAGTGTCTAGTTTTTTTCTTCTTTATTTTCATTTCTCTTTTTATGACTGAAATTTTTCTTTTGTAGATTGTGTTTGGTATTTTACCTAACATATCTCTGCTTAACAAAAGATCACAATAATCACCTCCTTTGTTTTATTTGAAGAGATTTGTAGATGTAGTCTTTATATTTTGAGTTTACTTTTGCATATGGGATTCTTTAAAGGTCTGAGTTTATTGTTTTCATCACTAATGCATATGATTATTTCAACATCATTTGTTGAAACAACTTGTCTTCATTCATTGACTTATCTATGTCTTTGTTGAAATCAACCAGCTGTAAAAGCAAGGGCTTGTTTCTGGGCCAGATATTTGCCAGGTTATTGAAATCTCTGTCTCTGTCTCCAAGTCTCTCTGTCTGTCTGTCTGTCTCTGACACACACACTCACAGACACACACACACACAGACACACAGACACAGACACACACACACACACACACACACACACACACACACACACAGAGTTGGCCAACACCATCCTGTATTAATTGCCATAGTTGTAGTAAATGTTTGAAATCAGTGTAATTCCTCCAACTTTGTTATCTTTCTATAACTGGGTTTGGCTGTTTTAGGTCTTTTGCATTTAATTTAGGATGAGCTTATCAATTTTTCTAATAAACCCCTTGGGCTGTTAGAGGGGAGCTCTGCCTTTTTCTTTGTTTCCTGGTCTTTCTAGACTCCCTGTATAGAAGTGCTGTTATGTTTGGCATTCCTATGAGTTGGAGTCCTTTTTTGTTTGCCCTCAGTTATTTCGCCACCCCCTCTATTTTAGGTTAGTTAACCTTCAGGCTCATGAGTTCTTCTGTCATCCCTATTTTATTGTTGAACTCTTCTTAGAAGTTTTTTTGTTTTGATTATGATATTATTGATCCTAAAGTTTCCAATTGACAGTTTTTAATTAGTGCAAATTTTTCTGTTGAGACTCTATATTTGTGAGTTGGCTGTTGTGATATTTTACTTAATTGAACATGAGTTAAAACCACTGCTTGTTACCTGCTCAGAGTATTTTCTATTGACTGCTATTTTTTTTTCCATTCAAGACTCACTTTTAAATTTTTTTTCTAACAAATTTTATTGAAATTTGAATCTCATGTGCTGAAATAAATCATGTGTTATAACAATCAGGGTTTTTGTTTTTCCCACCTCATTCCAGTTTGTACCTTGTATGGGCTTAAAATAAAGAAATCTCACTTCATTGGAATATTTCTGATGTTCCTGCTTAGTTTTTTTTTTTCTCTCCCTAATTTCGTTTTTTATCCTAGTTTTACTTGTGGTTGCCTCCATATATGTGTTAGGATCATGCAAATGATTTGGGCAGAGGCTAGGTTGTGATCAAATACCTTTTGTCCATAATACCTTTGGTTTGCCCTTGTAGCCAAGCTCTCTCAAGTCATCCCTAAGCACAGACGTGGTATCTCAGGCAAACACTCAGAATCAGAGGACTTGTGCATTGTTATTGGTGTTGCATCTTCAGGGTTATCTTTTGGAATTTCTGTCTGGGTATTGCTTACCCCTAACAAGGAACTAATGAGGACTTGGGTTGTTCCCTGTGGAGTTTGACAAAGCAATGTGTTTTTTCTTTGTCCTAAAGCAAGTCTCTTCTTTCTCACAGCATTTTCTGTTGATTTTCTGCCATCTCTACGTTGCTCACCACAAGAACATAGCAAGGGTCATTAGCGGACTGATGGTTGACTCTGCTGTTCTTACTCCAAACACTAGTCATTTGAAAAAATAAACACCTTTCAATGTGTTGGCTGCCTTTTGGTCACTTTCTTAACCTTTATGTAGTTATTGATGAATATAACTACATAAATGATAAAAATTTGGTTGGTTGTCTATATGCTTTATGAACAAATGGTTTTTCTATGTTCTCATGTTACCATAGCTAGATAATTCCCCTAGGCCTGAAGATATATTTTGCATTTGTAAATTGTGTGCATTTTAAGATGTGTACTCTCCTTTCATTCTCTCTTCCTGGATGTGCATGTGCATATTTATGCATAGAAACATAGTCTTTGAAATTCACCTGTGGATTATCTGCTTTTTGTATGACCACAGTGACCTCATTTGTGGTATTATTGCTGAGACCCCCAACTTTGATAAAAGAATCCTAATGAAACTACATTGCAGTCCAAGACAGAAAGCTTAATTTGTGTAAATATATGAGTATAACTCAAGAGAGGTAAAATTTGGTTAATTTGATTTGTGTCACCTGTTAGAGTCATGCCGTAGTACACTTTTTTATTGTTAAAAACCAACTTGTTTTTCCCTTTCTCCATTCTTGGAAAAGGGTTCTGGGAATATAAGCTTGGTGATGGTACTCAGGGAATAGTGCTCTCACTGTTCAGAATCTGTCAGCTGGAATGACACACGGCTATACCATCTCATCTCACTTTTATCCAAGGTCATGGTTTACATTCAGGACATTTGACATGAGTAGACAGGAAACCATGTCATTAGTTGTCACAAGTTACAAGTTTTCATAGTCCTAAATCTGCAAAGGTAAAGATAAATGCTGGTGAGATGACCAGGCTAAAGAGAGCCTCAGACAATGATAGAAGCAGAGGAATTTGGGCACTAAGAGCCTATGGAGACATGCCAAAGTGTACAGTGTAAAGCAAATGGATAAATCTTTAGGAATGTGTAATGTACTAAGGCCTCATCATGAAAAATGAACTATATATTGCCAGCTAGCAAGGTCTGAGTTCAGTAATTAATACACCCAAACAAAGGCAGACTCAGAGATGTTTCACTGGGGAATCCAACTGAAGTGTTTTAAAGAATTAATACCAAATCTTTCTAAACTTTTCCACAAAATTGTAGTTGGTGAGGAGCACTTCGAAACTTTTTCTCTGAGGCCAATTTTCCCTTGATGTCAAAATTAGGTCAGGAAAGGAAAGTATAGACTGATTGATAAACTTTTTTTGATAAAAGTCTAACAAGTCAAATTTACCAATACACTAAAAGATTTATACTCTGTGATCAAGTTGAATTTATCCTTAAATAATCTGAGTGAATAAAGAATGTAAATCAGTCATGTAGCCCACAATTCAGCAGAATGAAGAATAAAAACCACAGGTAGCTCAATTTCAGAAAACAAAGATGTGAGACAACTTAACAAGCTTTCTTAATAAAACTCACTGGGGGTAGAAGGATATCAACTTTAATATTGCTATCAAAATTAAGTATGAAAAAACCCAAGCCACCATCATATCCATGGTGAATAAATGAAAATTTGAAATCTTTCTTTTTAGACTTGGAAACCGAGCAGAGAGCTCACTACCAGTGTTTCTAGTGAACATATTACTGGACCAAATGGGCGAGAAAAAGTAATTAAACTCATACAAATTATAAAGGAAAAGTAAAACAATACCTGTTTGCAGATATTATATGCAGAACTGTAAATATTTTATGAAAAACTCTTAGAATTAATAAATGAATTCAGGGGAATTGCCATAATATGAAGTCATCATGCAAAAAAAAAAATCAAATGTTTTTACATAATTCTGGTGAACAATTAGGGAAAAAAATGGGAAATAACTCCATTTATAATAGTATCAAGCACACAAGAGGCAGGCAACAAACTTATTTACCTAAAACCAGAAAACATTACACTCTAGCAAGAGAAGCAGGTAGCTTTACAGCCGATTTTCATCTCCCGTTGTTCTCTTCCAAATCCAATCCCCCAGTCTCATCCCTAGCTCTTTCCAGCAGATCACAGAGATCATTCCGTCCAAACTTCCTTCCCCCAGCTCATCACTTTATCCCAGCCTGCAACTGCAGCAGACATGCCCTGGGAACCCAGCCAAAGAAGTAGGCCAGTGAAATCTGTAGGCAAGCCCCAGATCTTCCTTCTCCTCCTTTCCTCTGTATCAAATCCCCAGTCGCAGCCCCAGTTCTGTAGCAGACCAGCTGTTCTGGCCTCCTCTCACACTCTGTCCCTAGTCTCAGGGAACCAAGCAGGTCCTGGTGGGAAGCTCAGCTTCCCTTCCTTCTGTGACCCCCTTCCCAAGCTGTCCCCACTCCTAAGTGTCAGCTCCCAATACCTAGAAACAAATTTTGCTAGGAAACACCAGTGACCAGAAAGGGGGTGGATCCTGATGGGAGACAAAGTGGGAAGAAACTGGGAGGAGTAGAGGGAGGGGAAACTGTAACCAGGATATATTATGTCGGGGGTGGGGACAATTTCAATAAAAGGAAAAACAAACCCACCCGCCCACCCAACCAACCCTGTAAAACATTGCTGAAAAGAAAACCTTTGACACAAGTAAGTGAGAAACTAGCCTGAGTTTATAGATTGGAAGATAATATTGTTAAATGTTACTAACCAGAATTATCTGCCTGTTGAATGCAATTCTTATAAAAAAATTACAGTGGCTTTTTTTTTTATAGAAAAGAGAAATATCTGTAACATAGTGAATGTCAAGGGAGCTAGTATTGTCTACTTGTCTTGCTGTGACAAAATACTTGACCAAAATAATTTAAGGACAGGAAAGTTTATTTTGGCTGATAGTTCCATGTGATACAGTCCCTCCTAGCCTAGAGGGTGTTGGCCAGAGCAGAAAGTAGCTGGTCACACTGCATCCACACTTACGAACCATTTTATTTAGTCCAGGATCCCATGGAGTGGTACTGCCTACATTTAGAGTGGACCTTCCCACCTTAATTCACTGGTCTAGATAATCCCGTACAGGTATGACCATCAGCTTGTCCCTTTAGTGATTCTAGATTTTGTCAAATAGAAAATCACTATTAATCATATACCCCATTTTAAAATGAAGGAAAGCGAAAGAAAAGAGCTAGAGACCATATACTTTTAAAGCATCACAAAGCTTTACATCATTTGGTTGACATCTACATCAATCAAATCATTATGCTACCAACGTAAGTACAGACTGACAAACCAGTAGAACTGAGTGCAGAGTTCTTAAACTACTCCCGTATGCATGGCAAAAGTGCCAAGCTTCCCAATGGGAAAAGAATATTCTCTTCAACAAGTTCTGGAAGGAAAACTAAACATGCAAGTGAACAAGATGGGACCCTCGCCCTACAATCCCAATGATCCACTCATAACATAAAATGGGAATCTATAAAATTCCTAGAAGACAGCATTGTGTCACTGTTGTTGGCTATGATTTCTCAGTTATGGCACCTATAGAAGAAGAAAAAAAAGAGAATGATTAAGACTGCATCTCCCTGAAAAGGTGCCAGCAGAGGAGGAAATCAATCAAATGAAATTCCAAATATGGAGTGGATGGAAATATTTGGAAATCACATATCTAATAAAGGGTCAATACCCAGAAAATATAAAACTACCCACAATTCAACAAGAACAAAGATCCAAGCAAACCAATTTGCAAATGAACAAATGTACATTTTTCAAGGAAGATAATAGATTTCTAGCAAGCAAACTGGAAGATGGTCAACATTACTAACCACTAGGGGAATGCCAATTAAAGCCCCAGTAAGATACCACTTCATAGCTGTTGAATGCTGACTACGAAAATATGGAAAACAAGAGGAATTGGAAAGATGATAAACAATTGCGTGTGGGTTGGGGGAGGGGCTGCCAAATGGTACAGTTGTAATGGAAAACACTGTAGATATTCCATAAAAAGCTGGAATATTCCCAAGCCATCATAATTCTGCCTAAAAAAATGGATGTGATAAAATTAAAGTGGCATCTTCACACCCGTGTTCACTGTGGCATCCCGTGTTCACTGCGGCAGCCATGTTCACTACAGCCTTGTTCACAGTACCCAAAAGGAAGCAGCCCAATGTTCACTGGTGAATACATAATGCGCATGTGAGACATACATATAATGGATATTCTTCAGTCTTAAAAATGAGAAAGGAAATTCTGTCACATGTTAGAATATGAATGAATCTTGAAAACTATTGTGGATTTGGTCTAATGCTATTGATGGAATTTGGTGTCCCAAATTACACAGGAATCCCCACTTCTGCACATAAGATGCTGAGGAACCCTGCCCCCAGTTGGTTTTGATAGGTATATAAAGTTGCTGACAGCCAATGACTGGGCAGGGAGACAGAGGCGGGACTTTTAGGATTCTTGGGTAAGAAGAGAGAAAGGGAAGGAGAGAGCCAGGAAATGAGTAGTTGCCATGCCTGAGAAATAAGGGACAGAGACAGCCAACATGTAAGAGCCAGGGAAGAGGGACCCCAGGCGACCCCCGCCTCTTGGGTCTAGGGAAACAACATGGACTATAGATTTTAGTAAGCAATAACTCAGGAATATCGGAGGGAGGTGTTAGCCATGTGGAGGTTTGGGAATGGCCTAGTCATTGAGTTGTTTAAGGCATATTAAAATATAAGGCTGTGTGTGTGTGTGTGTGTCAGTCGGGAACCCAGAACTTTGAGTGGTAGCAAGGAATGTGCTGCTGCCGCCTGAATGATTTGAGACAGGATTAATTGGCAACTACAACAGAGGATGTTATGCTGAATGAAATAATCCAATGATAAAAGGACAAATTCTGGAAGATTCTGTTTATACAGATTATTGAAGGTAGCCCAGCTGTAGAGTGGTGGTTGCCAGAGGCTACTGGAGGTGGAGGAGGGGTTTTAGTTTTCGGAAGAAAAAGTATGATGAATTTGTTATATAACTGTGTGCAGACAGTTGTGTTGTTCCAGTGTAATCTGAAAAAAAATGATTAAGATGATGAGTTTTATGTTATATGCATCTGCTTTTATTATCACGTTTAAAAAGAAAAATTCCAAAAGCTGGTAGAAGGTAAGTGGATTTCACATTGAGTCATGAAATGCTTGATGGTTAGCTATTTTCATAGAAGAAAAAACAAACTATATAAACTGAAAATCAGTTTTGCCTTGGACATAGGGAGAATTGGGTTTTTAGGGCAAATGCATCCTGGAGTCTATGTCCGAAGAGATAGAGCAACTGAGAACTGCTGACCTGGAGAAGTCATGGAGGTAGGGATGTTGTCTCCTATGAGCCCCTACTGTGGGGAGCTGAAAACTGAAACAAGGGACTTGTGATAAATTCCCAACCCTGTCATGGAGGTATGAATTGCCTGGGATAAGGAATACTTGTATAGTAATTCATGAAGTTGAGAGAGTCTGCATGAGGTCTTTGTGTTATCTATCTATCTACCTACCTAGGGGTTTGAACCCAGGGACTTGCGCATAGCCAGGCAAGTTCTCTGCCACCGAGGTACATCCTCAGACAAATAGTATCTTTAAAAATTGGTCTAAGAGTGTTGTGTCTTTTACCATGAAAAGTGCAGCAAGAAGGTAGACTCTGAACCAGGGAGCAGGTGCTCAGTACCTACTGTGGGTACTTTGATTTGGTGCTTTCCACTCTCCGGAACTGTAGTAACACAGAGTTGATGTTCAAAAGCCATCTGCCTTAGCATGTTTTTTTGTTGTCACCCAAATAGGCTGAGATGGAACCCTACCAGGTTGTCAGAGAGGCAATTCAGGAAAGACCTTTAGATAGTAATGACAGGAAGGGGGCAGAGGTTTTCTTTAATAAGCATACCCGGAGCTTTCTTGGCACCAAAAGCTCTTCTTTTGGTACATTTTCCAGAGCACAATTTTGAATATTTTTCCCACTTGAAAGAGAGTTCCTTCCCAGTTGTAACCTGTGGTGGCCTTGTTCTATTAATTAAAGTAAAAACAAAAGAAAGAAAACATGGCTTTGATGTGTTGTTTGTCAAATAGTATCTTAGAATCACCTGAGAGATGAGCCTCTGGGCATGCCTTTGAGGGTTTATTTCTATTACATTAATTGCGGTGAGAAGAGCTGCCCACTGTGGGTGTCACCATTCCTTGGCTGAGATCCCAGACTGTATAAATGGGGGAAGGGTCAAGCAGCGGCATGTACTCATCTGTCAATGCTGCAACCACCTGCTTCAAACTTCTGCCACGTTCACTTCCCATTCGTGATGGACTGTGCCCTTGATCTGGGAGCCAAGATAATCTCTCAAGTTGCTTTTGCTAGGGTATTTTATCACAGCAACAGGAAAAGAAGCTAAGACAAGGTCAATAAGGGACAGTGCTTCAAAAGAGAAGACAAAGGGAGCTTGGAGACGAACAAGAATGTGTGTGAAGGGCAAGATGTCATCGAAGTAAGATGTCATTAGAGCAATGCAGACCGCTCCCCAACACCGACAATAACAGGATAGTAGAAGTAGAGACATCAAAACTAAAAAAAAAAAAAAAAAAATCAAAGGATGATATAAAATATAACCAAGGATGGGGAGAAGAAGACTTGAAGAGAGATTGATAGAAACTTCCCTAGCTGAAATGCAGGGAAATAATAGAGAGAATAAGAGAATAAGAGAAAAGATAGAGTCCCCAAGACTGACCAATAGCATCAGAAGATGCAATGTGAACATGTTTGAAAGAGAAGAGAGGTAGGACATGAACATATATGAAGTATCAATAGCAGAGCACTTGCAGAAATTAAGAGCAGACACCAAACCACAGACGACTGCCAGAACTCCCAATGGGCAAACAGACAGTAATTTGAGCAAAGTGAAATGATTTTAGAGTAGTCATGCTATATAATGTTATTTTGCTCTGTGACAGACCGCGGATAGGAGGGTGGCCCCATAAGATTATAATGGAGCCAAAAGGCTCCTGTCACCTAGCTAGATTTGAGCCACTGCAATGCCCTAGCATGTTAAGTACTTGCAGTAGTGCTGGTGTAAATGCAATCATGCCCTGCTGGCTGTATAAAACAACACTACACAATTATGCACAGTGTGATAGTTGAAAATAATAATAATAAATAATAATAATCAGCTCTGCTTTAGATTTAAATATTTCTCCTACTATAATTCTTTGTTTAAAATATAGTCCTTCTGCTTTAAAAGTTTTGTTTTGAAAACATTCGCAATGCTGCATTGGCAGTGGTCTCATATATTTCATGTTTACTTTGTCTCTTGAACCAAAAAACTAGACTTGTACAGGTACAGGTACCCTATCAGGTTTGTACAGTGACGTCATTGCTTAGTGATGTACATCTCAGAGTGTGTCCCCTTCATGAAGTGATACAGGACAGTCTTTTGCTGATTCCCAAGGCATGAAAAATATGATCATGAATATTCCTTATATGAATAAATATTTAACAGATACAAAAAAGGGAGAGAAAGGACACATCTTCTAAGGCGAAGAATTCTCAATGACTTTTGCAGACAGGTCTGTACTTGAAAGGTAGAACATAATTTCTACTCTTTAACAGCAGGCTGCATTTGGTGACTTTCTTCTAATGAGTATAGTATAAAAAAACCAGGAATATATCCTTTTAGTGGGTGAAATGAATAAGCACCTTGTCAGCCAAGTGGCCACAATTATCAGCTATGATTAAATCATGATGAGAGTATACAATTCTGAGCTGATGGGATAGAAATAGCACTTTGCCTCTGAGGTCTTTCTCTTCCAGCCCCCAACTCAAGACTAATCATGTCAAAAACCTCAATCCAAATTGAGGTATATTCTACAAAATAGTTCAGAAGTCCTCCAAAGTCTTTTAGTTTATCAAGGACAGGGAGTCTGAGAAAGCCACAGTCTAGAAGAGAATAATACTGAATGCAAGATGGCACTGTGGAGCAGAAAATTTATCGGGAAAGGATAAATAAATCTAACGAGACATAGACTTTGATCAATCATAATTGTTGACATGGTCTTATTGTTTGTGACAAATAAACAATAATAATAATAACTCAACTGAGCTGCTGAGATAGTGCAGTTGGTAACTACACTTGCTGCCACGCTTGACAACCTGGGTTTAGTATCTAAGACTCAACATGGTGGAAGGAGAGCGCGGTCTCCCATATGTTGGTCTTTGACTTCTACATGTATTCTCTCTCTCTGTCTCTCTCTGTCTCTGTCTCTCTCCCTCTCTGTCTCTCTCTCTCACACATGCACACACACACACAAACCACACACAAACACACAGAAACACACACTATATTTCATACCTCATAACTGAAGATTTTATTGGTTACTAATGGGGGTGGGATATATGATACCTCTGAATAATGGCTGATGGGCACTGTGTCTGAGATGTTTAAACGTGCGAGTGTCCTGGGAGGTGAGCATAAAGCACAGTAAGGTGCTATGCATAGTCACTCAACTACAATTTGGGCAATTTCAAATTCTCCAAGAAGGTAGAGTGAGGGAATGGAACAATTATGGGTATGCGTATAAACTGGCACATCCATTTAGAAAATTTGTTTAATAAAACTTCGTAAAACTGGAGATGTGGGTTCCCCGTCACCCAGTCACTTCACTTTGAGATATAAATTCCAAAGAACTATGGCACCAAATAGAAGAGCATTTATGTTTCTATAGGTGCACAAACAACGTATGACATCATATACAGGAATACTCAGTGAATCATTTGTAATAATGGCTGAGATGACATATTCTAGCTGAGTGTTGGTATTTGAAAGAATAAACTGTGGTCTATTAATAAAAGCAGGAAGTGAATGAACTATGTACACAAAAGCAACTGAATCTCAAAAGCAGCTTTGAATGATGAAAGCCAGTCTCTGAAGACATCATCAAATATGAGTCCATTCATACAGTACTCAGAAAATACTCAGAAAATACCAAAGTTCATTTATGAGGTTTGGATGAGTGCATACATAATATGGTTGTAGGGACATGTGGGTACTCAAATGTTAAATTAACATATTGAGGGGTTTTTCTTTTTGTTCTTGTTTTACTTCTAGCGAAGTTTTTCCCCTTCCTGGTGTAGGATGTCAGTTTTCATTTTGTCAAGTATGCATGCTTCTGCCACTGCTCCCTCATGCCCACGTAATTTGCTGCTTTTTTGTTTTGGTGGCCTAGGAAATAAGATAATCGTGCTTATTAACTATTGCATAAGACAAGCAGATTCAAGATTTGGATTTAGGGCACTCTCCTATGAACAAATTACATGACCTTTGGCATGTGGTCATTGTCACATCCATTTATGTAAGAAATATTTAGCCAGTTCCTACCACAGGCCAGTTTTCTACTTCTGGTGTGGGCTCTAGAAATACAGCCATGAACACTAACACAAAGTCTTGAAAGTTATGTAATTGTCAGTCTAGTGGTATCTATGTAGGCTTTTGAATCTATTTTAAGTAGATACTCTTTGTGTATGTGTGTATGTGTCTTTGTGTGTTCATGCGTGGGTGTGTGCATGTGCAGACGTGTATGTATGGAGGTCAGACACCAACTTTTGGGTATTGCTTCTCAGGAGCTATTCACCTTGTCTTTGAGACATCTTACTGGGATTTGAGAGTTCACCTACCAGCCTAGGCTGGCTGATGCACTCAAGAACACAGCATTCACATTCCAGGGTGTGTATATGATCACAAATAAAAAGCCTGTAGCCAAGTAGGTGTCAGCTCTATGTTTATATTTGCAGCTAATGAGGAATTGCTAACAGACTCAATAATAATAATGGCTCAGAAGGCACAACATCATTGTACCTTTAGGCTCAATCTATAGCTTGTCTTGTTTGCTCCAGCCAGACAAACGTGGTCAGAATTAAAACACTTTTTTTCTCTTCCTTACTTTGGGAGTAAACTGAAGGACCTTGTTTATATTAGGCAGGCACAATCCCGCTGAGGCATACCTTACATCTAACTTGCCTTTCCTGGATAGAATTAAGTTTTCTTCCAAATATTCTAAGGGAATATACAAATTATCTGTTTGACCAGCCCAACTTGAGATACATCCCATGGGCAGGCACCAAACCCTGACACTATTATTGATGCCATGCTGTGCTTGCAAACAGGAGCCTAGCATGGCTGTCCTCTGAGAGGCTCTACCAGCAGCTGACAGAGACATATGAAGATATTTAAAGTCAAACATTGGACTGAGCCCTATGGAAGAGTTAGGGGAAGGATCAAAGGAGCTGAAGGAGATAGCGACCCCAAAGGAAGAACAACAGTGTCACCTAACCTGGATCCCAGGGGTCCACCAACCAAAGAGCATACATGGGCTTGCTGTGGCCCTTTGCACATATGTAGCAGAGGACTGCCTTTTCTGGCTTCAGTGGGAGAGGGTGTGCCTAATCCTGTAGAGACTTGATGTCCCAGGGAAGGGGAATGCTGGGGGTAGGTGGATGGGTGAGGGAACACCCTCTCACAGTCAAATGGGAGGGGGTTGGGGTGAAGAACTCTGGAGGGGGGATTTGGAGTATAAATAAATAAAATAATTTAATAATAATAAAAACCCCTAAGAGAAGCACCCATCACTTCAGGTCACACAATCTGAACATCTGAGTGTATATATGTGACATTGTATCGGAGATGTGATAAACTTTTATAAACTGTTGAAAAACGCGATTCTCAGCCTTTATTTTTCTTAGTTGGTTCTTTATTTCTGATAAATAGAAGAAAAGAATGAAAAAAATGGTTTTAGTAGGCTTTAACTCAATAAAAAGCAAAACAAAAAAAAAAAAAGCAAAAAAACAAAACAAAACAAACAAAAAAACCCAAACCATGTCTATTGGTTCAAAATAATATGCTGTAATCTACGCTTTTGGCATTTTAGTGTTTAGTAATGCCTTTGAGTCTTCGTGCATTTAAATTCAAAGCGTGCCTCCATGGTCTGTCATTCTAATGCTGATATCTGTTTCAGAGACATGAGCCAATTTGCAATGTCCACTTCAGTTGTCATTTGGAAACAACTCTTTTTCACAGTGTCCTGACATTGACAGTCAGGAAAACCTTTGAGAGCAAGAGAACACTTGGTCTTTCTCGGGGCAAGCGAGTGCGTGGCCTCTGGAACTGTCTTCTCATTTCATTGGGGAAAAATAATGACTAATCAATATGAGGGGCTAGGTGGCATCGCAGGTTAATTCACTGGGAGTTAGTGTGTCTACCTGAAGTTTCCATAAACATCTTGCCTCAAAACACGTCTGTGGACTTCTGTGCCTTATAACAATACCTATTGCAAATATTTGATTTATGTCGCATGTTGGTTGTTTCTTCCAAGAAAAATCTCCGTACCCAGTCAGCAGGAGGGTAACCTGTTAATGACAACAGGGACATCATCTGCTGACAGTTATACTTGAGGGTTGCCTGGAATCTCCTTCTTCTCTTTCCACACAACCATTAGGGTCCTGTCAGTTACTCCATGACAAAGCTGATGTAATGTAGCTCATTTATTCAAACTGTAGTTTTGAAAGGAAGTTAAACAAATTCAGTCAACATCCATCTACATAGAAAATACGTTTAATGCATGAGACCATACATGTGTAGCCTTTTGAGAAAAAAAAAAAGGGGGTCTTAGGTTTTATAGTTCTAAGTGATTAGTTGTATGTTGCTTTGCAGAGTAAAGTCAGTGTGGAGGTCATAATGAATGAATCCCTAGATGTTTACCAAGTCCCTGGATTAAATTGCATTCTTAATTGTTTGCAAATGCGTTGGCTTACCTAATTAAATAGGAATGACTCTACGTTGCTACAGAGAATAGAGGATATTGAAGACTTTAGGACTCATTTTAAATTAGCTATTCTGCTTGATAAACAAATATGGCCCTTTCAGGATTTTTGGTACTGTGAAATAATGTCATGCTAGAAGAGTCTATAGAGATAAATATTTTTGAAATTATGCAAGATTGTAGTTGTTTTTTTTTTTTTGAGAAGTAGAAATAAGGACAGAAAATAAACTTTTTAAAATTTGGAATTCAAACATCTTTAAATTTTATATTATATTTCTTGTATTTTATTCTTAATAAATAGGTTAAAATGCATCAAAAAAACACAATCATACATAGACAAATCAGAAAAACATTCATTTATATCTAAAATGACATCATAAAAATACAGCAGGAGCTTATAAAAGCTTGTATTTTGTAGACTCAATAATTTTAGAAAAAACTGATCACACGGATAGGTATTTCAATCTAAAACTTTCTCTTCTGAGAAGAAAACATAAACAGATCATACACTGATCTTCATGACAATGAACATTTGTTCATTTTCATTCTGAGACCCTAATATATCTGAAAACATTTAAGAAAGTGTTGCGTAAGACAGGACCTATGAACTTTATTCAGTAGCCAACATTTCCCCTTTCAGTTTGCAAGCTTCACAAGGCTAGTCCTCTACTTTCTGAAAACAGTACTGCTGGTGACATAGTCTTCAGCTCGTGAAGGGAGTTTCTTAGGGGGATCTTTGATTTTTTAATGTAAAATTTTTTATAACTTACAAGTTCCTCTGACTAAAAATACAAACCAACAGTTTCTCAAAAATTTGTCAATCTCATCTATCTTGTTCCTTGTTAGTCTTGTTAGAAGTCCTGGAGGCAGGCATACACTAGGCGTTGCTTAGACATTTATTCTTGGATTTTCATGGGAACCTTCTAGTGGTTCATGGTGTAGGCACTAGAGAACCTGTGGGCACCTGATGCTTATCTCATGACAGCCAAAACCAGCTGGGTTTTGTGTTACTTGCAAAAAGGGGGTACACAAGTCCTGACTAATCAGTGTAATAACATTTTATAAGGTTAAAGCAAGTTTATAATGCAGAGGAAGAAGAGAAATATCTGCTTCATTGTGTGAAATTCTGTCTTTACTCTCACCTTTATGATTTTTGTCTAAATAAAAATTCTGAGGGAGAAGCTATTACACTCCCACCCCCATTTCAATTACACAGCATATTGAGTTCTCCTGCAGCCCTCTATGGGTCAGTGATTCCTAGAAATTCCTGAGGGAGAAAATCAGAGACTTTGTTGCTACTTAATTCTCATTCTGAGCAATCATTTTTTTTTTAAGTAAAAAGTTATTACATACAAAACTACCACAGAAAACTATTTTATGACAATAAAATGTCCTACCTAGAATCAGCCCAGATCATTGTAAGAAAGTTTCCTTTTATTGCTAAATAGGATGAGGAAATTTTTAATCACCAGAAATACTCTAGGGGAAAATTACAATGTTTTGGGGGGAAAAAAGAAAGAGAGAGAGAGAAAAAAACCCCTTAATCCCCAAACTCAACCCAAAAGCAAAGCTGAAGCACACAATTGAATAATAAAGATCCAAGGAAGTGGATCTGTCTCCTTAGATGTACTTTTCTGTGAAATTCCTTAATGCTTTAGAGAGGAGAGCTAGGAGCCCAGACACAGATATAAGACTTTGAAAAGTAAAAAACAAAACAAAACAAAAAACCAAACCAAACCAAACCAAAACCCCCCAAAACCAAAACAAAACAAAGAAAAACCAAAACCAAACCAAAACCAAAAAAACCAAGTGGAAAATGTGTGTGGGGATGGAGTAAGGCTTTCTGAGGAAGGGAAACTTGAGGACAGGAGAAACGATGTTGCATATCACACAACAAGAGGAGAAAGAGAACTCAGTGCAGCTTGTGTGAGCAGGGTCCTCTCAGAGCCTTAGATGATTCTGAAGTTACTCGCTGAGACCTGAGTGTGTGTGTGTGTGTGTGTGTGTGTGTGTGTGTGTGTGTGTGTGTGTGTAGAGGGGTGTGCAAAGGCACCTTCTTTCTTACCTATGTGTCTTCAGGAAGGCTACATTGCATGCTCACACTTTTGCAAGGACATTCTTTGGGGGAGCAGTCAAACAGAACTGGTGTCATAGATGTGGGTGAAAAACAGCTGGATGGGAAGCAACTTACCACTGAACTTGGGGTCACCCTGAGGCTTCACCTTATTGGAGCCACACAGCATTTCTGTTCAAGGTAGAAGGTTTTTTTTTGAGAAAGTGACATATGAATGATCTTGAAGTATCTTTTTCCTCCATGTATAAAATTACACAGCAGAGCTAGTTTCTAAATATAGACAGGCATTAAATAGCAAATAAAGATGAGTGTCTATTGATGCAAAATTCCAGCCCTGCAGCCTAGACAAGCTGTTTACATGCCACTTGCCTTTCTAATGGTGGGATATGAATAGTTCGGACCCCCAGTTTTGACAGGTTTGCAATACGATAGTTTTAGAGAGGTTGAATTAAAAATAGATCCAGGCATTGCTATGGCTGTGTGACCGTATAGATGTCCATGCTTAGCTTTACCGTGTATAAAATAAGGAATGTGGGTAAATGACCTCTAAGGTCTCAGCCAAATCTAGTGTGATGAGTTTATCACCAGAAAAGGGTATCCATAAGTGGCTATAAATGTTGCTTTGATCTTCTCAAGGCCTTAATTTTCCAAATGGCTTTTGTACCTCGTGGAAACACTAATAAAATAAATCCATATGTAACCCTTGGTGTTTAAATTACCCTTTGCCACAGTGTGGTACTTCTGGAGTTTCAGCATGATTTCCTTTCTAATGAGACTTGGCTTTCCTACACAGAATTTTTCTATAAATAATGTATATGTACAATTTAATTCCTGAATATAATATTTATAAAATCCTGAATTATAAAGGCAATGCTGCTAGTAATAATTCAGTTGTTATGAAAGCAACTTAGTAAACCTAAGAATAGCAAATCCATACACTAAAGGCACTCCGAATTCATGATAGTGCTTTAACACACTATGGCTACTTGAAAGTGATTAAACTGAGGAGTTTGTAATTTTTCAATTACAGCACAAATTTCTGCAGAAAAATGAGCTGACTTGATCATTTGCACATTTTTTATTTAACAAAGACATATATTGGTAATAAGTTGATAACCCCATCTCATAAAGCATATAATAAAATAATGTACAATTATTACTGTGATGTTACAAGCATTGGAGCCTTCTTGGGGTGGAGCAATGGATGGCTCCCCTGGCCAAGTGACTGCTCCTTTGTTATGTTAAGGAAGAGAAGCAGCTAATGAGGAAAATAGGGAAAAGAACTATTTCAGAAAACACGCGTGGGATAGGTTAAGGCACCATGTATCAAAGCAGTGGATACAGGTTTCTGCGGCTGGGGCAGTCCAGAAAACATGTGGTGTCAGTAGGCTGGAGGGGAACATGGACGCTAAAGCATCCACAAACGTCTGTGCTATACCAGGATGGTCTGTCTGTCCCTTAAGGTTTAAAGCAGAGGTCTTTATCATAGGGCTGTATAGTGGTAGGGTTCGGCACTGTGTTCTCACAGTTAAAATTTGAAAAAGTCCATAGTTTATATCTTGGTAAACAGTAGGAAAGAGGTCAGTCTGGATATAGACAGATTAGGTAGACCATGTTGATAGAAGCTTATCAGAAATTTTGTAAGGATCTGAAAAAGAAAAAAAAACCCACAAAACTGATCATAATGGAGCAGTCAGTTGGCCAGGAGAGGCAGCCATTGCTACATCCCCAGAAGTCTCAAATGCTTGTAACTTCACAGTGATAATTAAACATTTGTTGGGTATTTGAAGGAAACTGGACTTTCCCATTACATCATAAGCTTTATGAGATAGGGGCTACCAACTTTTTACCAATATATGTCTTTGTTAAATAAAAGAATGCTCAAGTGATCAAGAATATATATTGATTAGAAAGGCGACAGTAGAAGCCAATGGGAGTGGTCAGAGCTCCCAGGCTAAGAGGTGTCCAGTCTTCTCCACAAGTGTGTGGCATGGGCTGAGCATCTTTTATGATGGGGACCACATCAGCAACACTCACACTGCTGTGCAACCTTCCTTTATTCCCACTCTGGGGCTTCTACTAGAATAGAGAGTAGCAGGGACTCTTCATGACTTTCCTTCGCAGCCATCTTTTGTTTTTTTCATGTTGGTTTTGGCCATGGACAGTTTTGAACTAGTGGCTCCCAGATGTGCATAGGGCTTGTAGGGTTACATGGGCAAAACAGGGCACTATTCTTCTGGGGGACACCTGTTGACTTCTACCATTTTGGGATCTGTATCTATTCTGACTGTATCTATTGATGACTAATTTGGGCTTAGATTATGAGTCCCTTATACTCCAAGTGTTGAAATATTTGGAGGTAACAACAAAAAAAAAATCCTTGAAGAATATTCCCTTTCTGTGGAAAAACAAAGATAAAGAGATTACCCCTAACCTTCTATAACTTTCCCTTGATGGAAGTAAATGATTTCTCATTAGGGTAGTAACATCTACCTATACTTGATAATAGTTTTGACTAAATTATTCCAGAGGAGAATTCTCCTTAGGGAGAGCTACATCTGCTCCCCCTGACCTCTTGGGAAAAATAATGATTCTGTTGACCATAAAAAGTAGGCAAAGATTCTAAGTCAATCTAGACTGGGAAGTGCGAGGAACACTGAAAGCCCCATCAGGTGGAAATAACTTAAAGCTTCTCTGCTGATGACTCTGTAAAAGAGGAGAGAAGAGGAACTCCAGGAGGAGATAGGAAGACCGAGTCTCAGAGATCTGACTGTAGGCTAGAACTCAGCTATAGTCAGTGACAAGTGTCAATGCAGTAAAGAGGAGCTAATCTTCCAGGAAAAGAGATACAGAGGTTCACTGGGCAGATGTTTAAAGCTGTGTGCTTTAGATGGTCCCTGCATCACCAAATTCTCAATTGAGTCTGTCTGTCTAACAGCTTTGAGCTTGAGGTTCGGCAAGATAAACAGTAGACAAGATACCATGCTGATACTTGGGACACTCAGACTGGGCACAAGGGAGAGATGGGGGGAGGGGCGGTGCAGTGAGCGAACATTGCAGGTGGGCAGGAGATTCCTCATGAGTAGAAATGAGAAACCCTCAGCTCATATTTCAGAAATCCCAAGGAGTGGTGTGGTTGGTCCTCTGTGATTGGCTGGTTAAAAGTTATATATACCACAAGGCTAACGTTCTCTGTCTACCTCAGTTGTAATTGGTTCAGAGACATTTCTAGGAGTTGAATCTGCAAGAAAAGACGATCCTTGCATCTCAAGCAGCTTCAGCTCTGGTGTGAGAGCTGTGACTTACAAGGGGCCTAGGTCCAGGCGTGGACTATGTACCAACAACCTCTTACTACCCACGTCCACAAATTTGCATGCTATTTCTATCCTTTTCCTCCACATGTTCCCGGTTCTCGTGTAGTATGGCTATGTGGTGAATTATCATGTGTATATGCATGTTTGCATGTTTGTGGGCACAAGTATGTATGTAATTGTGTGCACATACATGTGCGGAGACCTGGAGTTGCAGTCAGATGTCTTCTTCAACCCTTCTCCTACCTTATATATTGACATAGGATCACTGAAAGGTTCTCAAAGTTTGGTTTGTCCTCTGTCACCACCCACCGCACTCTGGGATTATAGGAGGGTTGCCACACATACTTGAGCTCTGGGGCCCTGAACATGCTCAGGTCCCCATGCTTTCTTGGCATCACTCCAGACTGGTATCAGAGGTTTAGAGTACTTAGTTTCATCATTATTACATAAATAAAGGAAACAGATCTCAGGGAGACTGTAGCTTACCCCAGGTAATGTATGCAGTTTGTCATGATGACATCAACAATTGAATCCAAGACCCTTCACCCCACCCATGGCCACTGTCTGTTTTTTAAATGCCATTTTCTCAATTTATTATAGTCCTGGCACACACACCCCCTCCCCCACTGTAGTGTTTCTTAAGTCCCAGTCTTCATTACAGAATCCCCAGGTGGAGGACAATGCTATGTGTCTGTCTTGATGATATATTGCCGGAGTGTATACTAATTTCCTTAAAACTATCAAGTAACAAACAATGAGATGCAAAGCTGAGAGTCAGTTTGAGTTCTTTAATTGGGAATCTATTTTCATGTCCAGTTAATTTTTCCACAGTAGGTAAATAATACATCATTTTAGAGGATTGCGAGAACGTTTTTCTCTTAAGTGACACTTAGGATTTACAAGAGGTTAGGGAACGACTTTTCAGTCTGGTAATTGTTTTTATGTGTATCCACTTCCTGTTGCTCCAGGAACTCAGTGAAATACTATTTGTTCCCTTGAGAAATTATTTCAGATCTTTGCATGGCTAAGACACCACATATATGCAGGGCCTCACCTATTTAACATAATAATTCCATGGAAACGAGAACAAAGCTGTAGGAGATTTCATTAAAGCTTGGCTTCATTCCTAGCTTCATGGGCTAGTAAATGACCTGAAAGATCACCTCCTCCAGCCTGTTTCTAGTGTGTGTGATATCGAAATAATTCACAAAAAGAATGTTTCCACCATTGCCAACCCTCTGCAATTTACCTTGGTAACTTGAATCTCTGCAGGATTGTAATGTTGAGCTTAGTATACATCTTGCCACCCCAGCTAACTCGGGTTTTCCCACCCCATTTAGTTACTTCTGTATTACTTGTCTTGTTGCTGTGACAGAATACCCAGTGTCTTAGTTTGAGTTTTACTGATGTGAACAGACACCATGACCAAGGCAACTCTTATAAAGTCAACATTAAATTGGGGCTAGCTTACAGGTACAGGGGTTCAGTCCATTATCATCAAGGCAGGAGCATGGCAATGTCCACGCAGGCATGATGCAGGAAGAGCTGAGAGTTCTACATCTTCATCTGAAGGCTACTAGGAGAAGACCGACTCCCAGCGGCTAGGAGGAGGGTCTCCAAGCCCACCACCACAGTGACACACTTCCTCCAACAAGGCCACACCTACTCCAACAAGGCACTTCCTAGGCCAAACGTAGTCAAATCACCTTACCTTGATTAAAGTAACTTTCAGAAGAAGGATTTCTTTTGGCTTACAGTTCCAGGATGCCGTCCACCTGGTCAGCATGATAGGAGATTTCAGTCACATGGCATCCCAGCCAGGAAGAAGAAAATGACTAATGCTGTTGATCAGTTGCCTTTCTCTTTTTAGTCAGTCTAGAACTCAGATCATAAAATGATGCTACTCACTATTAAGATAGGTCTTCCTACTTCAATGAATCCTATCTACGTAATCCCACAAAAACATGTCCAAAGCCCCCCACCCCACTCTATATAATTCCTTACAGTGCATTCTCAGACTCCTGTCTCCTAGATAGTTTTTAGATCTTACCAGGTTGACAATTAATATTAACCATCTCAGCTTCAGTCTAGAGCTCTGTGTGCTGTCTCCAGTGGAGACAAAGCTTAGATGGTCAGGCCTTTCTGTATAGAGTGACATGTAGACTCAATACATGGACATGGTCAGTTTCCAAGTTGCCCAAGTACCCTCATTTAAAAACAAAAAACAAAACTATTTTCTTTCCCCAGCCCACTTCTCCATTCATGCAGCCTCTTTAATGGACATCTTTGGGAAATTTGTTTCTTGTCTCTTCTTCCTTAACCTGTGAAGTTTACGATTATGTGTGGACATCAGTTGGTCTGAATACTCTTGCGATAAATTTCGTGTGTGAGTGTGTGTGTGTGTGTGTGTGTGTGTGTGTGTGTGTGTGTGTGTGTGTGTGTGTCCTAAGTCTCGTATGAACTGGAAAAACCAACTTTTTGTTATTTCTTTTCCTCCTAATTTTATTTGGAAGTGTCTACATTCAGTACTTAAGGCTCACTTTTACTTGTTTTTATACAAAGGACAGGAGCTGCTAACAATTAGCCTCATTTAAAAACAAAACGAATTTCTTTCCAAGGTATCTTTCCATAAAGTATTGGTTTTCCGTATTTAAAAGTATCCATTAAGTATCTATGATGTTCCAGGTACTAACAGCTGTGTGGGTTGAGGATGAGCCATGAGTGAAATAAGTATCTTTGCCATCTTAGACCTTACATGCCCGGTGTCATGTGTGTGCTAGTTAGTATTTGTCAGTTAGACACAAACTAGTCACCTGGGAGGAGGGACCTTCAAATGAGGAATTGCCTCCAGCAGATTGACCTGCACCCATGCCCATGGGGACATTTTCCTTATTAATGATTGATATGGGAGGGCCCAGTTGACTGTGGGCAGTACCACCCTGGGACAGGTGAGGCTGTATTGGATAAGAAGTCCCAGCCATAGCGGGCAAGCCTGTAAGCAGCTTTCCTCTCTGATCCTCATTCAGTTGCTCTCTCTAGGCTTCTGCCTTCAGCACCTGCCCTAACTTCCCTCAGCTGGGCATCACTACTTTGAAATGTAAGTTGAAATAAATTCTTTCCTTCCCCAAGTCAGTTTTGGTCAGCAGATTAAATTATTAGTATCTTCTTCACCAGTAGTAGTGTGATTTGTTCTGTATCTTCACCATCAATGTAATCCAGAAAGGACTTCGTCCACATATCCTCACAAACTAGGAAGGGATCAGAGATCATGGGGAATACTAGCACTTGGTTCAGAAGAAAATAAAACGGAGACTAGGTATTCAAATGAAATCTTGCAGTTGGTGGCTCCACGTGAGGTCTTGTTTTCTTTGTGTGATATTGCTCTTGTAGATAAAGGATTGTGCACCCAGTACAAATCACTTACAATTAGGCATTTGTGATACATGAATTGGGAGTTGTCTGTATATCATATCAGTTCTTATGGAATATGGATGTATTTATGCATATTTAGACATTTGCTCCTGCATATGCAGTGAACTCAAGATTAAAGCTCCTTGTTAAATACATTATTTATAGTGTACTTATTCTCTTCAAAACATGGTGGAAGTGTCTTTCACTCAGTAAGAGTAATACAGTTTACACAGTGGGTGGAATGAGGGAGCCTCTTTCAAATTTGGCTTTGATGCTAGTTGTATAACCTTGGGGGAGTCATTTAACATTGGTCTTCCATTTTCTTTACCTGGATATTTGGACAATAGTTGCTAAGCTACAATACTTGCCTCGGTTAAGTAAGATCATAGTGTGATTATTACTTGTTACCAAGCTCTTAGTGTGCCCATGAAAAGTTACATTAAGATCCTGCCTGCCCTGAAGGAGGACTAGAGGCCATGAATGCATAGGTGATGTGAGAGGCACCGAGAGATGCATCCCGGTGTTCGTTGAGAGGGCGTGAGGGGGAATGAGTAGGAAACAGGAGGAATGAACAGGAGCGGAGCAGCACTTAAACTGGAGGGAGCAGGCAGGCAAGGCGTGCAGGATGGAAGTGAGACTTCATGGAGCCTGGCCAGGCAACCGTTGAGCTGTCTGCTCCGTGCATTCTTTGTGCTGATAACTTTACAAGTATACTGGTATCCCTCTCTCATTCGTGTGTACCATGTGACTTAAGATGGTTTTGCTTAAGGTCTGGTACCATAGCTCACTGGCATAGAGTGCTTGAAGCAGCATGAAGCCTAGTTTGTTAACATTACTGAAAAAAAGAAAAAGAAAAAGATATTATTGCTTGCGTTGAGACCATAGTTAGTCCCCCAGAGTCTAAAAGCAGGTGGCTCCTGTCTTTTTACTTTCTGGTTCATTTGAAAATTTGAATTCAGAAGAGTTGCCTGACTTCTGTCAGTTACTCTGTCTTTGTTTTTTACACTAATGGCATAATCTCATACACACATGCGTACAATTAGTTTAAAAAGGGGAAATTTATTCTAAAATATTCATAAGATTAATAGACATTCAGTAATAACCTGGTTTTTTTGAATGTCATCGGAGTTTGTAAAACACTCAGTACATCTGCATTGCAGCCTCATGTTCTGATTCTAGGCTTGCTTCGTCTTAGGTTTATGAAACACTTTCTGTTTTCTTCGCTAGTCTCATACACGACAGTTGCTATTCCTCTTTCTCAAATATGTACACATACATGCCCCACTGGCCTCCAGCCACGCCAGACCAGTAATGGCTCCTGAGTCTCATCTGACTGCCTGGTGCTTCTCATGACTTTATATAGATTCTCCCCCAGCTCCAATGCCACCCCTGGCTCCAATGCCACCCCATGTCTCCCTCCATTTGCTAAGGGTGCCAATGTCAATTCCTCTGTGAGGCAATTGACAGGTGCCTGTACAAGGGAAGTTTGAGAAGCCACTTTCTTAGTTCTGTTTCAGTGCTTAGAAGTAGAACTGCAATTACTTTTGTCTGTGATCGCCTTCCCTACTGTGCTAGGAGACTCCTCAAGGGGTTATGCTTTGATGAATTCTTATGAAGCCTTACATAGGATCCATTTAGAAAAATATCAATTGGTTGAATATATCACAAAAGTTGAGACAATATGGAGGTGGATTTTCAATCTGAGAGAGTGACTGAATTCAGTTAGGCACACTCTGTGATAAGCTAAACAATGGGAAAAATGGCAGTGAGGCCTGTGAGAAGGGAAATCTGGTCCTTTTGTTCTCTCAATGTTCTCTATTTTGCAGAAAAATTGCCCAACTTCTAAAATACTGTGTATCTGCCTTGCTGTGTATTGGATTTACCTGGCCTGGTACAAAATGATGCCCGCGTCTCAGTTGGAGAGAATTTGACTTAATTGGTGATCAGTACAGACTAAGTGCTAGCTCCCCACTTAATTCTAAAGTGCAGCCAAAACACTCCTGTAGATATCTACAAGGCAGAGTTTTGGTCACACTCCTTGTAAATGAGATCACTATGGCAGCCAAATGGGGTATATGGTGTGTGTGTGTGTGTGTGTGTGTGTGTGTGTGTGTGCGTGTGCACAAAGGTGGCTGTCTCCTAAAGAATCTTGGGTAAAGCAATGGATTAATGATAGGTAGGAAAGCTTGTGTTTTTCAAATATTTATTTATTTATTATGGATTCATGTGTGTGTATATGCATGGAACACATAATACACATATATGCATGTGGATACATGTACACATCTATGTATATATACATGGAAGACAGAGGAAAGCACATTGAGTATCATGTCAGGAAGGGCTGTACACCTTCTTTGTGGGCTCTTACTGGCCTGGAGCTGGCTAGGTAGTCCAGGAGGGCTGGCTGGTGAGTCACAAGGATGCTTCTCTCTCCACTTCTCCAGCTAGGATTACCAGGACTCACCAACACATGAAGCATTTTTCTCTGAGTTCTGAGGAAGGAGTTCAGGACTTCAGTTCATATGCTTAACTGGATGAACCCATTCCTTAGTCCTGAATTTAATATTCTTAAGTTTTGAAGTACAACTCTAAAGATCAGTATTTTTTAAAATGGATATTTATAAAGAGCCCACCCAAAGAGTATTTTAAAGTCAAATACTCCTTTAAGTGAGTTTTCAAAGTCTTTTCTAGCTATTTCTTAAAAGTGGATTCATTTTTAAGCTTCTAATTTTGGACTAAATAAACACACAAGCAGATTATCTAGATAATTGAAGCCAAACCTATTTTGGGCCCTAATTATCTCTACTACCTCAGGTGAAAGGGAGTCTTTATTTTGAATTATTTAGCTAATTGAGGACAAAGAACCGATTCTGTCTGTTTTCTCTGGATAATTTACAAGTATCTTTGCCATCCTAATGTCTTCTTTTTCAAAGGAAAATGGGGGCAAGTGGCTTGGAATGGACACATTACTTTGTTACCACCTGGCTGACATTCCTGGTTTAGCCTTTGTCTAAAATACAAGAAGGGAATTTACAGAATTTTAAAAACCACAGTTGCTTGTAAGGGAAAACATCAACTGTCCAATCCTATATTTCAGTCCCAGCTCCAGTTGAATGCTTTGGGCCTCATCCAAGATCAGATTGTCCTGAACCAGTGATGGGCTCCGCGTCTCTTCCCTTCCACTGGAGTCTCAAATCTCTTGGCACCCAGGCCAGGCTTAAACCAAATCAAAGGCTGGAGACTCTGAAAAGCCCAGACAGGATAGCATTATTTTTATTTCTATTGTTGTGTCAATGTGGAATGTATGAGAACATTTTTTTTTCTTTATTTAAACTTTTCACATAGTAGGAAAAAGCCCTTTGGATCAACAGTTCTCATTACAAAGGACACTGGAGGGGAAAAAAAAAGAGAGAGAGAGAAAGATAAAAAGCTCCTTCCCTTCTTACTTCATTCAGCAACAGTGGGGTAAAAAGCCATGAGAATTTCTGATAATATCCACTTTGCTACTCCTAGCATGCAATGTAGAAGAGATTCATCTAGGAGCCTGTCTATGTAAACAATGCTAAAACATCAAACATCTTTATTTTTTAAACTGTGAGATTCCTCTGGGTTCAATGATTGCTGGTGTGATAAAGATAAAGGGGTGCTAGTGGTGGTCTGGGCCAGTGGAGCTGTGAGGTGAGTGCTTGTCAGATAAGAATGAGGGCTTGAGTTTAAGTCCCAGCACCTACACACACACACACACACACACACACACACACACACACACACACACACCAACACCACCACACTCACACACACACACCACCACCACCACCACTACCACACACCACATACACACATAAACACACACAACACACACACACACCCCACCACCACACACCACACACACCACACACACATAAACACACGCACACATAAGCATACACACTACACACACACATATAACACATATACACACACCACACACATACACACACACCACACACATAACATAACACAGATACACACACCACACACTACACACACAAACACACCACACATACACACCAAACACACATAGACACCACACACACACACACACACACACACACACACACACACACACACACACACACACACAGGCTGGTTGTAGCTTCCTGTACCTGTTATCTCAGCATTGGGACTGCAGAGATAGGCAAATCTCTTGGAGCTTCATGCCCAACCCATAGAGCCTAAGTGGTGAGCTCAAGGTTCAGTGAGAGATTCTATTTTAGAAAATAAAGTAGATAATAATTGAGAAAGACATTCACCATGACCTTTGGCCTGCAGTGCACCGCCCGCCACCTGAATATGTGCACAAACATTCATACACACAAAGCAAAATGAAAAATTATAGAGGAAACATGTTTGTGGGAATGATTGATTCACTTCACAGCAGAAAGTGCACAGAACTAAAGATATTGCATCAAAAGTCTAGTGATAACATCTGAAAATTTATTTTTAGATACCGTCTTATTGAAATAATAAACATCATATGCTACATCTACGCACAGTACAAAATATGAAGTCATCTAGGTTCCTTGAATTTGTGTAGAGTCATTTTCAGAAAAAGCTATTCTAATCCACATTCTAAAACACACACACACACACACACACACACACACACACACACACACACACACACACGACTCATCAGGATTTATGCAATCTAGAGCAACCTGAATGAAACTGAGCTTCTACACAGCAGCCTCAGTTTATTGGCATCATGGGTTATATTAATATATTCTCTAGTATTTCAAATCGTTTAGTCTATCTGAGCATTTCTCTCAGAAATCTTGATCTGTTGATGGGAGATAGAAGCAGTCTTGGCTTCTGTTACCTTCAGTTTTATTTCTGGAATCTTCTTAAGTAACACCTCCTTCCCTTTCTCAAGGAGGACAGCAATAGTTGTGGGGGATTTAAGGGGGAGGGGGAGGACCTCAGACCATCAGAACACTCTGGAGTTGACTCCACGTTAACATCGGAGTGGAGAACAAGTCCAAGACCATGAAGTCATTGTGCTGTTGACGTCCGTGGACCTCCTTACGTGAAAACCTCCTCGTAGTGCTTTCTAGTTTATTTCCAAGGAAATGGGTCTTTAAAAATAGTGATTATAGCTAAGCTCTTGGGTGGAGTGATGGGTTAATGATTATGATAAAAGCTCGTTTACTGAATAAACTATGTGGTTGACACTTTTTAAAGTACTTTATAAGTATTATCTCTTTAATCCTCCTAACAGCACCATGAGACAGGTCGTACAGTAATCCTTAGTCTACTGATGAGGAGAGTGAGAAGTTAAGTAAATAGCCCAAAGTCAAAAGTGAGTGTGTGCAAGGGATGGAATTTGAAGTGAAGCATCTGCTCCAGCACTTGGCGTCATCACTGACATGACATCCTATGCTTTTCTCGAAGGGGAAAGACAGTTTTAGTTACTGGAAGGAAGAATCTTTCTTGGATGTTTTATTTAAGGTACAGGCATTTCTATAAAACCTGATACCCAAGGATATTTTCAGAGACTTCTTTGTGATTATGTGACACCCAAAATACTGCAGCTCCATAGCAACATTGATGTTAAAAAATTAGAAGCTGTATACAGTTGCAAATGTTTCCTTTATTAGATGTAAACTGACAAATAGGAGGCTGGGAATAACTGGTTAACCGCTGTCTTCCCAAAGATCATAGAAACTGGGCGAAAGCAAATTACCATCAATAGAGAAGAGGTCAGTTTGAATTGCATTTTATGTTTATGTTTATTTTATTTTGTTATTTTAGAGCTAGGACCTTTTCTGGAATTAAAAAAAATTCTGTTAATATAAGAAAATACATTTTGGTCCGGCATGGTGGCCACTCCTTTAATCCCAGCACTCAGAGGAGGCAGAGGCAGGCATATCTCTGAGTTCGAGGCTAGCCTGGTCTATATAGTGAAGTCCAAGATAGCCAGGGCTACACAGAGAAACTCTGACTCGAAAAACAAACAAGCAAAACAAAACAGAGAGAGAGAGAGAGAGAGAGAGAGAGAGAGAGAGAGAGAGAGAATAGAGAAAATACAGAAAAAAATTCTTTTTAAGCATAAGTGTTCAGTTGATCTGTTTTGTTGAGAGGCAGGTACACTGCATTTATTCAATCATAAGATCAAAAAGCCCAGAGTTCAGCTGAGAGGGTGATCTTGCAGTAAATAATTAGAGTGTGAAGGAGAGAAAATAGAGTCTGACAGCAGGCATTTTTAAGCTTTTTTTTTTTTTTTTTTACATCATACAGTTTTGCAAAAACCTTTCAGGAAAAATCAGGATTGATTCTAAATCCTAGTTAATAAATCCGCAGCCTCTATTTTCCAAGAAAATCTCTTTCAACATCTGGGAAGTAGATTAGCTACAAATATAATCGTTGAAGTACTTTAGTGTGGAATGTGGTGTGTGTATGTGGGTGTTTTCCTCCATCTATCTATCCATCTGTCTGTCTGTCTGTGTCTATCTATCTATCCATCTATCTGTCTATCTATCTATCTATCTATCTATCTATCTATCTATCTATCTACCTATTGTCTTTGAATTAGACAGTCTTGTTGAGCCACTGCTGTATTGTTCTCATGACACAGAATGCTCTCGGAAAGTTACATTCTTGCGATTTGATTGCTACAAATATCACAATTAAAATGTTCTTCTTAGTTATCTTGCTTTTGTTTTATCTCTTTTTTTGCTTATGCTTTGGAAATAGCTCAGATAATGATTTAAACTGGTGGAAATCAACAAGTTCAGAGCCTGCATTTTGAAATATAACAGAAATTTTCAGTTCCCTTTGGAATGATGAAAACCTATAGAATCATTATTTTTGTCACTTAGACAAATATGTCTCTTATCTTTGGGTTCTTTCTGTGTCCCTTTCACATATTTCTGCTGTAACCTTTTCAGTTACTTTCTAGATATATTTTAAAAATGGATTTTATTTGTTTTAAAATTAAAATTTATTTTAAAATAAAAGATTATTTTGTTTTGTTTTCTTTGTCAAGACAGGGTTTCTCTGTGTAACAGAGCTCTGGCTGTCCTGGACTCACTTTGTAGACTAAGCTAGCCTTGAACTTGCAGAGACCTGCCAGCCTCTGACTCCCAAGTGCTGGGATTAAAGGCGTGTGCCACCACACCTGGCTCTAATAAAAGATAACTTTTATATCTTAAACAATAATATCCCTGAAACCATAGGTGGACCTACTAGCTTCATATTTTTTCCATTGCTTTTTAAATTAAATATCTACAATTTAAAAAGGTTATACTTTTCCTACTGACTAATATCAGCTATATATTGAGGTAGAAATCCATCCTAGTAAATTACTACTACTCCGACTACTATTACTCTTATAGTCTTGAATCAATGGGCTGACTTGTAAAATTATTACTCAAATACAATTCCTCAACTTTTTTTTTTGTCTTTTTAAGAGAAATATTTGATAACTTTCTGTCTAGTATAAATCTTTGAGCCACCACAGGCTTTTGGTTATTTTGGTCAGGTATGGCATACTACCACTTTCCCTCTTGCTGAGGAAGGGGGAACAGAGTTATCTGAAGTAAACTTGATTGTGTGTGCGCGCGCGCGTGTGTACTTGTGTGTGTGTGTGTGTGTGTGTGTGTGTGTGTGTGTGTGTGTGTTTAAGAGTAAATCATTTACAAGCCCAGCCCTTTAATTATGGGTAGGAAACCCAATTTCCTCACAACACACCCATCTCCAGATTGCAACACCACACCAGAAAGCTCTGCTTCTGCAAATTGAGACACATTACCCGAGTTTTGTTTATTTTCAATTTGAATTAAAGCTGCAGTGTCCTTGGGATTAGTTTTCGAAACAATGAAGGATTGTTTTGATTTTGTTCTCGTCGTGTGCGTGTGACCATCCATCTCTAGGTGTGGAGGCCAGAGCCTGACACTGGGTGTGTTCTCCAGCTCTCAGCCTCAGGTTTTGAGACATCGCCTCTCACAGTGATTCAGCTAGACAGGCTGCATGTCTCTGCTTCCAGAAACTGGGATTAAATTATAGACAAGCTGGCAGTTCTAACTCAGTCCTCATCCTGGTGCAGCAAAGACTATTTCCATTGTGCCATCTCAACAGCTTCTCCACATATACATACACTCATATATATATATATATATATACACATACATACATACATTCATATACATTAATGAAAACAAATATGTATACACCATAATATTATATTCTATTGTTATAAAATAGTATAATATAATATTATATAACACATATGTATACACACTTATATGTATATATCATAATATCATATAATATACAATATAAAATCAAAAGATATTGTTGTATGTATATATGCATACATATATACACATATCTGTATATATTACATAATATAAACATGTATATATACATACACATATATGTATATACAATATAATTAATATTATATATATATATATATATATATATATATATATATATATATATATATATGAAGAAAACAGAATATATATTAATTACCTGGGGATGGAGAGTCAGTTTTGTCCAGTGGTGTGGCCCTGGTAGGCTGCCCATGCTCTACAAATTGGCCTTGCATCCATGCACATACAGGCAGCACTGAGCAGACTTTATTCTCAAAGAATACATATTAAATACTATTTTAATCTCAGGTTTTCTTTTTAAAAAAACTACATCAAGAATTGTATGTCACCTGATTGATTATCATCTGCTTTATTCCTGGTAATTAATATGATTTGCAGAGGGTGAACATATCAATCCAAGATATTTTTGTGTTAGCACCAAAGTAATGAATCCTGGAAAATCCCTCAGTTCTTGACAAATGAGACAACTGGTAGTCAAGGCACAATGGGTCTGGATGTGATTTCAGCTGAGAACGTCTCTTGCTAATCTTTCTATTTGAGTATGGTGAAATCATGGACTTTGGCCTAATGATCTCAGCTCAAGTAGGCAGAGAGGTCTCTTTGTTGCACAACCTGCCCATTCTCTAAGTACTTATTGCTGTCACAGCAAGCTATCAAAAGCTCACGTCTTAATCATGTCACTTCATTACCTAACATGGCTTCCCATTCAGTATAGGAACAAGGTCAAACTATTGAAATTGCCTTATCTGGCCTGCTTTGATTTAGTCTATTGAGGACTACCTCTACCTAGAAAATTTGTTTAAAAAATGTAGATTTCTTTTTTCCACTTTAATTAATTAATTAATTAACGTTAGATCCCAATTGCAGCTCCCTCCCCCCATTATCCCTTCACATAGCCCCTCCCCCTTCCCCTTCTCTGAGAAGGAAGATCTGATCCTTGAGTATCATCTTAACCTGGCACATCAAGTCACTACAGAACTAGTTACATCCTCTCCCACTGAGGCCAGACAAGGCAACCCAGTTAGGGAAACAGAGTCAAGGATAGCTTCCACTCCAGTTGTTGTGGGCCCCACATGAAGACAAAGCTGCACATCTGCTACATTTGTGTGGGGGCCTAGGTACAGCCCACGCTTGCTTGCTCTTTGGTTGGTGGTTCAGCCTCTGGGAGCCCCCAAAGGTCCAGGCTAGTTGACTCTATTGGTCTTTTTGTGGCACCCCTATCCCCTTTAGGTCCTTTAATACTTCCTCCAACTCTTCCACAAGACTTCCTGAGCTCCATCTAATGCTTGGCTGTGGGTTTCTGCATTTGTTTCTATCAGCTGCTGGGTGGAGCTCTCAGAGGACAGTCATGCTAGGGTCCTGTCTCCAAGCATAGCTGAATATCATTAATTGTGTCAGGAATTGGTTCTTATCTGTGGGATGCATCTTAAGTTGGGTCAGTTGTTGGTAGGCCATTTCCTCTGTCTTTGCTCCATCTTGGTCCCTACACATGTTGTTTAAAAAAATGTAGATTTCTGCATTTCTGTTTCAAATAAAATGAGTCAGGAGAGTTGATGAAAGCGTGTGTGTGTGTGTGTGTGTGTGTGTGTGTGTGTGTGTGTGTGTGTGTGTGTTTGTGTGTGTGTAAAATTATAGCGGGTGACTGAGCTTCAGATGGTCCTTTTGTATGGAGGAGGAGTTCATGTATTTGAGAATGCGCACAAACGTGTAGGCATACCTTGTTTGATTTGATACTAGGTCTCTTGCTTGGCCTGAAACTAGTTAGGCTAGACTGGCTGGCCTGTGAGTGAGCCTCAGAGATTTCTGTGTCTCTGTCTTGGCAGTGTTGAGACTACAGGCACACATCACCATATCCAATTAAAAAAAAGATTTATTTATTTATTTATTTTGTGTATGAGTACACTGTAGCTGCCTTCAGACACATTAGAAGAGGGCATCAGATCCCATGATGGGTGATTATTAGCCACCATGTGATTGCTGGGAATTGAACTCAGGACCTCTGGAAGAGCAGTCAGTGCTCTTAACCACTGGGCCATCTCTCCAACCCCATATCCCACTTTTTGACATAGGTATTATGGATCAAACTTAGGCATTTATGTTCATATAATAAGCAGTTTACCCACTGTTTTTGAGAATGTTTTGAGGAAAATAAACATAATTGCTATTTTCTTATCTAGACTCTTGTGGTATTCTTCGAGCTTACTATAATGTTGTAGTCCTTTCAGTGTTGTGGTCCTTTACACACACGTGCTGGAACTTTACAAATCCCTCCTCTGCTTCCTATGGGACAATCAGGCTTCTACCTAAATGTGTCTTCCCCAAACACTTTTGCTGAGGTTCTTTGAGGGTTTTCCTCCCCCATTACCCTCTATTAGGCATACCATCCCCAGCCAAGGTATTGAAATGACCTGATCCTTGTATGCATCTCTCATTAAGCTAAGTTCAGTGCCCACAGACACTCCTCATTTATCTTATTTATGACTGCATTCATAGCTACCAGCTCCTTGTTGAGCACATGTTAAGAGATCAGGACTATTTATTGAGGAGGTAAATTACTTTATTAATGAATAGGCTGATATAATAAAAGGTCCTAACTGGGCCAGAAGATAGGCTTAGATCCATCTAATGCTGGAATGCTCTTTACTTAGCCAGATTGATTCTATGCACTGATATGTTTGGAGCTTTAGATCTTGGCTAAAGGAGTAATGAGCAATTTGGTGGTGGAGGGGAGTGCAGAGTCACCTGTGGGGGAAGCTAGATACTAGGAATCTGAAGAAAAATGCTGTTTTTTTTTCTCCAGCTAGACCTAACAGCATTGAGTGGAATATGAAAAGAAATAGGAGTTGCAATTTCATCTGAGTTTCAGGCTCAAGGGACAGATGTGGTGTAGCTAGGGGTCTTGGAAACAGGAACTTTCTCAATTTCCCCCACCAAATCACTTATGGCACACAATTAATATATTGTGTGTGTATCATACACACATACCATAGCGCACATGCCACATTTTATATGTGTACAAGTACCACAAACATACTACATACCACATGCGTGGTGTGTGTTCTATGTATACACAATACGTATAGTGTACACATTCCACAACAGCTATGTCACATTTCACATATATATATAATATCTACATACCACACTATATTTGCCACCCTTCACATGTATACCCATAATTCCCACCTGTGTATCCTGTACACACACTGCATACACATACCAAAGCAAAACATTGAAGTATACATATCATATATACAAGCATTGCCTCCTTCCCCATCATCAAGGACACAGTTCTTCTTCTGAGGGTTCTGAGCAGCCACCATAAAGGGTAGTCATACACAGTTGCCTGAGCACTCATGAGTCCTTAGTCCCCCCTGGAAATGTCATCAAATATCCAAAATAGATTTGGTGATTGTCTTAGTTAGGGTTTCTATTGCGGTAGAGACACCATGACCAAGGCAACCCTTATGAAGGACAATATTTAATTGTGGCTGGCTTACACGTTCTGAGGTTCAGTCCATTATCATCATAGCAGGAAGAATGGCAGCATCCAGGCAGGGATGATGCTAGAAGATTTGAGAGTTCTACATTTTGTTCCAAAGACAAACAGGAGAAGACTGACTTCTAGGCAGGTAGGAGGAGGGTCTCAAAGTCCACTCCTACAGTGACACATGTCTTCCAACAAGGCCACACCTACTTCAACAAGCCACACCTCCTAATAGTGTCACTCCTTGGGCCAAGCATATTCAAACCACCACAGTGATGAAGCTCATGAGCTGCCATCTTTCATTAGTAAATGAGGGCTGAGAGAGATTTGACAGTGAATCCAAGCCAGTGTTTGGCAAAGCTCATCATGGAAGTTCAGTCCTTGTGGCAAAGAGGAGACTTTCTCATTAAGGTAGACTAGAAGAAATGGGTTCACTGAATTTTAATATTTTATTGTTTTATGGACTTCTACAATTGTAAGTAATTTACCATAAAAGATGTTGCCATCCTTCAAAACTTCCTATATTGTGTGCTTTTTTCTCATCCTGGGGAAATTTCCTCTAATTCAGTGTACAGCTGACGTCACCATAGAGTGAATGTTGTGTTGTTAGATTTTGGTGACCATCTTAACAGCTGGGAGAATGTTGAGGTATGGTCAACACCAAACAGAGCTTCAGTGTATTCCAAAAAGCAGGAGGAGGCAGAGAGCTATCTTATCTTGATTCTGATTCTGGGCAATTCTCAGCAGTTCTTGAGTTAAGTATTGTACCCTGGAAACAAGCAGAGAACTTAATATCCCTACAGAGGAACCTTAGAATGCACCTTCAAACTGGGGAAGAATAGAATGAGTATCCTGGTAAACAACCTCTAAGGACATTTTCGAAGATGAAACTATACCCAGAGGCATGAAACTCTGAGTGTCTTTCAATGGCTGCTAGGCCAGCTTGTATAATTTTCATAGCGATTTCTGGTGGCCTTAGTCTGTATATAGTCCCAAATTGTTATTTTTGTTGCTATTCAAAACATGAGGCTATTATGTTGAAGGAGAAGAAGAATGTAATTGCAAAGGTGGGAAGGCCAAGTGAGGACAGAGTTAAGCATATATTTACTTTAAAGATCACACACTTAAATGTTGTTTTAAAAGAGCTGCAATTTTATAATTTTAACACCAATTATATTGAATGTCTGAGAGATGCCAGAACTCTCATAAATGTGTAAGGCCAGAGAAAGCTTATGGTTGACATTCAATGAGGAAGAGAAAGGGAAGCCAAATGACATGAATGGAAACTCCAGAAAATGTGAATTAGACGGCTGCAAACCCTGGTTAGAAACCAGACGAAAGATTTGCCATTGGTTGTCTGATTTCTAGCAGAAAATCCACAAAATGATCCACCTCTTAAGCCTGAGAGGTAGGTGACTTTCAGAGTGGAGCAGCAAACTCACAAAAGACCCCTGGGCTAAGTAGTTCCGCCTTGAGTCAGCCAGTGAAGTGGAAAAGGAGAACTTTCTGACATGGGGCCAATTTGCTGGTTTCTGTCTCTAAAGTTAGTACATCGAGCCATTATGTAATCCAGTACAACAGAACAAAATGTGTGCCTCACTCCAAGTTCAAGCTGAAAACTGGAGCACATAGGAACGACTGGAACTGCTTATTCAAGCCTGAATACAGGACAGGAACTCTGAGAATTAGATTATAAACAATCTAAAGAATCACTTTAGAAATATTCATGTTTATCTTAAGACGCAATTCCTGTGTATGTGTTTCTGTGTGCATGTTCATATGTGTGAAGGTACATGTGTTGTGTGTGTGCATGTATTCACACTACATGCCCAAACATGTGGAGACTGGAGAACAAAATGACTGTCAGTTCCCTGATACTGCCCACTTTGTTATATTTTTATTATGCTTTAAATGACATTTATTCTATCTCTCTGTCTCTCTCTATCTCTTATTGTGTGTCTCCTCAGTCTGTGTCTATCTGTCTGTCTCTCCCTCCCAACCTCCGTCCGTGTGTGTGTGTGTGTGTGTGTGTGTGTATCTGTATATTAGCATGCATGGCACATATATGGAGTCAAGATAACAAGATGCAGGACTCAATTCTCTCCTTCCGCCATGTGGGTCTTAGAGATTGGAGATTGGATTCATGGCTTCAGGCTTGGTGACAAGCATCTCTATTAGCGATGCCATCTTACAGATCCCACATGGTTCTTTTTGAGACAGAATCTCTCATTGGTCTGTAACTTGAAAAGTGGGTTGGGTTGGCCAGCCAGCAAAGGATTTGACTATTTCTGCTTTTCCAGCACCAAAATTACAATTGTAGGCCATATGCCCAGCTTTTTAAATGTGGGCTCTTGAAATCAAACTCAAGTCGTTATGTTCACAAGGCAAGCATTTTATCTATGGGGTCATCTTCTCATCCAATAAATTTTTAAAATGGTGGTGGCATTTTCTCCTAACTCAGGCTATAATGGAATAATCTCGAGGTCTGAATCACCTTGGTCCTTCCTATTCCTGTTTCGATTCATTACTTATTTTTCTTAAGCCAACTATTATAGGTAACATGGCAGCTTTCAGGAAGGTTGGTACGAGAAAACCAAACAAAACAATGTTAATTCTAGTGAACAAATGCCATAAAATTGCTTTTGATATATTGAAAGACACTGAATTTCTATAGGAAATAATGAAAGTAGTCTTGAAAGGGAAACATTGGAAAAAACTGAGAAGAGAAGAAAACATCAGTGTTCTCTGTGGAGGCTTTGTTTAGGGTGACTTGAGTCTTTATCTGCCCCCATAAAGATGAAAGTACACAGCTCTGAGAGCTTAATGGCAGCAGTACAGTAAAATCCATAACTGTGTGTGGTTCTACATTCAGCAAACAAAAAATCTCCTTTTCAGTAGCATTTACACTTGTTGATATGTCTCCATGGTAGATTACCATAGACACAAACAGACACCAGCTGTTAGAAAAGTGAGCTTCATGTTATCATCATCACCACCACCACCATCATCACCATCACTACCAGTTTAACTATAACCCTGCCCTGAACTTCATTTTAAATAAACAAAAAAAATGAGTATTGTAGTTTTTATACACCAGTGGAAACTTGGTTAATGTATCTCTGTCCCTGGAAGATGAATTATTTCTTTGCAGGAACACCAAATTTGACTTGTAAACACTGGGACAAATAGACCCCAAATTCTGCTAATTTCCTAAGTCAGTTAACCTTGTGACTTCTGTCTAGGTGGTCAGTCTCCTCAAGGAAATGGACCTTATAAGGTACCTTTGTTCAAACTCTTTTGCATTATATTTGATTAGGAGCTGAACTCTCTTGTCTGCTCTGAAGTTCCTGGAGGTCATGTATAGAATTTGATTTAGCAGTCTGTTTATAACATAAAGTATAAATGTACAATTATAATTTAATTTAGGGAAATACTTATTAAATTTTCTCTTTTGGAAGGAAATCTTGACAGTCGTGTCTGGTGATCCTCTGGGCTCAGGCCTCTCTCTGTTTCCTTTCAAGAGAATGAGGAACTCTGTGTGAGAAATAAAGCACAATAAAAGGGCCATGCATGACTGTCAACATGAAGTCATAAAATATACTGTGCTTTTCAATTTTCTCTCTTGGGTCAGTCTGGGGAAAACCAGTCCCCCTATATGATTCAGTGGTCCCACTTAGAAGCTTCTATGGGGGAGAATTTCCTGGACATCTATGACAATGAATTACCACTGGAGTACATCTCCCCAGTCTTTGTCAAGTTCTTGGATTCTTGTAACCTTAAGGACATCAGACTACACATTCGTGGGTTCTTTTGGGATAGGATTGCCCAACCAGCCTAATCTAAAATTTCCTACTTCCAGAAAAAAATCACAAGGGCTGGGAAATACTGTTCTTTTAAGCCAACATGATTTGGGGTGAACTTGTAATGCTTTAATTCTCACCCAATCTACAAATTGAGGCTTTGAATTGGGGACATGATGCAACAAGATTGGAGTCTAGTGGGATGTGACCGCAATCATGGAAAAGCCTTCCCAGGTAGAAGTAGGACTGAGAGTCAATCAGGGAACTAGCAACTTGTGCCCAGTCACCTTTTCAGAACTGCTATGGATCAGTGACCTCTGGGCACTGACTGTTTATTGCTGCTGCAGTTGAAGAGACCATAGTGGTCATCTCATGATTGTTCTGTGATTCTATCTTGGTGAATATGTGAAGGGAACATTCATCTCCACGGAAAGGAAACCTATCTGAGAACCGTTTATAGAACTACACTGGGTGACTCTCACCTGGACCTGGACCTCTAAGACACTGATACTTTAGTATTGAGTCTGAGAGGATGCTGCTACAGGAGTAGAATCTGGGTAACCCCTTTGGTGTTCATATCACTGGCTTGGCCTCCAACAGTCTTTGTTTTAGTCTCCATTACTGAAGTAGGATTGACTTGTGTGACATGAAAATTATAGAAGAAATAATACCATGTATCTTCTGAAACTAAATCATAAAGAGCTTTGTAGCTCTGTGGAAAACCACCTGGTTCTAGCACCACAAAAGGGTACTCAACAATCCTGAAGAGAGGTCCTCATAGAGAGGACCTGTCTGACCAATAACAGTCTGTGAAACTTGTAGGCCATGAGGACAACAGTCTTCTATTTCCTTTGAATGACTACACCCTTGACTTACTCTTAACTCTGACCTCACAAGAATGCTTGATCCATAACTGTCCAGCTGAGCCACTCATGAACTCCTGGCCCAGAGAAACTATATAGCATGATTAAATGAATATTACTGCTTTATGCTACTAAATATTGGAGTCAAACATTGATATACTCTGCCAGATAAGTAATATAGTTTGTGAAGAATAAAGAATATCAGCCGGGCAGTGGTGGCACACACCTTTAATCCCAGCACTTGGGAGGCAGAGGCAGGTGGATTTCTGAGTTCGAGGCCAGCGTGGTCTACAGACAGCCAGGGCCACACAGAGAAACCCTGTCTCGAAAAACCAAAAAAAAACCAAAAAAAAAAAAAAGAATATTTATATACTTCTGATTTGCTTCAAACAAATTTACTATAATCTAGAAAGTCTGGGTTAGTCTTATGCGATGCTAAGAAATACTATCATTGCAATGTGGAAAGATAGTTTTTTTTTTTTTTGATATTTACTTTATTTACATTTCAAGTATTTTCCCCTTTCTAGATCTCCCCTTCGGAAACCCCCTATCCTATCCCCCCTCCCAGGGATGAGAAGTTCATGTATTCAACAACAGCACCACCGCAATCTCCATCACAAAGAAAAATAAATAACAATAATGACAAATACCGAGAGCTGGTCAGATCGTGTACTCTGTGTGCGCTGTCTCATTTATTTTTATAAGGATTCTGATGCAGATAAAATATTATCTCTTATTTTTAAATTAGTAAGTTGATATCGAAAGAGTTAAATGAGATGGTTCAATATCACACAGCTATTAAAGTTCGTGATTTTCTGGCCACAAAAGTTGTATTTGTAAACAGACATCTATTTGCCTCTCTGTCTCTGTCTCTGTCTCTGTCTCTGTCTCTGTCTCTGTCTCTGTCTCTGTCTCTCTGTCTCCCTGACTTGAAACTCACCAAACAAGCCACGTTATTTGGTTAGTGAAGCCCTGGGACCATTGCCTCTATGACACTGGCATAATAAATGCTATACAGTGTCTAGATATCTCATAAGGTTTCTGCACATTGAACTCAGATCCTCATGTTTATGAGACAAGCACTTTACTGATAGATATATTAGCCCCCTTGCTAGAAATTTTGCTTGGGATTACAGACTATAGAACAAAGGTTCTAGCTGTCTTTGGTCCAGTTGAGTAAGAGGGCCAGGGAGCTTTAAGCTAATGATGTAAGATGTGGTTCATCTTGAGCTATTGTTTTAGGGTTGCTATGGTTAGTTTATGTAATAGGGATCACATGGCTCACACTCTGGTGATAAATGAGATGAGTACATGCTATAAGTAATGACTCCTGGGCCTTGATTTTTTGCTTGTATTTCCTAACTGAAGATACTTATTGGGACTGCAGGATGTCACTAAAGTTAAACAAAATGAATCATGGGTTATAAAATTAAAAACAATAACCTGATTTCATGGCTGTTTTTCTCAGACTGTAAGAGCATTGAGGATAATGGTTACGGCTGAACCAAGCTTAGATATTGCTAAGGCCAATTTTATGCTTTGTCATGCTTTTCATTTTGCTTTGCTTCCAGCTAATGGTAAAACAATTGGGAGATTGCTTTGAATCAAACATGTCACAGCAGAAACTTTAAAGAAGAGAATATATTAGTTTAATGGCTCAATAAAGCGAAATTCAAATGTTCCTTTTGGCAAAAGTTTCACTTAATTTCAGCTCAAATTTTCCAGGAGATTCTTCAAAAGGTAATGAATTGGCAACTTACTTGGCATTCCTAGTTCTATATTTAAATGAAGATAAACCTTTATGGCTTTCCTATTCAAGTCATGAGTGAGTCTTTCCTTATACTGGAAATCAAACACCATTTTATCAAGTATAAGCAAAGTGGGGGCTGGAAAGAGGTCTCAGTGGCTAAGAGTGGTTGTTGCTCTAGCAGATGATTGGAGTTTGGTTCTTAGTCCCTTGTAACTCCAATTCTAAGGGATTTGATGTATCCCCTCCATGGGCACAATCATGCACACAGTGCACATAAACATACATACATACATGCATGCATGCATACCAAATCTTTAAAGAGTATAAGTAATGTACATGAGTTGGCTGTGCATGACTGTGTGTGAGGTAGGAAGGTAGAGTAGCTACTTGTGGCAAAAAGGCAGAGGCAATGTGCGTGTACATGCGTGCATGTGTGAGTGTGTGTGTGCATGTGTGTGCATGTGTGTGTGTGTGTGTGTGTGTGTGCATGTTTCCCGACAAGAATCAGAAGCCTTCTGAAGGTCAAATTATTATTAGAGCCAGAAAGAGCTCAAGTATGAGAAAATAATCTTAAATTCCAAGTGAAAAATAAATCTTTCAATTTGGTAGATTCTATCTTAACCATTTAGCAACTCAACAGTCATAACAAAGCTAAAATGGTTCTTTAAAAATGAGAGGAGTGTCATGGTTTGCTGTTGGGATCCTCGCTGCCCATGTCCCACTGGCTTTTGGCTATGTTTGGGTCTGATGTACAATGCCAGTGAGCCATAATGGTGTTTGTGTGGGAAGAGGGAATCTACTCTCTGGAACCCAGCCTTCTAGATTCACCCTGAAATCATTTCACCCAGAGGTACTTCTTCTTTTCACAGTGTAGCTGTCTCTCTGTATCTATGAGTTGTGATTGGGTTAATCCCTTGTGGATATCACAGTCTTCCATCCCTCATATAAAATGACACAGCATTTACATTTAGCTTAGATAATCCTACATGTACTTTAGTCATCTCTAGCTTATTTATAACACTAATTATTACTATGTTTTTGCTATGTCAGTAGTTGTTACACTCTATGGTTTAGCAGATACAAGGTGCCATCTGTACTGCCAACTGGGGGTCACCAATTGGTCCCTCCATTCTCTCTTCTTTCTAGAGAACATCCACCTTCCCCCTGCCACTTCTGACTCCCCCCCCCAAAAGTACTCACTTTCTTATTTGCCTTCTGTGAACCTTTTCCTATTCTTACAGAATTCATGTTCTGAGTCAGAATGGGGTTGAGGATGCTTTCAGGTGATTCCAGAAACAAATGTGCTTTCAGAAGCCAGTAGCACAGAGAGTAAGGCTACCTTTTTGAAATGCCACGTGTAGGAACAAATAAAATGCATGGATAAACACACTGATTCAGTATCTCAGTGTGTTAACCCAGAACTCTGAAGTGTAGATTGGTGGTAAGGAAATGTAAGGGTGGGTAATAGCTCACCAGATATACTCAGTTTAGCCGCAGAATAATGCAAGTCCAGTTACCAACGAATGAACATTCTTCACAAATACTGTTGGAGCACACCAATTTATTTCTCTGGGCTAAGTTCATTTAATGAGTATTAACCTATACCCTCTTTATTGTAAGAATCAGAAAGTTGGGTGTGGTGGTTTATTCCAGTCTAAGGCAGAGAACTTGCTGTGAGTTTGAGCCTAATCTGGGATATAGAATGAGACCTTGTCTCAAAAACCAACATGAAAACTAAGCAAAAGTTAAAGACAGATCAGGTTTGTTGAAGCACTTCCTAGGGCTCTCTAGTGTGTTTGGAGGAACTCCCATGCCAATTGCATCTTCCAGGCTTTTTGGAGAAGAATTTTCTGGGAAAAATGTCAAATCTTCATTAGAATAGAGCACAGCTCTTAACTCAGAGCTATTTTATTTGTGTAGCTCTTGCTGGAAAATTCCTCTTGCCTACTGTTATCAAATGAATGGGCTGAATTCTAGAGAAAACTGCTCATAAAATTGATAAGAGTCCTGTCTTAAACAGCTTCATTTGAACTTTATGCCAGTGCCCTTGAGAAACTGGGTCTGTACATTTATAATCCTCCATTTGAACACAGTCCTGCATGATTGGGTAACATTTGACCTTGAAAGGTTGTTATGAAAGTCATGTTTCTCCCTCTTGCTGGCCATGCTGTTATCTGTGCATCAGTGAACACATTATCATGGCAGCGCTTCAGGAATGTGCAGAATAGATGAGGAGCCTGAATACCACAGCAGTTTCAAGTCTGCTAGGCTGTTATTACCAGTCCGCTGGATCCATTTCCCAGAAGACTGCTGTACTGCACATGTAGGAGACATGAATTTCATGGTTGGGTCACATTCAAAGGCATTTTAAAGTGTTGGACAACATGGCTAGATTGTAGAGAATCTCCTCTTGGAGTAAGTTCTCATATTTAAAATGCTTATGCTTTTAAGCTCTTATTTTGGTTTAGGAAAATGAATTTTGAGATTTCAAAGAAGTACTTGAATTAGACAATATAAATGTAGTCCAGTAGAACAGTGGTTAATGACATTGATGATAAAGTCAGTCTTCAGTTTAAACTGTATCACTCATTAGGTGTATGGACCTGAAGGCCATGACTTTTTAAAAAATCTGATCTTTAGTTTCTTGCTGTTTGAGATGAGAAGAATCAGACCTTGCTAGCTATGCAACCCGGAGTTATCTTCTGGTGTCTGTTATGTTTGAAGGGATGATGTTACCCATGTTCTTGGTATACTAAAAAGCAAGGAGAATTCGGTGACTTCTCAATAATAATATCCACCCTGGTGAACTTCAAAGTTGTTGAAAGCAGCAACCATAGCTCCTTGTTCTTTATATTTCTCCTGCCAAGAAGAATGCCAAGGGCAGAACAGGTCATCAATAACCATCACTAAGCACCTGTTTGCTTTTGGAAGCATTTTATCCTCAACTCTGTTACACTAGTGATTCCTTTGAGGGTGATCAGAATGAGACCTTTATTTTCTTTATATTTGGTGAGAAGTCACATAATATAAAAATTTGTTTTAGTATTTTGCAGATTTTTGTGAGCATTTGAAACTTAATTCTATTTTTCATAAGAATTCTTGGCAACAGTGAAAAAAGACAAGAAATAAAAGAACAAAAGGAACTTAAATGCCTGCAGACAATGGAACATTCCCTAACCAATGTGTTGATGCTCTCTGTTCTTGTCCTAGTGAATACTAGCACTCTGTGTATCATAATAGTTTGTGTGTGTGGGGGGGGACGACTGTGTACTTCTAGATCAGCTTTTCTTTCCAACTTCCTAATTATCAATATGACCTTGACTGAAATGCAGCCTGTTAAACCCACAATCAACAGTTTGGTGTCAATATTTATGATGTGGCAAGGAAACTCAGAAAGGAGTTGAAGAGAGGGCTATCTCAGGCTCACATGAGCTACAGAAACTCCATGGTTTCCATACAGCACATATTTCTTTTTCATTGCCATTCTAGGTAAATAGGAAAGACTGCAAGGCTCCGTATATTTAGAGGCAGAAAAGGAGCCTTCCAAATTAAATGGCTTCAAATGTCTTAGAGCCTTGGTCATTGTGGGGGATAATCTGATAATCTAATGATTTATAAGAAATAAACTTATTTACTTTATAGAATTGAACTAAATGTGCATACATTATACTGCCAGTGACTCTAAAGAAGATCTGACCTTTAAGAAGGAAGAAGAAGGAGAAGAAGAAGAAGAAGAAGAAGAAGAAGAAGAAGAAGAAGAAGAAGAAAAAGAAGAAGAAAAAGAAGAAGAAAAAGAAGAAGAAAAAGAAGAAGAAAAAGAAGAAGAAAAAGAAGAAGAGAAAGAAGAGAAGGAGGAAGAGGTGAGGAGGAGGAGGAGGACCACCAGGGAGATGGCTCAGTGGTTAAGAACACTTGTTCTTACAGAAGACTTAAGGTTTGATTCCCAGCACCTACATGGTGGCTTATAATTGGAACTCCAATTTCAGGGTATCTGACCCCCTCTTCCGATCTCCCTAGACCAGGCACATGGTGCACAAAAACATGTAGTAGGATTTTCCCTGTCCAATTAATTTAATTATTTATACAACAAGAAGCCTGTGATTGGACAGGGAAAAGGGAGACAGCTCGAGAGTTGCAGAGATGGGACAGACAGGTAGGGAGAAGGAAGCAAGATGGAGGACAGACAGGATGATTCAGATTCAGCATGGCTTTAAATAGCCACAGGTAGATATAATATTATATAGAGATAAAATAATTGGGGTAACTTGTCTAATCTAGTTGGGCAGCTTGTATCATCAATTGGCTCAAATTATCGTGTGGGCATCCTGTGAATTGAGAATTTATTGATATATAAATCTGACTGATAAATTATAAGCTTCTAGAGTTTTGTGTTAGGTGTTGTGGCAGCTGACCGCTGGGTGGGCAGTCATTGCATGGGGCTAGCATGGCAGTGACCTGCCAGGGGTCTGGTACCGCTGTTTCGGGAACTCCAAACCAAAAGAGACTACTGAGTTGAGAACACCCCACTGGAGCCATATGCCCCAACAGTACCTGGCATAGCACGGGATACAAATACTCATTTTTAATATTTCCTGCAACATAAACACATGCAGGCAAAACACTCATATACATAAAATGAAATAAACAAATCTTAAAAGAAGAAATGAGATTCATACTAGGTTGAAAAGTTATTTTTAGAATATTTTCGAACTTACAGGGAAGATGTAAAGGCTGTCTAGAGAGTTCCAATGGACTCTGTAGTTAGTTTTGCTTAATGCTAACCTCCTGCATACTGTGTCAAACTAATGGACTAACTTCAGCTTTTTACAAATATTAAATCCACTGTTTATGCCAATTTTCTCACATGTACCTTTTTGTTGGGAATCCTATCACATGGATAATATCTTTTAAAGCTGACATTCTACTGGATGCATTCATTTTATGATTTCATGTCATCTTCATGCATTGTACTTAGGCACTCGTTATTTTCTCCTTTGAGGGTCTCTATGCCAGAGACAGTAATAGATTTTGCCCCAGTAACTCAGGAAGCCTGAGACAAGAATTCAAATTCAACACACCTGTCTCCGATCCCATTTTCCTCTTGTTACATCATGCTATTTTTTAACTTGCAATACAACAATTAAATTCATATTTGGAAATTGTTCTGGGCACACTGTTCCAACCACATTTTGGAAAATAATTGTAAAAGAATTCCCTTGCTCTCTCCAGCACAAGTAGAGTTGTTTATATGAGTTTTCATCTGATTGCTCAAAGCCAGAGAGACTTATCTGAGCTGCAGAACTCTAAATGAGAGCTGCCAAAGTAGAAGTGGATGTTGAGTGATAGATGGCTTATTGCTAGAATGTGTTGAATAATACCTTATTTTTTCATTGAAGGTTCTGTGTCAAAGAAGATGCATTTTAGCTTCTATTTCACTCTGAGATGATATAAAAGAATGAGAATCGTGCTTTAGGTTGAGCTATATATTATTGAAAGTTTTCTATGTATCTTTTTAAGTTAACAGACTTATGGTTTACATTAAAGGCTCATTGCCTAGTGAATTGACAGTTTTTAGTAACTGACACCACAGTTCAACTCAGCTCTAAAATCTCCATTCTAAAGTCTTGTCCCTTCTCACTAAACAATCTCAGTTGCCTGGTAGTTGGCAGGAAAAGGTAATGTCCAGAACATTTAAATGTGCTGGAGACAAAGGTAGAAACAAACAAAATAAAAATAAACCCATGGCAAAACAATTTTCTGGCTAATAATTATCTTAAGCCAGCCCTTTTCTTATTACAACATCACTTCACCTGCTTAACAATAATCATTAAAAGGACCTAAAAATAGTCTTTTAGAAGCCAAAGGTTTCAATAACAGATTAGAATTACTAGGTGGCTATTTCTTGTGGTCAATAGCAGGTTTACTGTGTTGACTTAAACATAAAAGGGTCATTCCTTTCAACAGATACTTTCTTCTTGACATAAAACAAGGAAGTATACAAAAAAAGAAAAAAATACAGAGTGTTCTCAGTAAGTAGATTTTAATTTGTATCTACACTGTGTTCTTCTCACTTCATTAGGCTTAGAATTTGTGACTGAACAGCTCTGTTTGGGCAGCCTGCTGCCTACTTGGAGATGTCAAAAGCAATGACTTTTACAGATTTAAGATTTTGTACACACGTATCCTGTTTTCAGTCATCTGAGTGGATAGAGCAATCAAGGACAATATGTATTGCATCATATCTTTTTTGTTGTGTAATTTGGATAGCAGCTCAAGTGTAGTCCAGCTTTATACAACAACAATATCAGCTAGAGACAATCAGATGGGGACTTCAAATGCAGACTGCTTAATTTTCTAATTCCAAACTTTTTTTTTTCCTGTAGAGGAAATGAACTCCATTAGTCTCTGTGGGGAAAAAAAATCTCAAAATAAAGAACAAATCAAACAAACAAACAAACTCCATACTTTATTTTCAGATTTTCTTCTTTAATTCTCCAAAAAGCATATAAGGGGTAGGTTGTGGAATAACAATGCCACTTAATACTAATGAGATATTCTTACTTTTTCATACTTTTGGAAGAGTTTACAAGGTTTTTTGTCTTGTGGGTTTGTGGACACTGAGTAGAGGTGTGGGGGTTTGAACTTTTTAATTTTATGAGAGAAATCTAGAAACAATCGACAGTAGGCTTTGGCTCTGCCTTCATTATTCAGTAGAAGTCAAGTTTCTTGGGGCTTCCTGTTCATCAGCTGTCATTGGCCTTCTCTTCTACTTCTATTTTGGCCTTGGTATTTTCATTTTATTTTTTATGAATTTATATATTTATTTTTGACCTAGGCTACCACAATAGAATTGTTAACATAGCATTTAAGTTTTGACTCACAGTCCTACAAAGACTTTGGTAAATGAAAATTTCACCACAATTTTCCTGGTTAGAAAAAGCATCAAGTGGAGACCTCTGCCTGGGCCACCAGGGGTCCATAGCCAACGAGCACCAGGAGAAGGCTACCCTCCCAGGGAAAGCCTTGAGTGGGGTTAAGGGGAGCACCACTGATCACCAGGACCCGCCCAGAACTGGCGGGATACAGGGCCTGAGGAAAACTCTAGGACAGGAAACCGCTGAACCTTCCGGTCTCCATCTGTGGGTGGAGACCTCTGCCTGGGCCACTAGGGGTCCATAGTCAACTAGCGCCAGGAGAAAGCTATTCTCCCAGGAACAAGGAAAAGCCATGAGTGGGGTTAAGGGGAGCAACACTGCTCACCTGGACCCGCCTGGAACCCTCCGGACACAGGGACTGAGGTAAAGTCAGGGACAGGAACTTTCTGGTTTCCATCTGTGCCTGGGGACTTCAGCCTGGGCCACCAGGGCTCCAGGAGAGAGCTGGTATCCCAGGAGTGCTGACACACCTTTGAGCACAGGCAAAACCACCACTTCTGTTCAAACTCACAGGATCAAGAGGGACCCTTGCAGAGCCATCAGGACACAGGAACCAAGGGATGGCTAGGGACAAGATCCTTCTGGTTTCTGTCTGCACCCCAGAGCTGACCCTGTGCCAAAGCTCTCCAAACCCAAATACCTCTCATAGAGAGCTAGTCTTCAAGGAGTATTGACAAAGAGGCCTGCATGAGGAGCAAGCCACAGCCAGACAGAGTAAGACCAGCTAACATCAGAGTTAACAAGATGGCAAAAGGCAAGGGTAAGAACATGAGGAACAGAAACTAAGGCTACTTGGCAACATCAGAACCCAGCTCTCCCACCACAGCAAGCCCTGGATACCCCAACACACCAGAAAAGCAAGACTCAGATTTAAAATCATTTCTCATGTTGATGATAGAAGACTTTAAGAAAGAAATGAATAACACCCTTAAAAAAACAAGAGAACAGAGATAAACAACTAAAAGCCTTTAAAGAGGAAACACAAAAATCCATTAAAGAATTACAGAAAAGCACAATCAAACAGACAAAGGAAATGCAAAAAACTATCCAGGAGCTAAAAATAGAAATAGAAACAATACAGAAACCACAAAGGGAGACAACCCTGGAGTTAGAAAACCTAGGAAAGAGATCAGGAGTCATTGA
>CM052717.1:35689502-35701152 GCA_028551405.1 Uromys caudimaculatus | reverse complement strand
TCAAGGTGGGAATATGGGAATGGGTGGGCGGGTGGGTGGGAGGAGGAATTCCCTCACAGAGGCGGGGAGGGGGAGGGGACACGGGGTTTCCAAAGAAAAGGGGAATCATCGGAAATGTAAATAAAAAAAAATAAATAAATAAAGAAAAAAAAAAAAGAAATCACTTTCAAACATGGGTGCTTCTTTCTACAAACTAACTTTACCTTCATTGTTTGGCGTTAAAGGTATATACTTAGAGCATGTCTGTTTTCCAGCCAGAGGTATTAAAGGTATATGCTAAAGGTATAAGGCTGAGCCACAGCACAACTAGAAACAGGGTTTTTCAGTAAATAACACAATTTCAGGGCTCACAGTGTGATAAAATATCCTGCAACACAAGTCATTATCCTTCCTCCCCTCCTCTTCCTCAAATTTGTGTTAGAACCTCCAGTTTCTTGAAGTCTACCTCTTGTCCTATTGCTATCATCTGTAGAATCCACTTTCAATCTGTATTTTCTTCAAAGATGTGTGCCACTCTTGTAGTCTCTCTGTCACTGTCCCCATCCTAACTTTGTATGATTTCCATCCTACCTAGAACCTTCATGTTTGGACTGTTTCTCCCATAATGACTCTCACAGTCAAACTCTGGGCCTTGCCCAGTTATCATTGTCACTTCTAAGAGCTTGATTATCAACATCTCAAGCACCTTGTTCTCTGAATATTCCCTTCTGTCTTTTCTCACTTTCTTCAGTACTTTTAGTTCAACAGTACTATACAGATCTAGAAGGACATGCGATTTTGGCTTTCCTGTAATCCAGCATTCTGCATATCTACTTCTCACCGTTTTCCAATTCCCTTGCCCCTTCCCCCTTATTCTCTCCTAAAACAGTTCAATTATTATTCAACTCTCTTTCAATTCTGAAAATTCATTTCTCTTCAGGCCTAAGAAAATTGCCCCAACATTTCATTTTAAATAAACTCTACTGACCTCAAGGGTCCTTCTGGTTTATCAGCCAATCACCATACATGTCCTAAGTACATCCATCTGGTCTTGTTAATGATCACTTCATACATTAATTTTGTTCCTTAAGTTTATAAAATGTTTCCACTTACCTTTATTGCCAATTGAGTCAGCTTTCTGCTTTAGTTGGAAAGTAGTTGTGATCAGAGTGCGGCTCCCTCAGCTTCCGATTCTACGCATGTTATTTCTCATGTCTGTTGCTATGGATGCCTTGTTTGAACGCCAATGAAAGGTCAGTCCTTTTACTTCAATACTTGATTGTTTCTTTATCTTCTTCTACAACCACAGGCTTTCCTTCGGTTTTGTATCCTTAGTGGACTTTTCTCCTGTGTTATTCTTATCAAACCTCAATATGCCTTTGTAATGAGAAAATATATTTAAAAAGTATCTGTTGTCTCTGATTTCTTCCTAGAAACTATCGCTCCATTTTTCTTCTGCATTCACATCACCAATTTGTCTGCTCTCATTCCCTCTTGAACTCAGTTCAGTCTGGCTTTTGACCTCCCCGTTCCATTAAGATGGTGAAAGCCATTCATGATTGTCATTGCTGTTAACTCAAAGTCAGTTCTCTTTCCCCATCTCATCAGACCTATTGACAGAGTCTGACCCCCGTGATCACTCATTCATTTTGATAGACCTGATCCATTCAGTTACCTGCAGATATCACCCCTCCCTTTCCCAGTGGCTTCTGTGCTGCTTAGTCCCCTTTGTTGGTATTTCATCTCCTTCATACATAAATCAAAACAAGGTCCTGTCTTTTACAGTCACTTCTATGGAGATCTTATTCCATTTGATGTTTAAGTCATGTCCCAGGCTGGTCATTCCTTACTTTACATCTCCACCTTAGATCATTTTTACTGAACTTTAAATTTATAGACATTTGCCTTCTCAGTGGCAAATAACCTCACATTAACCTGGGTTAGACTCAAGTTCTGAGTATCTGAACGTCCTTTCCCACATGGACCTCACCACTTTCTCAAGCAAAGCCCCTGTACAACATTCTCCCCTAGCACTGTGTGCCCGCGCTTCAGAGCACTGGCCATATGTGCCATTCTGGCACATGTATGTACCCTGGACAGAGGGCCTTTTCTCAGAACTTATTGAGCAGTGTTTCTCACGACTGTTTCTTCAGAAGCTAGCACAAAGCAGGTCGGGGATCAAAAAAGAAGTAGTTAAGGAAGTAATAAAAAGCAATAAGGCGTTTAAGTGACAAAGAGGATACAAAATATACAGTAAATGTTTATTTGAAATAGTCCAACTGAGTTTAGGCAGTATTAATTTCTTTCGTATGCTAAAATACTAAGCTTAATTGTTTAAAGAGGAATAAGTACCCGTGGCATGGTGATTGAAAGCAAGAGATTTTGGGCTGGGATCGCTAAACATTCCTGAGTGCCAATTTTTCATCCTTCAAACAATGATAATGACAGTTTCTGAGTCATAGGGCTTCAGTGAGGATTTCATAGTGTGCTATATATGAAAGGGTGAAACCCTAATGAATGTTTAATATGTCATTATGGTGATGCTGATCACCACCTGAGCAAGGTGTACACCAGGCAGATTGGTGTGGAATATGGGAGGATGTTGGGCTAACGCTGCTCAGGAAGTTAGAACCAGCTTCCCAGGGGAGCTCGCACTTCCAGTGTCTCTAAAGGATGGCAATGATCTGTCCTGTTGAAGAGAGAGGGAGAAAAGGAGACACGACTACAGGAGCATGCTCAGAGACCACTATGCAAGCAAAATATGGCTAGGGGCAGACAGGAAACTACCTAAAGTTGAAAATTCTAAGAACACAGTTTTGTTTATGCTAATTTTAAATTCCAAACAGCTGAATACACATTTCTTTTAGAGGCTAAAATATTACTTTATTTTTTAAAAATGAGCTAATGCTATGTCAGAACAAAATCTAAAAATTACATAGATTTTATAGATTTTATTCCTTGGAGCTAACTTATGTCTTGTTTTCAGTTCTTTCCTGTATCCACAAGCATTTATATAGATATTTCACAGTACATAAAAGGTTTTGCATTTTCTCCTTTCTCCCCCAACACTGTATACTAACACGTGACTAGATGTCTGAAATGTATACATCTCTAGGTTAGATTGGTTTTATATATCTAGATAAAGCAATAGAATCCAGACACAAACTCAGTCTGTTTGACTCCAAAATTCATCACCATAACTTTTAAAGCCTTCAGCATGCTACTTAGTTGCTAAATAATAGTTCATTGGGTGACTGTCCCATGATTTAAGGAGCTACTCCTAATTACGGGGTAATTTGTTTGTAACTTTTCACTCATATACATGCTGGCATTCTGAGTATCTTTAGAGTGTGTGTGTGTGTGTGTGTGTGTGTGTGTGTATGTATGCTATTGCCTATTTTAAAGACAATATATTGTAAAAGATTCCTGGAATTCATTATGGGGTATGAATCATGCCAAAAGGCATGAATTCTTAACATATTGACATTTTGCTTTCCAGAAATACCCATGGCATTCCTGGTATTCTATAAACAGTTTATTTCATTGAAATCATTTCCTACTTGTGATTGATGGGCTGTAGATAGCTGTAGTGCTTTATTGATTGCTCTGGGATGAATTCACTACTATAAGTGACTCCATATAACAAATACCTATCCAGCCTATAACTCACAGAGCAGGTATTTACTATGATAATACTCATTTCAAACAATTGATTTGATTGTGGTTCTCAGTAAAATCCTCAGGAAAGTAAAAATTGTTATGAAAAAAACCTAGTAGTATAATAAAATATGTAAAAATGACAAAAATAAAACCTCTTCTTAATCTGTTTGAACCTGCTATGGCTTCTGAATGAAAATATGTTATTTCTCAACAAAGCAGAGTTTTTTTTTTATTGTACAACTCATTATGGACAGTTGTTATTCAGCGTTGAGACACTGAATGTGGTTTTTTTTTTTTGTTGTTTTTTTTTTTTTTTTTTTTACCTTGCCAGTCACTGAAATGTATCGTAAGAGACTCTCAAAGACCCCAAGTGTTCTAAATTTATCTCAGTCAGTTTCTCTGGTTTGGGAACTCGTTTGGAAATCTCACAAGGCCAACTTGTCTGCAGTAATTTCTAGTGCTTCTTGTTTGGGGCAGGCTCAAAAAAGCTCTGAGAGGCGCTAAATTTGGTGCTTGGCAGACACCATAACACACAAGGAGAAATACAAGAAGTGTAAAACCTAAAATATCAAAACTCTTTGACATTTCAAACAAACTTCAAATGTATGGGGAGACTATATAACATCTGCATAGATCAGCTGTGTGGACAGTTTATGACAAATGCAAAAAGAGTCAATAGGATAATAGATTTCTTCCTTCTCTGCCACTCAGTTTATAAATAACGGCCATGTGTGACTGGACGATAGAGTTCAAGAGGAAAATTCCATACCTATTTCGTACTGACTAAAAATGCCGTGAAATTCTGTCCCAAATGAATATTTAGTACCTGGGCCTACAAAGAAAGAGGAGGGTGTGGCAAGAGCCAGAAAATGTTTCTAGAAAAAACGAGCTTAAACCTGGGCTTCACGAGTGTTGGTACACAATTACTTATGAAGGCTTGCATCTGAATTTCTTTCTTAGCAAGATAGAATGGATAGTATCTACCACCCTGAAAATGTGGGTGACAGTTTTAGACAATGTTTACCAAAACACTGAAAAGAAACAAACAAGACAATCATGAAGACCTATGTAAAGATGAGATGATAGGCTTTTGTTTCATAATTTATAAAGATTTATTTTATTTCATATGATTTAGTGTTATTCACTATATGAGTATATGTATGTCACATTGTATATGTGTGTGTGTGGTACTCTCAAAATATTGTGTGTGTGTGTGTGTGTCTGTGTGTGTCTGTGTGTGTGTGAGATGCTCTCAGAGGCAAGAGTAGGGCATCAGATCCTCTGGAAATGGACTTGTTGACACTTGTGGCCACCATGTGGGTGCTGGAAACTGAACACGGATCTTCTGGAAAAGGAAGGGCCCTGAACTGCTGAGCCATCTCTCCAGCACTGGTAGTTTTAGTTTTGCTCTTTTGAAGTTGAGCTAAGAATTCCTAGGAGAACAGAATCTATAGACAGGCAATAGCTTTAGGGACAGCCCCTGCTTTGGTTGTTGGGGGACCCACATGGAGACTGAGCTGCACATCTGCTAAATATATAACATCCTGGGGCCTTGGTCCAGCCTGTGCTCACTCTCTGGTTGGTGGCTCAGTCTCTGAGAGCCCTCAAGAGTCCAGGTTAATTGACTCTGTAGGGGTTCCTGTAGAGCTCCTGTTCCTTCAGGGCTCAACCCTTCCCCCCAAACTCTTCTGACTGGGCTGCCTTATCTGGTCTCAGTGGGACTGGATGAGCTTAAATCTGCAGAGACTTGATGTGCCAGGGTGGGAGGATACCCTGGGGGGAGCCCACCCTCTCAGAGGAGAATAGGAGGGGGAGAAGGGGAGGGACACTGTGAAGGGGGGACCGACTGGGAGGCGGGGCAGTGATCAGGATGTAAAATAAATAAATAAATTAACTAATGGAGGGGAAAAAGCGTTCTTAGGCCAGAGGGGGAAGTTCTCATGGAAAAAATATCATTTTTACTTAAGGAAAAAATATCATTTAATCTTGTTGAACAGACATTGCTGATCAGAATAGATAGTGCCCATTATAATATCCTAGGTGTTATGCTTAGGGGTCTGTTCATGAATTGGTTTCCTGCTCCCAACACTGTGCCTTCATCACCAGGGAGTTGCTGTGTAAGTTTTATTTTGCAGATGTTCTTATGAGATAAAAAAGACAGAAATTAAAAATGAATTTTTAAAATCAATACTGTGGATCTAATTAAGGATTTAAATACCCAAGTAATATGTGAATGAATGAACAAATTGCTGAATTCTGGGGGATATATTTAGATATTCTTCTCTTTTTTGCATCCCAACAAAGTGATATCATCATGCAGAGTTTGCCAGAAATGATGCAATAAGAAAATGATTGTTTAGTAGTTGGGGAAATTCCAAGCAAATTGGGCACAGAGGGAAAATCCATGGTAGGTGTTTGAATCCAGGCCTATGGTTGGTCCTGCCTTCCCCAAGGCAAGTTCCTTGGAAGGTTTAGTCAGCACAGCCATCTGATAAGAAGATGTCCTTTCAGAGGCCATGTGTGCATGCTGAGAGAAGATTTTGACCTTGGTTCTGCGGCATCGGCATCGACTCTACAGCTCAAGTTACTGCGTGTCATAGGCTTTTGTTCAAGGATCTGCCTATTTGTAATTGGAGCCAGTGGAAAGTGCTAGTGCCTAATGGGGAGTGCTGGATTTGGCTTTGCCTTTTGAAGAATGGAACAATTGGTTAGTATTTATTCTGCCAAAGAATTTGTAGCTCAATGTTTTTGCTTGTTTTGTTTTTTGTTGTTATGTTTTTGTTTTGCAGAAACACAGATAATGAAAAACCAAAGCAAAAAGGCAAAAACAAAACCAAGAAAGCAAGAGCACAAGAGGTGGGGGGGAGGGAGAGGGAGAGGATAAAGGGAGTGTGGAAGAGGGAGAGGGAAAGGGAGAGAGAGAGGGAGGGGGGACAGAGGATGGGGGAGGGAGGGAAGGGGGATAGGGAGGAGGAGGGGAGGGGGAAAGGAGGAGAGGAGGGGGAAAGGAGGAGGGGAGTCAGGGGAAGGGGAGGGGGAGAGGAGGGCGAGAGAGGGAGAGGGAAAGAAAGTCAGGTAGTAGTGGCACTGCTCATGCACCTTTAATCCCAGCACTCAGGAGGCAGAGGCAAGCTGATCTCTGAGTTCAAGTCCAGCCTGATCTACAGAGTGAGTTCCGGAACAGCCAGGACTACAAAGAGAAACAGAGAAACTCTGTCCCTCATCTTGAAAAACCAAACCAAACCTAGCAAACAAAACAAAACAGAACAGAACAAACAAACAAAAACAAAAGCAGCAGCAGCAGCAGCCCAGATAATTCCTACTTTTAAAGTTTTATTTTTATTTTCTCCCAAGAGTTTTTGACTAGTCTTATTAAGGTTTTTATTTCAGAATTGAGCTTTCCATGCAAATACAAACTAAATGTCATCTTCTTTTACCCCAGAAGTGTGAGACTGACTTTTGGATTTCTTTCTGTTTTGAGGTAGGGATTCACTTATTCCAGGATGACCTCCAACTTTCAACGTAGCTAAGGATGTTCTTATGTTCCTCCTGCCTCTACTTCCCCTAGGAATTACAGGTATGCGCCACTACTTCTGGTGTCTGTTGTATTTTTATTATAAAACCATGTTATAATTGCTAGAAATTCTAGCCATATGAGAGCTAATGTAGTGCATATTAATTAAAGGTCACCAATTTCATAGCTTTGCAAGAGGGAGATGGGGTGTGCAATGAGGCAGGTGAATGACTGCTACTAAAAAGAAGCCTGAAAAAATAGGATGGAATGTGTGTAGATTTAGCAAGACTAAAATAATGTTTTGAAGGTAACGGGACAAAAGTGGACCAGACCTTGTTCACTCCCAGTCTTATTTCCTCCACATGCCTGTTTGCCTTTTATGGCAGGCATTGGTAAAGAAAGCCAAGCCTGCACCATAGCCTCGAAGGACCCTGTAGATTTCTAGAAAGGTAGCTATGAAGCTCACCCTCTTGGTCTGGAGCATAACACACACTTAATGTGCATCTGAGGTTTTGTCCTTGGACTAGAAACATAAATAATTTTATCACTCTCTGATTAGTTCTTTGGGACTCTCATACAATGTACTTGCTCATGTTCACCCCTTTTCCCACTCTTCTTCCTCCCAGGTTCACCCTCTTTCCCCATCTACGACTTTGTGTCCTCCTTTTGTTAATTAAACACTTTTAATTCATTTCAATTAAAATTTAAAACATTTCATTTGTGTGTATGCATGCTGTGTGTGTACAAAGTGTATGCTTATGTGTGTATGTGTGTGTGTGTGTGTTTTGGGTGTGTATATATGTGATGTGCATGTTGTGGATATATAAAATGTGTGTGTGTGTGTGTGTGTGTGTGTGTGTGTGTGTGTGTATGCTGTTTACTTGTGTGTCAGAGTGCACATGTGGAGGTCAGAAGACAACCTGAGGTATCCGGTCTCACCTTCCATCTTGTTTGAAACAGGATCAGCTCCTGCTCTTCATTACTCTGTGGGTGTGTAGGTATGTGCGTGTGTGTGTGTGCATGTGTGTGTGTGCGTGCGTGTGTGTGCGTGCGTGTGTGTGCATGCGTGTGTGTGTGTGTTATCCATGTTGTGTATGTATAAAGCGTATGCTTGTGTATGTATGCGTGTGTATGTCGTGTGTGTGTTATGCATGTTGTGTGTGTATAAAGTGTATGCTTGTGTGTGTGGTGTGGGTGTATGTGATGCACACGTTGTGTGTATAATGGATACTTCTCTGTGTGTGTGGTCTCTGTGTGTGATGTTCATGTGGTGTATGTATAAAACACATACTTGTGTGCTTTGAGTGTGTGTGTGCTACATAGGATGTGTGTGTAGCGTGTCATCTTCTGTGTGTATGCGTCTGTGTGTATGTACGGTGTTGTATGTGTATGATGCGCATGTTGTATATGTATAAAGTGTGTGTTTGTGTGTGTGATGTTTATGTTGTGTATGTATAATGTATGCTTATGAGTGTGTCTGTGTGTCTCTTCTTCTCCTTACTACTGTTAGGTCAGGTGAGCTTTTAGTGATTCCCTCATCTTTGCCTGTAAGCTACTTGTTGGAGTGTACTGTACTATGTCTGTCATTTACCAAGGCTCTCCAGATCTGAACTTGCTTTTTCTAGCTTGCATGGCAAACATTTTACTCATCGAGTTAGCCCATGTCTTAATTTATTAATAATGAATCCTGCTTGTGACTGTGAGCAACGACTCTGCTTTTAACGTTTAATCTCACAGAACATCCTAAATTGAGCACATTTTCACGGTTGCATTATTTTGTTGTTTTAGTAAGTGGGAGTACCGGAAGTTTGAGCTACAGATCGCATCACCGGGGAGTTCCCTTCTTTAGCAACTTGCTCACAGACTCAGGTTCCTTTTAGTCAGTCTTGGGGGTTACTGGATGCTTTGCTTTAAAATTCAGCCTTTTCGGTATCTACATGTTTGTTCTCCATTATTGACAAACTAGAGACCTGTGTGCTTGTCTGCCTGCCTGGGTGGGTGGATCTGCCTGAATAACGGTTGCATGTCTTGTTTCTTGGTCTGAGTCATGCCTACCCAAACTACGTGTTTTTGCCAAGATGGTGCATAAACAAGTTGCTCATTGTTCATCTGTTCGTAGGGCTGGGACTTGAAGCTTCTAGAAACTTAAGGAATTATTCAGTTCTCCCTTCTCTGTCTCATGCTTTCCCTGTCTTGTGTTGGGCTGTGTTTTGTTTAAAGCTCAAAGAGAAATCTTTTTGCATAGTTCTCTAAAGAGAAATCTCTCTGAGTGTGCATTTTCCTTTAAAATAACACATGCATTTTCAGGTCTCTTCATTTGTTGCTAGAGAGAATAAATACGCATACCTGCTTCACAGCAGCGTGCTCATTAGATGCTTGTGTGAGTGAGAAGCATAATTTGGCAACTAGGGGTAGCATTTGAATTCAGAAACATGTTAGAGAGCTGTGTGGGAATGGTGGAGAGAAAGCATTCTGTCCTCATGGCTTGACTATACCTGACACACAGAGGTTCTTCCCCCGTCTTCTGGCAGCTGTTGACTCTAGAGTTGGAACCTTGGACTTCCAGGAGTCAAGTGAGAAAAACTTGAAACCATTCTTAAAAACTTTCTTCATTAACTTAAACTTATGTACAGAATCCCTAATCTGTGCCTTCTCTAGTCAATGGTTATTAGAGCCACAAAAACAAACCAGCAAAACTCTGGCCTTTATAGAGCTTATATCCTGGTCAGAGTTAACATACTGTAGATCAGTGGTTCTCAGCCTTCCTAATGCTTTGACCCTTTAATACAGTTCCTCAGGTTGTGTGACCTCCAACCATAAAATGATTCTTTTTGCTACCTTTTGACTATAATTTTGCTACTGCTGTGAATCATAATGTAAATATCTGATATGCAGGATGTCTGATATGAGACCTGCCCCCAAAAGGATCTGTGTCATAGGATGAGAACCTCTGCTATATACAATTAGACAAAAAAAAAAAAAAAAAAAAAAAAGAATGTGTCTCCAAATGTAGTGGTGCACGCCTGTAATCCCAGCACCCAGGAGATAAAATCAGGAAATAGCCATGAGTTCCAAGCCTGCTAGAACTACATCGAAAGTACCAGGCCAGCCAGTTCTATATAGCAAGATCCTCCAAATCCAAATAGGTAAACAAAAATACACAAAATGAAACAAAACAGAAAAGAAGAATAGGTTGTATAGTATTGAGTATGACAGGGAGAGATACAAGGTAGGGTAAGGATACTGACTTTTTTTTTTTTTTTGGTTTTTTGGGTTTTTTTTTTGGTTTTTTGAAACAGGGTTTCTCTGTATAGCCCTGGCTGTCCTGGAACTCACTCTGTAGACCAGGCTGGCCTCGAACTCAGAAATCCACCTGCCTCTGCCTCCCAAGTGCTGAGATTAAAGGCGTGCGCCACCACGGCCCGGCGAGACTGAAGTTTTAAAGAGTTCTTGTTGAAAGAATGTTTACAGACGGTAATTCTAAGACGATGAATTTTAGTGGAGACCAGAATGAGGATGGGAACAAATGAGAGAACACTGGAGGTGTAATCCCAGGCGCAGGAACAGAGCTAGGAGGTCCTGAGGCATGGCAGTAAGAGGTCAAAATGGACTGAGAAATGAGCAGCGGCAGGAGACAGTCAGAATGAGTCCTGTGGCCCCTAGCATCTGCTTTGTCCAAGTAAAATGGGAAGTCACAGGAAATTCTGGGGCAAGGGAAAGACAACTCTGTTCCCAGGTTCTTTCTAACTAGTGTGCAAAGTGTGTTCGTCGAGGGGAGGATTCAGAGAGCCTGGAGAAGCTTGGCTGCTAGGAGAGGGTGCTAAGCAGGCAGAGGGTGCATGTCAGGTGCTGCAAATACTCTGTGAGGAGGAAGGATATTCTTCATGCACTGTTACTGAAAATGAGAACAATTGAAGTTCAGGACGAGACCAACACGAAAGTTACTTTTCCTTTGACTATAGAAGAAGCAGATGTTTCTATAGAAAGACTGTAAGAGAAGGGAAGGTAAATACATTGCTAATAATAGTTTTACTGCTGAGAAATGACTAGCAATATTTTCCCATATTTCTCATACCTTCTTCTTTGTATACAAATATGCATTTAAAAATAGACTACTTCCTGTTATGCAGAGACTATCATGCTGTTCAATAACTTGAATTTTTCACTTACCAATTGTAGTAGTTAATTGTGCAGATGATGTGAAAACATATCAGACAGAAGCAACTTAAGGAAGAGAGGGATTTATCTTAACTTATAGAACCAGGACATACAGTCCATCCTGCCAGGGTAAGTAGAACAGCAAGAATCGGAGGCAGCTGATCACATTGGATCAACAATCAAAATCGAATATCATATTCTATGTGTCTTAGTCAGGGTTTCTATTCCTGCACAAACATCATGACCAAGAAACAAGTTGGGGAGGAAAGGTGTACTGGCTGGTTTTGTGTCAACTTGACACAAGCTGGAGTTATCACAGAGAAAGGAGTTTCAGTTGAG
>CM052717.1:35578644-35689402 GCA_028551405.1 Uromys caudimaculatus | reverse complement strand
TAAGAAAGCCATCTGAGTAAGCCAGGAGAAGCAAGCAAGCAAGCCAGGAAGTAACATCTCTCCATGGCCTCTGCATCAGCTCCTGCTTCCTGACCTGCTTGAGTTCCAGTCCTGACTTCCTTTAGTGATGAACAGCAGCATGGAAGAGTAAGCTGAATAAACCCATTCCTCCTCAACTTGCATCTTGGTCATGATGTTTGTGCAGGAATAGAAACCCTGACTAAGACAAAAGGGTTTATTCAGTTTACACTTTCCACACTGCTGTTCATCACCAAAGGAAGTCAGGACTGGAACTAAGCAGGTCAGGAAGCAGGAGCGATGCAGTGGCCATGGAGGGATGTTACTTACTGGCTTGCTTGCTTCCCCTGGCTTGCTCAGCTTGCTCTCTTATAGAACCCAAGACTACCAGCCCAGGAAATACATCACAATGGGCCCTCCCCCCTTGATCACTAATTGAGAAAATGCCTTACAGCTGGATCTCATGGAGGCATTTCCTCACCTAAAGCTCCTTTCTCTGTGATAACTCCAGCTTGTGTCAAGTTGACACAAAAAACCAGCCAGTACACTATGTGATTCTAGATACTATTAAGTTGACAATCAATATTAACTATCATGCTAATATTCTATGAATATTTATTCATTTCATGAATGAGGAGATAGAGAAATATTTTAATGGTTTAACTATAATACATGAGAACCATCAGTCAATTAATTCATTCTGTACAGTTGGGGATTCGCATAGCTTTCAGTTTTCTTTTTTGATAAATTATTATTACAAATGACATTGCAAAGAGCATCCTTGAAAACATATCATATATTTCTAGTAATTTTCTATAGACAGATTTTAAAGATTTTTTTAAAAAATGATTAATTCTTTAAAGATGCATAGTTTATGTTATTAAGTTTTTTTTTAACCATTATTCACTCCTGTCAATGAAGACATTCTATTCATTTCTACTTTCTATTTAAAGACAACTAAATTTAAACCATGGCCCATCAAGAGCAAGCGAGTTCTCTGGCAGTGGAGACATTTTAGTAGGTAATAGGAATTTGCTTGAATAGGGTGAAATTAAGTGAAGTCTATTTGAGTATTTGAAAGGTCTGTGAAGTCGTAGGATTCTTTTTGAATTTAAGATTGGGGACAGAGGGAAAGAAATATGAAGAAACATTGAACTCTTGCTTCTTAGATTCTATCTAGAGACAATTAGGGTTCATTGGTCAAAGTTCATGTAAAAAAACACGCACATACATACACAGAGTACAACTAGGGTTCTGTGATTTGAAAAGATTTCCTAAATTTTATGGGTTGGAAACAGTCTCCATGTTGTTCTGTTGATGGAGATAAGCCCTACGGAATGTCATTTTGGCTGATGGCTCATAAAGACAAGGGTGGTATCAATGGTTTTATAAGGAAAGAGAAAGAAGTCTGAGCTGTTATGCCCATGCTCTCTCCATGTGAGGCATCCCACCATGGTATGACCTCAGAAGGACTTTACCATACACAGGCACTTGATCTTACATAACTCAGTCTCCATGATTGTGAAAAATACTTGTTTCCTTTACCTCTTACCAATTCTGTATTCTCCTATAACAACACAAAAAGGATTAAAATCTCAGGGAGCTCTACAACTATTTGGAGAGTGGAATTAACATTGTCAATAAAGGCAGTAAGTTGGCCACCCACTTTAGTGTACAAATAATCAGTTCCAACAACTTTTACATAGGTGAAGAAAAAGCAAACTATATGTTCTACTTCTCTATTCAGAAATACAATTGTACATACTCTGAATATCACTAGCTCTACCAAGTTGATGAATGACTTATTGGTTTAATTATGCATTAATTAAAATAATATTGAACATCCACTAGTTCGAGGCAGTCTGATGGATTTTGGAGATCAAAATGAATATAAGTTTTGTACTCCGTAAATTTATATGGGTGGAGGGATGTAGGCAATTTAGCAATTTCAGCATTATGTGGACCGTGTAGAACACCCCATAGCACCCATCATATGCTATGGCAAACAGTGGAGAGCCTCAAAAGTATATGGTGAAAAGTCATGCTTAGATACAGATGAAAAGTCCTAGAATGAAAATAAAGACAGCCTCATTTATATTTTGGCTTGAATGCTGTCTAGGCAGATGACCTTGCACAAAGACATTAAACCACATCTAAAATAAGTGGGAAATAATATTTGTTTAATAAGATTTTTATATGAATTAAGTGTGATAGTAAGTGAGAGTCACTGGCATAGTGAGAAACATGCACAAATGTTGAATCCATGTTCATTGAAGCTCAATATATGGATCACTGGTTCACCAGAGCATCTCTTTACAAGGGGTACTTTGGTGATCAGCACACTAGAAAAGCAGAGACTGCACAGGATTTGCTGAAACTGGAAATAGTTTCTACTACTTTAGCCAGTGTGCTTTCTCAAAGTAGTGTACTCTATATAAATCTGAGCTCAGAAGCATGTCTGTGGGTTTTCATGAAGTTGGATTCAAGCTGTTATAAGTGGACAAAACCCGGAAGTCAAGTGTAAGTTTTCTGTCCATAGAATTTTCTCCTTGCTGATTATCCTACATCTTGAGCAATAGCAGAGATGATTGCTCTGTAAGAATGATTAGGAGGGTCAAATCAAAGTTACCCATAAATAGAAGCTATCATTCAGAATCCCAATAGACCTTCTGAAGGAGAGATGAACGCTCCTCAAGCAGACAACATATAATAGGAGCTGTTGAGCGGTATAACTGGCAGAGACAGGTCAGGGCTTCTGTCTCTCTAAGAATGCTCTGGTGTTATGTTCCAGACTGCCACTCTCCTCTGTATCATATCTAGTGTGACAGGTTGAGGAAGGAGCATGGGGTCTTAATAAAAAAAATGTACAAAGATTTGACTCTTTAGAGTGTGAGAATTCAGCAAACTATGAGAAACTCTAGTGCAATTGGTCCTCAGAAGGTTTGAGATACCTGACCCAGAGTTCTTCTGAAACATAGAGTCAGCTCCCAGAAGGGTTCTTGCCACAAATCTGCCACCAAAGGGATTCCTTTAGTTTACATTTTAGAGCAGGGTACAAAGAGCAATCCTGTATCAATTAGCTGAGACTCAGAAGTCTTTGCTGTGGGTAGACAGTCTGAACTATTGACTTAGAATCAATGTCAATATAGTCTTGGTTTCTCAAAACTAGCTGCAGAGGGGAAAATATGTACCTTCACTATGATCAAATAAATGAAAACTTAAGCATTTTAAAAAAAGGTGATCAATATATCAAAGGTTTAAGTGAGAAAAAGCCAGCGATGACAACTGTCAGAAACCTATTCACAGCAGCCAAGAAGAAAAGCTGATCAGATCTTTCTGAAAACCTAGTTGGCAATATGTATTAGAGGCCTTAAAAGCATCCTCTCACTTGATTCTTTCATTCAAATCCTAACTCTTAGTCCTAAAGCGAATTCAAAGAATTAAGTGAAGGAATCCTATCAAGCATATTCACTGCAGAATCGTTGAGAACAAATTGAAATTTTTGCAAGTATCTCAAGATTCAACAATAGTCCTGATTAAATTGTGTTCTCATGAAATCTCTTTGATCTCATGAGTTATGGGGGCAACAGAACTGAAGAAACTGGTGTATAAAATGACTCTTTGTGTCAATGTTAATATAAATCCTCAATTTTGATTCCCATGACAAGAACAACTCCTAAGACATTAGTAACATTGTTCTAATGAATTAACAATTGTGTACATTGCATGATATAATAATTAGCATTGTGGGTTCTTGATTTTACTATGCACTGCTAGTTTCATTGCAACTATGTAAATACAATGAGCCCCACATTTTTCCAAATGAAAAACACTGGACAGAAGTATACTATTTTGCTAACAATGGTTGGCTATCAGTGGTAGGATGTTTCTGGTCATCCTTTCTTTCTTTTCATTTAAAAGTACGCCCAAATCAACGTTTCTTCCTTTTAGAATAGACATATGAACATCAAGCTTGAGGCTTTATTTTTGTCTTTCTTTAAAAGCAGCCCTGTTTTCTGTTCTTCTAAGTAAGGAGAAACTCTTTGGAGAAGAGAAAGCCTGAGGCATTCACTTCATAAACAGGGCACTAATGGCTTAAAAAGTCATGGACCCATAGAATTGTGGGGTTGAAAGGTCACTGATTCCAAGTCAATACCACTTATTCCAGAATAAAGAGACAGTTATTTGCTGAGTGCCTACTGTGTGTAAAATCTGTTCTGCATAATGTTCTTACCTTCCTTGCATGGCCAATCCCTACTCATTGTTCTTTCAGGAATGAGTCAAAAAGCCTTTATATAGCCTCCCTTGACTTTCTCTGTTGTCTCAGCTCAGCGTCTTTTGTCTCTTGTAGATATCATTTGTTGGGAGCTTCTGAAGACAGGGACTGTATCTTTAATTCCTGGCATACAGTGGACACACAGGCAGCTGGACAAATATAAAGAAGTTGAAGGTAAAGGTTCAGGTATCCTAAGAAGGAAAAAAAAACATAGTAAAAGAAATGCCATTTGCCCTTAAAGATCTTTGGAATAATTGTAATGCAAAAAGCTAATTAACAGTGCATATATAAAAACTAAAAAAAGACAGCAATAGCTGTCACATGGTTCAATGTGCTTGTTAAATAAATAGTAACATATGATTAATGCTTTTTTTCAATGAGAAGCGAAAATGCTGAGAAAATGAGATATAAAATGGCTTTTGTGTACATGTCATGTAATTAAATCACTTGATTTTATTTTTCAATTTTTAATGATCAAAACAATACACAGTTTAATAACCAGGACTTCTATATATGTGAATCTCAGAAATCACTAAGGAAGATTGAACTTCTTTGTCATGAGCAATCTTCTAGTTGAAATTATTAAGGTCATAAAATTAAATGTCCTATCTTAAATACATGATTTATTGGGAAGAATTATATACCTGAAAATCATTATCAATCATTGAGTTTCTACTAAATAAGTTAAAAACAATTATTAAAATAAACCCAGTAGATGGCTACTGTGCAATAGAAAAGAAATCAGTTCTGAGTGAAGCATAAGTCTTCTGACTCTGTTAATTGCATGGTCTCATCAGTGGGAAGGTACCAAGGGGATCTGCTTCTGGTGTGTTCTTTTATTGAGTAAATGGCTTAGCAGATGATGTCAACACATCTAAGTTTCTCCTTCCCCACAAAGGCACAAAGAATATACATTCCAATATTTATATTGCTTTTCAATGTAAATTATGATAGAATTTTGCATTTTATGAAAACTTTTAAATGTGATGAATAATATATACTATGGTCACACATGCCCTTTGGCATGTAAACAAAAACCATGGTCTTTTCATGGAGGTCAGGTATGTAGAGTCTGCCACTGGCTTCCTTTACTGTGGTGTGCTGAATATATCTTCCTGTAAACACTCTTGAGCAACCAAGATGTGAACATTTTTTATTATGCCAAAAGATATTTATAATACTATCTACCAGAGTCTTAGATGCTGACTTTGAACTAAGTGGAGTATAATAATTATTTAAATGCTGCCTAGGAAAATGTGTCATGCAGTTCAAGCAATTAGAAAGAGACGCCAACAAAGGGAGATCACTTCTAGTAGAGGATTGTAAATAATAAATTTTATTCAAACAAGCAAGACCCTGAATTACTATAAAGTAAGCATCAATTATACATACAGTTTAATATTTTATCATAACATTTACATTAGGATGGCAGTGATCTGGGCTCTAGAGAATTCATTCTCATAGCCTGTTGGGCAGTGGGGACCTTCCCACCTTCTTCAGAGCCTTTGAAGGGTGATGCTGAGATGCTCTCTCTTCTCAAACCTTCAAAAATGAGGAGCTCTAAAAGATCAGAAAAACATCATGCCATTGTAAGAATTCTATTTATTTATTTAGTAACAATCATAGAATATCTTACAGTGACAAACAGTAGAGAATGATCAGTCTGACGAGTAGATTAAGCTACCTGTGGTCAGCATGAAGAGTGCACAGACCTCTTACTAGCTATTCTCCAAACTCCAGGAGATGTTTTGGGAAAGAAGGAACCCACAGAGACACTAACTTTTTTCAGAGCATAGAATTTAACCAGTGCATAGGACATTTATGTAGGCAGATTTTGCTGATTCGTGTTACTCCAGAAGACAATGTGATGTAATAAGAAACACTTATATTTTACATTTTACTAGTTAGAAATCTAGGGCCAGTTACTTTGGTCCTATTAAGGGTAAGAAGACCAAGTATTGTAATCACGGAGATCATGTGAGGCTGTGGGCCTTACTAATATTCAACTTTATAGGGAGACGACACCAACAGCATAAATAAAACACATCTGATCTGCAGCTCTCTCTTGTGTTTGCGGCTGTCTGGCTTTCTTAGAGAGTCTGAGAATCCTCAGAATAGTGTCTCATATGAACAAGGCATCTCAGTTACTTGCTATGGGATGACCCAGTTTCATGACCTTCAGTGATCTCTGCTCTTTCCCTAGTGGTAGAAGATGTTTAGTTAATAGATGAAGTCCAGTTTCACCCAGGATAGATTGTAAAACTTTTCAAGACTGGACACAAAATGCCTTTTCTGCAGTCCTTAAGGCTGAAGAAGTTTATTTTAATGTGAAAAAATATGTAGAATTTTGAGGGTCATTTTCACTCTGTACCATGCAGCTAAGAAGTAAAATGGTTTGAATCAAATTAAACTGAACAAGAAAAAGACCCCACATTCTATTTCTAATCCTACTAATTTTTAGACATATGGTCTTGGACAAATTAGCTTCTTTTGAATTTCTGTCTCTTTGTATACACCATTTAAGTTGAACTATAGTGGTATTATTTACTCAGTGAAGGACAAAGATGTTTATGTACTATACTTGAAAGGTCAAACAGATGGGATCATTTTAGATTGAAGGCGCATGTGTGGGAGTCATGCCTTTTGTGAGCTACTTAAATTCCCATGGGGTCTGGTAACTTGCTGTGTACCCAGCAGGAACCCAGAAAGTCTTGTCATGGTGATAAATATGACACCATTAAATAAGGCCACATTGAATACACAAAGAAACCCGAGAGAGAAAACAACACAAAATCTCAACCTCATCTTTTAGTATTCTATGTGGATTTAGGTAGGTCACTTTACTGTTTTTAATTCTTTGATTCCTAAGAGAACCAAATAATAACAAGAAGAGGAAGGCCTATAAATAGAAGAGTCATGAAATGGTAAGTGTAGTTCTAAAACTCAGTATCTTTCTGCATGTATTCTCTTCAAAGGGGTAGACTTCTCATAAAAATGATTGCTGGATGATGTTAGGTTATTGCTGAAGACATGAATTGTGTTTGAAAGAAGAGGCAATTTAGAGACCCTAGATTGATTGACCTCTTAATTTTATAGCTAGGGAAAGAAAGCCAAATTATGTGAACAATGTATTTGAACTCTTTAAACTTACAGAAAAATTTGCAAGAGAGCTAGGACTAAATTTGCAAAGCCATGATCCTTTGGGACATTCAAATCTGTTTGTTTTGACCTGTTTTGCTTAGTTTTAAATTTCAGTGACAGGTCATCTTGGTGTCTTAGATTTAGAACGTCTTTGACAGTGCCTTCTCATTTCCTTCCTTAGCTTTCTTCCTTCCTTATTTTGTGTGTGGAAACAAAGTAAATCAAGAAAAGAATCAATTCCATGAATATATTGTGTGCCAGTCAGGGCTCTGCTCCTTGATGCGCAAGAACGAAACTAACTTGTATATAGATTTCTTTTCTTCATTAGTACATTGTTAGCATTAAGCAATCTGCTTGCCCAGAGAAACCAGCACATTGTAAAGCTATAAACATATCTAAAAACCGGGAATTCAATTATGACTCATTTCTACAGTGATCTTGATATAGCACAGTGCAAAGAGCAATTTCCTTCATTAGATGCCGATTTCTTCTCTTGGGAAATAAACAGTATGTCGTTGAAATATGTATTTTCTTTGATAATGAATCTTTTTCTTTATAATCCTAGGGAGACTCCCTTTAACACAGAGACCAGGGTATAGGAACAACATTGCAGGGAAGAGATGATGGAACTAATGTCATGTCTCCTTTCCTTTCCACTTGTGCATGGACCTGGGAAAGGCTTTAAAAAGAAGGTAATACTAGCACTGCCCAGCCCAAGTCGATACCCAAGTCGAGAGAACTGCCCACAGTTCATGTAATGTCTTGAATGCTCTTAATCCTTTTGCAAACAGTTGCTTGGTTATAGGACAAGCTAATGTAGAGAATGATATCTCAGCTGGGATTCAACATGTGGCTGCTTAGGTAAAGTACAGCTATGAGAGCCGTGTCTTGATAAGTTTTAGAAATAATTCCATTCGTCTCTGATCTTGGAACTATGCTTCTTTGAAGCATTTTAGTATTTACCTCTTTGTGAAAACTAAAGTGGCCCAGCCAAACATTTTCTTGGTTTACATCTATTGAGTTTCTGGTGATTTTCCTTCACTTGAAACCTTCGCATGCAGTGACAGAGGAGCTTCATAGAGTCCTGGATGACACATGAAGAGGGAAGGCAAATGACAGTGTCTCCATGGGAGCAAATAATTGTTCCAGCCCTGTAAATGACCTGCTTTTTCTCTGTAGTTTGACTGTTCAGACTCTTGATTTCCAAAACAAATGAGTCCATCCCTAAAGAAAGAATACCAACATTCCATTTGACAATTCAAAAGCATTGCTGTCTGCATGCATCTGATGAGAGAGTATCAAGGTATTGAACACACAGATGCCCTCTTCCCATTGTAATGTTCATGTTGATAGACTCTCTGTAGATGATTAATTCTCAACGCCATCATTCATGAATTACAAGGAATGAGAAATAAGAGGACAGAAAACACCCAAGGTTGTGCTAATGTTGTGATGTTTTGGCAATTGTTTCAATCCCACATTCTTCTACAAATCAGACATATCATTTAAATTTAAGACTGTATTAATATTGGCTTGAAGATTTATTTTCACTTGCGTGACTTCAACCATCCCCAAAGCAAGAGGTCAAGAGACTGTGTAAGTGGGGTGTAGGGAGGGACTCGCCATTGCTGACCAAGAGCAACAGCATCAACTAAAGCGGCTCAAAATGCTTAATAGGCCTACAGCCTAAGCAGTCTAAGTTGGTGAACAGCATTAATTAGGACAGAACAATTTTAAATGAAAAACTCAGAGAAAAAAGTAATGGGTACCTAGACCTAGTACAGATAGGCAAAGTCACAGGGAAAGTGTGGCTTTGGATTCTGATCTTGTTCCATCTTCTCTACCAAGTCTTCATCTTAGGAAGGAACAAATAGACATCACCAGCATCCAAGTTCAAAGTCATGAATGGGATGGCCAAGGAGTGTTCTTCAACTCACTTGAAGCATCTAAGTCCAGAAAATTGTTTTTAGAACATAGAATGCTTACATAATGGGTCACTTGTTACCTAATTGGGAAAATGATAGGAAATGGAAACTCCGCCATTTGTCCTATGAAACAAAAATAATACTACCCCATCTTTAAAAAATAGCGATTATAGGATAAGCAAAAGTAGACTCCAGTGATCTCACTACAACTGTCTGAAAGCCTTCTAGAAACCGCATGAAGTTTTTCATTTGTTTTTGAGACTCTTGAATTGTGGGAAGTAGTGGTCACTAGAAATCCATGCTGACTCCCACTGAAGCCAGTCATGCAAAAACACAGTCCCCAAGTTTTTATCGTCTCTAGTCATCTACCTAGAAATCATGTTACACACGTGGAGGAATATGGAGCTAAAAGTAGAGGACGAGTTTCTGTGAATTCAAGACTAACTGAAGAGCTGTGTTTTATGACCTGCCATAAAACAATGGACTGGTAACACGGCTCTGTCTGTATGGGGTGATACTTCTGTGCATTTTCAGCAGCAAGGATGATGGTGTGATAGAAGTCACCTTTATTTATTTCAGGTCAACTACTAAACTAGGCAATCTACAGATGTCTCTTTGTGTATTGGAGGAACTCAGGGCTCAGAATTCAGAGGAAAGTTTGAACTCTAGCTCCATTCTAGCTAGCTGGCTGGTGATGAGGGAAGATGAGGATAGATGACTAGAAAGTCCTCCCTTGCCTGGCCTGCTCCCAAGTGGCCCAACATCACTCTCTTTTCTGATCTTTGCTGATTGGTATGGCAGTCTCATTCTACATAGGCATTTTCAAGATTCTCTGAAAACCCTCTTTGTCTGTCCTGCCCCCAAGTCAGAGATGGCCTTTCCAGAGCATTTGCTGTTTAGGCTGAGCCCTTGATCAACCCACAATCCTTGTGTAGACAACAGAAGCTTTGGCTTCTTCCAAGGTATGGGTTAAACCCTAAGCATTGCCCGGAAGAGCCTTGGGTAGTCAGCCTTTGCTGTCTCAGTTCTGGGTTTCCTGATCTCTCATCCTTATGCTTCAACCAGAGTGTTCTTTCTGGAGTCTTCAATATGACCACATGACTCTATTGCTTTAAACCACAATGAGTTCCCAGAGTCTCTATTCAGGCAATATTTGAGGCATCATCAGAAAAGCCAATAGTATCCAAGTTCTACATATAGCTAAGAGCCTGAACAAATGGATGTATAGGCTGATAAAGGCATAATACATGCGGTGCAGTTAGATAGGGGAAAAGAACTAGGTCAAATAGCTTGGGTATCCAGAATCAGGTATCTTGACCTGGGGAATTCCATTTATTCTCTCTGCCTTCTTTTCCTGATGTGCAACCTTAGGGCACTAATGGTCCCTTTTACATTTTCCTATTAAAGGAGACACTGTTTTTAATGTGCTTAGAAAAATATCTGGCATAAGTACTGTTTTCAGTTTCTTAAATAAAGACAAAAAGCTACTGCTTTTGACTAGGATTCTCCAAGTCTCTTGCTCTGACTGGCTCAGAAATACCTTAGCTATTACTTAACCTGGGAGACTTCCAAAGGTTCCCAGCAATTCAGCCAACACTGTCAATCACTTGTTCGCATATCAATATGACCACAACTATCTGTTGTCTACAAGTGAGCTTCTTTCTCTCTGTGCTATAAACACTATTGTTGAAAGAGGGGACCATATCCTATTCACACGATTATATAAACAGAGACTTAGGCATGTGGCTCATGAAATGTATGATGGATGGTTAAACACAGGAGGAATAATAGGAACATAAGACTATATACTTACCATTTAGTTTTGTTTTCATTTTAGATTAAAAACCAAGACAACACATCTGTTTTACCATATTTTTTTCTTTTTTCTTTTGCAGGTTCTATGTGAAATCATTGTCTTCTAAGTCATTTATAATGAAAGAAGTCTGGGGATTTATCTAAAATTCAGATTTACAAAATGGTAAATTTAGTTTGATTCATTACTCCTGTTAAGTATGTACCATACTCATCCAAGACACTGAAAACAGGGTTTAATTCAACACACATTTATTGATGGTCCTTATGGGTAACATACTACAAAGAAAAGAAACATTAATAAAATATAGATCCTACCATACAGGCACTTGATGGAGACACATTGAAAGGGACCTAAAAAAAGAAGGTGGAACGTGAAACATGGAAAGGTCTAGGGGAGATTAATTCCATTTATTGCCACATCTTTTGAAGTATTTATCTTTTGTAGCCTATTTTTTTCTATCTGCTACCAAGCCTGACAACTTGAGTTCCATCTCTGGGACTCTTGTGAAGAAAGGAGATCATTCGCAAGCTCCAGGAAGTTATCCTCTAACTTCCACAAGCCCACTGTGATATACTTTGATATACTTGGTTATGAACACACACACACACACACACACACACACACACACACACACACACACACACACGCACACTTCATGCAGTGAATAAAAAAATGTGATAAACATTATAAGAATTTGTGCTTTGAAAATTGAAGCCCTAGCTTATATATATATATATATATATATATATATATATATATATATATATATATATTTGCATCTTTACATCATTTTGACTTTCTATGTTGCCATACTCATTGTGCTGGAAGAACATTTTTTGATTATATCATTTACATGAAAATCAAAAGGATCTTTGAAAACAACTCTAGTTTGCCATTCCTGAATTCTATTTTCCTTAATTTTTTTAAAATTTACTTTGTGTGTGTGTGCAGATGCGCACTCTACCTCCTAGCTAGGAAGGTCAGAGGACAACCTGGGGGTGTCAGTTCTCCTTCCAGCATGTGACTCCTGGGGAATTGAACTCGGGCTATCAGGCTTGACAGCAGGCTCCTTTCCTTGCTGCCCAAATTCTGTTTTCTTTGGGCCATGATTAGTTTGCATAGCATAGGTTGCCAGGGTTCTGTGTATAGGTTATCAATGTTGTCAGTGTAAGATTTCAGATCTTGAAAAGAATTCAGAGGTTTTTCTCGTTATTCCTGTTGTAGGAAATCAAGAGACAAACTGACTTAATGAGGTTAGCCACCAGAACAATCACAAGAAAGCCCTGCTGCCTTGATCCCAGCTACTTTAATGTCCAGCACAACCCCTTTTCCTCCCCTCAGAACATGGTGCTTTTAGAATAATTTTAGACTCTAGGAAGTGCAGTCCTGGAGAAGATATTTATAGCAAGCCGCTGGCTCATTGAGCGTGCTCTTGTTTGGGATATTCCACTGCACACTCTGTTCTTGTCAGTAATAAATTATTCCCTGACAATTTAGTTGCCAAAGGGATCCCAGCCTACATGCTTTGCACATGTCTGTTTGAAAATGATCAGGTTAACCGGTTTTAATGATGCCTTTGTCCTTCACTTCCCTCCCAGTACAGAGAGAAGGAAAAATCAAGATTTTCTGAAAGGGGGTGAAGCTCACACAATGGAGCCCTATTTAGATAACATTTAGGTATCTTTTGTAATTCACTGGAGTTTGATTTTTTCCTTTCTTTTTTCTTTTTCTTCTTTTTTTTTTTTTTTTTTTTGGTGATGCAAAAGATTTTACTTTTATTCATTAGAGACAAGTCAAAGAAGAAGAAGAAGAGGAGGAGGAGGAGAGGGAGGAGGAGGAGGAAGAAAGAAAGAAAGAAAGACAGAAAGAAAGAAAGAAAGAAAGAAAGAAAGAAAGAAAGAAAGAAAGAAAGAAAGAAAGAAAAAGAAAAAAAAAGATCTGTATAGCATTTAAAAGGGATCATGGGTTATAACTTAAATTTACTTGTATGACCAACTGAATTAATGATATTTTTTAACTTCCTAGTAGGTCAGGATACAAACTATGGGGGACATTCAAATGTTAGAAAAGCAAAATAAAACCAAGGCATGGGTGAAGGTGGAGAGGGGAAAGGCCAAGGTGGCCAATAAGTATTCCTTTGTGACTCATGTTACTTGACTGAAAACTGAGATTTCTCGTCACATTAAGGTGGAAATATTGGTACTAGCTACAGATGGGAAGGTTTAAACATGTCCCTCCCCAGGCAGTATTTTCTTTGGTATTTGCTGTTTCTATGTCTTAAAGCTCTGCAGTTTTACAATCAGCTGCATCTTCCTCAAGTAGGTAGAAAGACTCGCTGTGTTCTATGTTCTTCCTTCATTTACTGTGGTGTGGTTGTGACATCTGCCTGTCCTCATTGACTGTGGATAGTGCTGGAAAGACACCCCTACAACAGAGCGTGCTGAACAGTGATCACAGGCTGGCTCAAAACAGAGCTGCAAACTGACCTCTCTAAGTCAGAATCCTTGGCCTGATTAGCAAGGGAAAACCGGGCTTGACAGAATGATGGCTTATTTCAGCGTCCATTGTTAGTAATAGCAAGATAATGAAGAGTGTGCTGATTTTGAGATGTTTGAAGGTCTTTTTTGGTGTAGGCAACTGACAAATTGTAATTTAAGAGAGAATAATAATTCTGAATGGTGAAAAAAGAGTTCAATATATTTTCAAATTAATATATTGGAGCCCAAAAGGAGAAATATGGGAATTTTTTCAATATGGACATTTTTTAAAAGGGCAGACTACCAATTTCTTAAATAAGATATTTTTAAGAACTTCTGTCTCATTGGGGGTGTGTTAGAAGGCTAGAGCGTGTGTTCTAATTCTAATGTGTTCTAATTGAACTGGGGTTCAATCCTTGGTGCTGCAAATAGAAAGAAAAACAAAAGAACTCCATACCTCTTTTTGTTGGAGGGTTCTCCCTTTAAATGTTCCTGTTATGATAAAGAGTAGAAAGGTATGAAAAGGCTATTCAAATAATCACAGATGGTCGAGTCGTAAGTTATGTGTGGGTTTAGACTGTCAGTGGGTGAGTCAGTTGCTTTCATGTTAGGACTCATCGGCTGGACTAGAGAACTGGCTATCAAAGACTTCAGGTAGCTGCAACGGATGTAGCTCTTCAGCTTCACCATTGGGATCTATCCATGGAACCTTGCCGTCATTTGAAACAAACATTAGACTCTGTGTTAACTGAGATTCTGTGCTATCAGTTTGCCAGTATGCTGCATGGCAGAATTAGGCTCACAGACTGTGGCGAGTATGATGGAATGACAGAGATGGGCAGCCAGAGTGTCTCATGGGAGAGGAAAACGGCCAAATCAAACAGCTAGTAAATGTTTACCAGGGACAGGATTCCACTAAGCAATTATTGTTGAACAACTACATTCCTTAAAAGACACTTAGCCATTTTTTTCTGACTCCCAAAATGTTTAAATTAGATCCCACTCTCCTGCCCTAGCTTTCCTCCTGTGTTCTCTGCAAAAATACAAGGCAAGAAATGGTCACCTCTTCATAGTGGCATGCATGAGTGAACTGATTAAATAGAGTGAATGTGTTTTTTAAAACAAAGAACTTTGTGGGCCGAAAAATGTGCAGACTCTATCCAAAAGGGAAAGAGGAATTAGGAGACAATAAAGTCTTATGATTTAAATATTTTGGGGACGCATTCAGCTATGGTTTTCTCTTTGTAAAAAGTACAAATTGGTTACCATAGGACAAAATGAGACAATTAACAAAATTTTACATTACTCAATGAACACTCAGAATGGTGGATTTCTTTCTACTAGATACAATTTCTCCTACTCTTTGACTTCCCTTCTTGATAACTTTTATTTCAATGCAATGTTCATTTGAACTTTAACATTGCACTGGCATTGAATACCAGCTCCTCTGTGACTGTGGCTTGAAAAATCAAATTTTCTAAACACACACACACACACACACACACACACACACACACATTTATATTATTTATATAAATATAAGTATAATATACATTTGCTTTTAGTAGTTTCTGTTGTATTAATCTTTGTCATACCTGAAATGCCTGCTCTGTGACTGGGCCCCATCCTTTACCCCTTTTTAGTTTCTAATCCCCTATGGTTTAAGAAGCACATAGCTAACATTCTTCAAATTTTGTGAAAACTGGAGAAAATGCCTTATGTAGTAAATATGCTTTACTGTCTGAATGTCAGGAGAACCATTTCTGTTGCCCAGAGGCCTTATTTACTTATGTAATGGAGGGACAAAAATTATTTGCTTTTAGATGACACCAGACTCTTTTTATGGGGAATTCCTTGACAACTACATAACTCTGGCACTAATATTCCAAGTGCTTAGACACCCTGGGGAGATTAAAATGAATGTAATCATAATACTTTTTCTAGCATGCATATATCCACACATCTGAGTGTGTATTCTCAGACATGGTGGTAAAAGGAAAATTTGTCTGTGTAAAGAACATGAACGTTTAGAGCGGTCACACACAGTTTTGAGGTTGCATTGCGTCTCTATGTTAACTAGTATTGTGACCTTTTTGTTTGTATGTATGTTTGTTTTGCTTATATATTCCAAAACAATGGGGTAAAGAAAATTCACTAGCATAGAAAAATGATCTCCATGAGAATTAAAGATGGTCAATTAAATGCCAGATAGAAGGATATTTTTTTTTAAAAAAAAATCAAAACTATTTCAAGAAATAGAGGCATCCTTGAAATTTCTTCCTGAGTTTTTAATTTTTTTTTAAATGTTCAATGACTTACATTTGAAATTTTTCTCTTGGAGAGAAATGGAAAATTTGATGTATGTTTTGTGCATAGTTTCAACATAACACCCACTCTTTTCTATAAGAAAACCCTTCATCCTAAAATCCTAAAGTTTTCTGATATGTAAGACATATTACTGGCTTTGTAACAACGTTCCCATGCAGGAAGCTCCTGCACTAAGTCAGCAGTGAGTTTTCACTGCACTTAAAAATTAAGAGCTTGGGGCTGGAGAGATGGCTCAGTGGTTAAGAGCACCGACTGCTCTTCCAGAGGTCCTAAATTCAATTCTTAGCAACCACGTGGTGGTTTGCAAGCATCTGTAATGGGATCCGATGGCTTCTTCTGGTGTGTCTGAAGACAGCTAGAATATACATATATTCTTATACATAAAATAAGTAATTCTTTTTTAAAAAAAACATAAAAAATAAAAATAAGAGCTTATACAATGGTTAAGGTGGACTCACCTGTTATACAAAGTATTCTGTCTCTCCTTTCAAGTAGATGCTGTCCAGTGTCATTCATTACATTGAAAAGATGCCCTAGAAATGTATATGTGATTTTCTATTTCTTTTAAAAGTATTTTAAGTGATTTGTTTTCAACCTTTCTGGTATTTTCATCTCTTTAGGTTCAGTTGTGTCAATGTCATTGATCAGTTGTATGTTTCTATGCCATGTGTGCTGGTTGGTGGAATAGTTGGATTTTGAGGGTGCATTACAGAGAAGGACATTGGGATTGTGAAATGAATTATTCAGGGATGCATTAGAGAAGCTGATGCCAACCTTGTGAACAAGTAGCAGTCAGTTTTCTTATGGTCACCTACTTAAATCACTACTCAGGGAGAGTTTCCCAGGGTCAGTTTAGTGTGCTCGGTGGGAATCTTACTGATATCGTCCACACAGTCTGAACACAGTGGGTTTGTCCAGCTTGGGGCTAGGCCCCTGTTCTTCCTTTGTCTCTACACATAGCCGTCACCTCATTTCCATGGCTACAAACAAGAAACAGTAAATTCAGACCAGGTTTCCTCTGCCCTTTGGCATTCTTCTGTGGGTTACACAACAAATTGGCTAGCTACTCAGAAAATCGGAGTGCCAGTCCCAAGGGAGATGCCAGTTGTGTGTCTCTCGTTGTAACAGTTCAACTAGATCAACTCCACTTTAAACATTCAAGAAATGCCCTCTTGGCACTTCCTCTGCCTTCTAATGCAATGCATTTCACAGAACATGAAAAGGGAAGCATCGAGATAAACTTCTTGGGTTATACTAAGAAGCTAATCCTCTAGCCACTTATAAATATTACTGGGACTATTAGTTAAGTGCTACCACGTGTTAAGGCAGACATTATAGGATCAAAATGCCATGTACCTCACGAAATAAATAGAGCTGCTACTTCTGGTATCATTAGAGATTTTTTTTTTTTTTTATATACTTGTGGTATGTTTTGAAGTCTATTTTCCTCACAAGGAACATGTTGTGTATGAATTATTAATTCATTAATTCATGAGGTGTTTGGCCCCAGTGATACAACAGTTTTATTTTTTTCTGGCTTGCAGGATTCACAAACGTGAAAACTACTAGCAGCAGCAAGTCAGTGCTGAGCTAAAAATAGAATTGAAGGCTTTTTGTTTTTAGCATCCGATTGAAGAGCTTTCACATGGAAAGTAAATTTGTGCTATTTGTGGTCATGATATCAACCGTGATTAGGAAAATTGCTTCTGACCTACTACAGATTTTAATTATTTAAATTGTTTTAAAGTGTAAGTATGCCATCTCGGTTTAGGGAAATATACTGCCTTTAATATAGTGTAACTTAACTGGAATTCATTCAGTGCAATTCAGAATAGACTAGGACACAGAGTGGACATATTAGGGAATCAACACAGGCACACAAGGAGGGCTCCACTCTCCTGTGGCTAGGAGTCTGGTTGCCACTCACATTCTGATGCTTACTTAGTGAACCAGGAGTCACTGAGTAGTTCGACCAAGATGAGCAAGGTCTTGAAAGAAGAATTAACTTTATGATGGTTTCTTCATTTTCTTTCTCAGAATTCTTCAAAGAGACACTGAGGAGATGGTTCCTTTGGTAAAGTGCTTGCTGTGGTAAAGATGGGAACCTTATAACCAGTAGCTATATAAGAAGCTGGGCATAGTGGCACATGCGTCTCACTCCAGAGTTGAGATGGTGGAGAATAATAGGTCTCTGAAGCTTGCCGGTCAGCCAGCCTCAGTTATACTCATTGAGCACCAGGTAAGTGAGAGACTATCTCAAAAAATGATTTGAAGAAGACACTTAATGTTAGCCTCTGGCCTCTGCATGTATATGTACACACATGCACACACACACACACACACACACACACACACACACACACACATACACACACACACACACACACAAGAATTCTTCTGAGGCCTTACACACCACTTGAAATCTTCTAAGAATAAAATTTCTACTGTACACACTATAATTATGTGATTAACAACAGGTTGTTTTAGGACTATCTATTAAGAATATAAAACAAATATACTTTGAGTAGATTACTAAAATAATAACAAAACAGAAGGTAGTTGCATCTAGGATTAATTGGACAATTGTTAACAAGGAGCTTACTAGGACAACACCAACTTAAGGTATATAAAAGTCCAAGGAATTAAGAAGAAAGAGAAGAGCCAAATAAGTACAGTTAGTTGGGCAGTGTTTATATGTAAACATTTTTTAAAGGACTGGGGTATTATTTATATCCAACCTACTACCAAATGGCCCCATATATGTCAATATAACTATAATTACAGTCCAACACAAAATTATAAACTTACTGAAAACAAGAGATTTAGTTTTTGTAACTAAATTGTAAAGTTCTTAAGAACTCATGAACATAGTAGATTAAAAAAAAAATCATGCTACAATGTCAAAAGGTTATACAAGCTTGTTTGAAAACTCTCTCAGCATTGTTGTTGTTGTTATTATTATTATTATTATTAATGCACACAGATACATTCACACACATGCATACATATCTGGTATTCTTGAAGTGGGTTCCCTTCTGTTTAAGATGCTTAGAAGCCACTAATAGGCTGTAACCCATGGCTGTCTTTCTGCCTCCACTCCTAGCTGTATCCAAGGATTATAGGTATGAATCACCACCTTGACTCTTAATATATTTTCGAGTCTCAATGCTTGTGTATCAGTGCCATTACAACCACAACGTTTGACTATGTCAGCATGAAAGAGCCAAATTATCAGTGGACAAAGCTCACGAATAAAACAATAGTGTACAGTGGAGAGACAGGGAGGTGAAAAGGACAGAGGAAACTATTTTATTGGAGACCCTTTTCCTTTTCGGATGATTTCAGCGTCTCAGTTATGAGAATACATGGACATTATTTTTAAGGAAGTATGCGCTAGTGGCTATTTTCATGATCATTTTCTAGAAGATATGAGACTGCTAATGAAGGCCATTTTGAGATGTGTGACAGCATTGGAAAGACAAATCAGTGAAGGCTTTAATGAGGGTTTGACAAAGGCTCTGGGTTTCAGGTGTTCTCAGTCCTGGATCTAGTGACAAGCATTTGGGGCCCTTAAAAATTGCTGCTTTCCTCTAAACTCTGTCCTCTGGAATGACTCTGCCCTCCGTACTATGATTCAACAGAAAATATGATGGCCGGTGTAATGCTTAGTTTCAATGGTCAACTTATGGAATTTAGACTTGGGCCTGTGACAAGGTTTCCAGAAAGGACTGACTGAGTGGCATGGAAAGACCCACCCTGTGAAGCAGGCAGCACCTTCCAAGGAGAGGTCAAGGAGAAAGCAGTGTCAGTGGTACCGCCTGCTTTCCCCTTTCTCTGACAGGTGGGTCTATCCCAGGAACTGTGTTTCTTACTGACATCAGACTACAGCTTCTCCGGCCTTTGAACACTGGAGATCTTCAGGGAGCTCTCAGGCCTCCAGCACTGATTTAGGATGCCAAAGCATCCAGCTTTGTGTAGTTACTGTTTCTTTGCTTCTCTAGTGTGTAGATAGCATTGGTTATGGTTGGGTTACAGAAGATTTCTATGTAAGGCAATGTAATAAATCCCTCCCTCTTTATATTTACATATACATACATACATATATATATATACATATATACTATATATATATATACATTACACATATGCAGCTTGTTGTATTCCCCTAGAAAACCCTGCCCAATACAATGGTTGCCCAATACAATGGTTGCCCAATACACTGTATAACTTGTCTTATGAACAACGTTGTGAATTCCTTAGAAGTTGCAGAGAAGGGAAGCATTATGGAGCAAATGACAAGGAGGTCCAGGACTCCAAGACAAGAAAAAGAATGAAAGGACTGAAGTAAAGAGGAAAGAAGCACTGCTGTCCAGGGGCAGACATATCCCAGGGAGTTAATCGTGATAAACACGAGGTGAGGGAAGATTCCTAAGAGACATTGTTTTTCCTTCGCATGGTTATAAAGAACATAATTGGTATTTCTGGTTAATCTCCCCAAAGCTGGTTTTTCACACTAAATTTCTAGCAACTGCTAACAATTTCCACTATGCATGCAGCCAGGAGCCTCTGAGATTGATACCAGACAAAGAAAGCCCTCGGGCGATCTCAGCAGAGAATAGTCACAGTACTCTACATCTTTTAAATAAGCAAAGAAGGAACAAAAGGCCTCTCTTGGTAAGTCTGATGGTAAGGCTGCAACTGTGAGGCTTCCACTCTGAGACAAATACTTGAGGTTATGCAATTTGTGTGAGGCTTCTGAGGAATCTCTATTTTGCAAGATTTATGACATTATGTTTTCTTGGCTGAGGCTATCAGACAAACAAAATCCTTTTAGACAGTGCAGTGAAAAATCTTTTCAGTTTGTTTCATGTTCCAAGCACAGGAGAAAGCCCATCATTCTTCAAATATGCCAGGCAAAACAGCCTCTGCTTTGGTTTCTTTTGCTCCTTCAATGACATCTTTTGATGCTACCTTTAAAATTCTCACTCCAGATTTCACTCACATTCTCTGCAAAACATTCCGTCATTGATGAAACAGTATCCAGATATGCTCCTTGTCTTTAATATCACTTCCCTGTTGCTGTGTTTGCTTATCTGCCTCTCTTTCTGGATAGACTGAGAGTAATTTGAGGAAAGCGTAAGAGCTGGATTCTTGCAGAGTGTCTGTTTTTAATTGCGCCGGAAAGCTAATCCTTCTGTTGGGTAACTAGAACCCCTAATGAGAGAGAGATCAACAAATGCTTGTTGCATTAAGTTGACAACCCTTCACCCACTTGGACGATTTCCTCTTGGCCAGTCCTGTGGAGGCAGCTTTAGTTGTATCAGTTAAAACTGTCTTGGTTTTGTATGTGTTTGATCAACTAAAAACATGTGAAGAATTTGCTTGCTTATGTAGTGTGCTTGGAGAGAGGATAAAGAAGGGTTATAATTAGATTCTCAAAGTGGTTGAAGACCAAAGCAATTGATAAAAACAAAGCATTACTGTCAGCCATGGAAAGCTAAGGCTTCCTCACTGTGCTCTGAAATTAGAATGGGATGATACATAGTTACTGTGTTATTGGACAATAAAAGACCAACTTATGGTATGCAATATTATGATAGTCTCCCTACAAACAGAGCAAGATGGCAACTCTAAGCAACTAAAACTACAAAAATATAGTAGAAGCAGGCAAGGTGGCTAGCTAGACAACATATGAAAACAGAGAATTCATTTACATTAGTAAAAGCACTCGAAAATGTACTAAAAGTTTCAATTCATCAGCAATAAAAACATATTATACTTAGAAATTTAATAACAAAACTTGTATAACATCTGTCAGGAAAATAATATAATCTTCCTGAAAGACATAAAGGAGGAATTCATAAACACAAAGCTCTGCTGTACTCCTTGGAGGGTTGGCTTGCTATTGCAGACATTTCAAGTAAATATATAGATAACCTCAACATTCTAAAAATGAGAATTTAAACAATAATGAGATTATATATTCTTTCAAATTGCCAAAGTATAAAACTACATGGAACATTTTTTCTCATTATTTCTGATAGGATTATAAATTCTTATAACTTTTTAGATGATAATTTTAAAATGTATAGCATCCTAAGTCAATAGTTCTGGCTTTAGAAATCTGTGCTACAGAAAGAGTCATCTTAAGGGACTGTAATATTGACATGTCAGATATGTAATAAAAATTGTTCATAGAAATTGAGTTTAAATTAATTTCCATCCATTGAGGGCAATGTTAGGCAAATATAAAAATGGTATAACAGCTGAATATATCCAACGATAAATCATGCTGTACATATCAAGTATACACAAATAAACGGAAACATACTGTCTGGTGTGGCTCTTTGTGAAAAGATGTTGTGCAGGAGAGATAGTTAGGTGGGCTAAGTACTTGCTGTGAGAAAGCATGAGGACCCGAGTTCAACGTTCCAGGGCCCGTGTAAAAGGCCAGGAAGGCCGCTGAGCATCTTTAAATGCTAGGAGACCGAGAAAGGCAAATGCCAGGGTCTCACTGTCCGCCAGTCTGAAGTAAGAAGCTCTAGGTCCAGTGAGAGAAACCCTGCTTGAAAAAAGAAAGTAGAGAAATTATTCAGGAAGGTACCTTAGGGTCAACCTTTGGCCTCTATATGAGAATGTGTATGTGAATAAACATGTACATAACACACACACACACACACACACACACACACACTCACTTACACACACACTCACACTCTCGCATGGTGTATGTATATAAAATGGATGTTAAAAATTTGTTTAACTGAGTCTTGGGCTTGGCAGATACAGCTGTTTCCCTAGGACTTGAAAAGTCAGGATTGTAGATTTGAGGCCAGCCTAGCCTACAAAGTGTGACACTCCCTTAAGTAAACAAGCAACCAAGGAAATACAGTTCAGATAGGTAAAAGTCTAAACTCTGAGCAGAAGTCATCTCTGGGAGTAGAATTCAGAGATCCATTACTTGTCATCTTCCACAACTTTGTGGCATGTTCCAATGCTCTGTGGAAATCGTTTTTGTTCTTCAGAGGACTATCCTGCAGGGCTCGCTAATTCCCAGTCATCAGGAGTTAAGGATGACTGTTTTCATGGCAGTGACAAGAGTCATTCTGATACATCTCTGAGCTTTCCCTCTACTGTGACAGGTCTCCTCGATCCCCCTTTGATCTCCCACCCTGTGCAGGAGTTTCAGAATGCGTGTCATTAAAGCTCATTTAACTTGAAGCACACAGCACGCGGGACGTGAAAAAAAAATGGAAGACCAACAGACACGTCTGCTTTTCCAAAAGAAAGATCTATTCCTCTGAGGGTCAAGGGGGGCAGGGGTTTGAAAGCTGGAATGTGAAATTTCAGATTAAGAGCTTTGCTTAATAAGGGAGAAAAGATCTTTCAAATTAAGACAAAAAGTTGTAAACTTCGCAGGCTTTGAGATTACCGCACTTACTAGTGTCTAAGCACTGCTTTTAGATAAGTTAAGGGGCTGGTTTAGAAACACTCATCAATGCATCACCTGTTGGGCACAAAGAAAATGTCCTCGTTGTTATCAAACACCAAAGAACCTTGAAAGAACCTCACCTTTCTTTTGGTTTCATCTCTGCTTTGATTGCACGATTATTTATTTCAATGTTAAAGACTATCTCGGCTTTTTACTTCTCTACCTATCAAGCTCACAATGAGTTATTTTAAAACACATTCCAAATATTTTATTTCACCCAGCTTCATGTTGACAGGTACAACAGTCCCGTCTTAGCTTCTGTTCACACAAGAACGCATTTCCAAACCCAAGTAATAAGAGGTAGAGAGAACGCTTCGCCAGCTCCATAGAGCCCAGTACCTGCTGAGAAGACTGTCAAATGTTCGACACGGTACTTAGAGCTGTATTATGGCAAAATGAAAAAAAAATGGCATGGGAGTGAAATTAAAAACTCACAATGAAATAGTTGATTAAGAAAATTAAGCCATTTAGCACAGAGCCGTCGTCAGCCTCCTGGAGGAGACCTTGGGAGACTGCTGGGGGCCGGCGTCTGCTAACCCGTTTGTCCTCGGTGGTGATGACTACTTAATTTTAGTCACAATGGACTCCTTTGGCATTCATCTAAATTTTCAGACCCCCTTTCAAATTTATTCATAAGTTTCCTCTTTCCCAGTGACCCCAACATACTTGGTGCTGGGAAAGGGTCCTCTAACAAATGGCATATCTGTACCTAAGCCAGAATAAAGCCTTAGGGGTCCTGAGGGCCAACTTCAGAGGGTCCCTCCTAGGGATAGGAGCTCAGGCTGAGCCGAGTCTCCTTGGCTAGACAGTTTAATTACCAGATTTTTTTTATAAAGTGGTTCAGGGAGAAGGGGGAGGGAGAAAATGATAAGAAAAGCTTTGAGAGAGCAGTGCTGAATAGACCGGGCTCACTTTTACCTCCTCCCTAAACCACTCCAGTTAGCACTGTTCTTAGATTAACGATGATTTTATTTTGGGGTCCACAGCCATATGGTTGACCTATAGAAACTTAGTCTGTTCCATGCTGGGTTTGTTTGTTGCTTTAGTCATCAAATTGAATTAAACAGCTAGGGTATGGAAGCTTCCAGAAATCGTGGAGTATGTCATCCATTCTTCTATATGACTTAGTAGTTCTTATTATTTTATGCAGTATACAATACAACTCAAGTTGAAATGTTAGGCTAATCATTAAGAGAATTTGATTGTGTAATTTGAACTAAAGAGGCTTTCCAGAAACAACAAGAAACTGTTAAAACAGACATAATTAGTAGAATTCTTCTCAAGCAAGAACCCCTTCCATATGATCGGTCGTGGACTATTCAATACTTGGGTTGAGGAAAATTTTGAATAAATGAGTTATTAATTCAATAGAACTAAGATTTGAGCTAGTATGGTGATATGACACTTGTTTTCTTCTCCCTGCTCTCCCCCTCGTTCTCTCGCGCTCTCTCTCCCTGAGACAGGGTCCTCTGTATTGTAGGTTGGCCTTGAGCTCAACGGTAATTTTGGGTGACCTTGAGCCTGATGTTTCTGAGTTTTCTGCATTTACTTCTGAGTTTGGGGGTTCTAGGCATGTGCCATCCGGTCTCGTTTATGTGGTACTGTCGACTAAAGCCAGGGCTTTGTGCGTGCCGGAGGAGCATGCCATCAGCTGAACTACAACTCTCGCTTGCTCTAACTTATCCACCCCCCCCCCCGCCCTGTGATCGCCCCTTCTTTACATCCCTCCTTTTCTTCTCATCTCTCCAACCTTTTCTTTAAAGAGCTGAAACTAAGATTAAATAATATTCACCAAAAAACTGTGAAAAAGAAAAAAAAAAAGCAGAAGTAGATTCATAAAGTGGAATTAAATAAACGGTAGATATTACAAAGAAGCTCATGCTTGCCCCGAGCTAAAGTCTGCCGCTTCCTGGAACTCAGGAAGTCCCTGTTGCTCAGTATGGATGATTCTTCACAAGTCCTCAGCATGTTACCAACTCCACTGACACTGACCCAGTGACCACAGCCTTCAATTCAGTTAGGGTATATGTTCTCAACAACAATAAAAAGTTGTAGAGATGATGGGTATTCCTGCCCAGGACCTCAGTCTGCTGCTGTTCTTTGTGAAAGCACCTCAGTCTTCCCCCAGTTACCCTTTCTGTCCATGAAAACAGATAATTCTCGTCATCACCAACATAGAACCTTGCATTTCATGGAGTCAATAGAAATAATGCAATTTAGAGGTTTCTGTCACCCAGTATCTTGAGAGATGTCAGCTGAGAAAATCGTTCTTTAAGGATTTTTGTTAAGGGTGCATGGTTACCATAGTCTGTATGGTTGTCTGCAATAGGCTGTGGACTTCCCTATGGGAGGAATTCACAGTCCACTCCGTGGAAGTCTGCCCTGGCCTGGTGACTGATTTGCTTCAGCCATGAGACGTCACTAGACAAGAGGAGTGTGTGATACAATGGTTCTAAAGCTAGTACATGTTGGCCACGTCCTATTCCCCTGTCTCTGTGATTTTAAACCCTAATCTTTCTCCCCTTCTATTCACAACCCTATATTTGCATAATAGTGTTCTATTTTGTGGCTCTTCTTGCCCATTCTTGGGTGACTCTTCTCCTCAAAAATGTTCAGTGACCTTCAGTGGTATTCCTCAAATTTTTGAAGCCTTGACTAGATCCTTTTTGTATAATATCCACCTCTCTGCTACATAATGAAATTATTTTCATCTAGTAATTGATAATCAATAGGTCTTAAGTCTTTGAAGATAACAGTTACAAAAAGAATGGGGTTGATTTTGATGAGTAGTGAGATTCATATCTCTGTGTGAACAATATTTAGTTCATATTTATGTGTGAACTAAAATTGGCACTTATCGGATAACAATAGTATAGCCACATTTTGTATTTAAACAAAAAATTAAAAATTCCACATTACCCTGGAGTAACTCAACTGGTTTCTTGAGTTTAATCATAGCTGTGCCTGCTTCAGGTAGGTACAAAAGACTCCCAGTTTGCTCTTGAGAGACTGAATCTGAATCTGGGAGAGTTGAGCCTAATTTTAAAACTTGGGGTTCCCTGAATTAATTTACTCAACAATGTTTACTACAGGATAGTGATTAGTAAGGGACTCCCAATAAATGTGCTAATTCAAAACATACATGACAATCTTAACATTAATGGCAGAAGTTTTTTGAAAGACAGACGAACACATGGTTTTGAAGAGTTTTTTTGTTTGTTTTAGTTTTATTTAGTTTTGTTTTAAATCACATTTATTCTTTAGAATTACAGACAAGAGGGGATGATCAGAGTCGGAACACCTGGCATTGCTCTAGCTTTAAATCTCTCTAGACGGAGCACCCCTTGCAGAGCTCGACCCGTGCTCTCATACCTTGATGGACATTGATGTTTGTCCAGCATTTAGACAGCTGAGTGCACAGTGATCTCTTATAACATTCCTGCTCTCTCCTTCCGTCCTCCTTCTCCTCTACTGACCAACTAGGATAGTAGACATTTTACCTTGTGAGCCTTCTTCCCTCTTGAAAGTTGCGCATGCCTGTGTGCGTGTGTGGGTGCATGTGTGTGTGTGTTCATATTTTACTCTGTCACAGTGTCAGTGTAAAGAACACAAGGTTGAGGACCAAGACTTTGCTAGCTTGTGTTTTTTCTCTATTGCTTCCTCATTGAATCTGGCTGCACTTGTGCTGGCTACATTGTGGAGTCAATGCTCCTGACAGGTATTACTGCTTCTGGGTTTGTGGAGAGCATCACAGTGTTGTGTGATACTGCCTCTCCCCTTGCAAAGCTGTAATTGTTCTTCCGTATTAAATTTTCCCTATGCAACACCTAGATGCTTTTGTTTAAAACCATCCCTCCCGGAACTGGAACAATTGAGCTGTGTCTGTTGCTCTCGGTTGGTATCCAAGGTCACATGGGATGGGCTCAGTCTCCAGTCCTTCCTTACCATTACCTCAGCTGTGAGTCTGAGTACTGTCATGAGAAGAAAATGTAGATTTGTTTTTATATTTTCTTCCTCCAGTTTCTCTTCAGCTGTCCAGACTCCTCTCGTGGTGACAATGCAAACCCGAAGCAGGGCTCGTGGCACAAGAATCTGGCTGAGGTGTCCGTTTCACCTCCAGTCCTGTCTTAGCGTTATGAGCAGCTCAGAGGTCAGGAATGCTGTTGTCATCATGGCTAGAGCTGTGTCCTGAAGAAATAGCAAGTTAAGGGGAAGATGACTCAGAGCTGCCTAAACCTCATTCTCTTCAGATATTTTAAGCAACAGAAAGTCGTAAGCAGCTGTTAGATATCTTTGCCTCTTTGTTCAGGCAGAGCTTACTTAGCCTGCTCCCTTTGGAAAGAAAACACTCATCATTTCCAGCCCATGCCAAACTCCTGTCTGAGAATTGTTAACTGCACACATAACCTGGTCCGTGCAACTCAGTTTATGGGGCTCATCTCATTTCCTAATTATTTACTGTTTTCTCAATGGATATTAAATTAATTAGGGGATGAGAATCTACCTTGTGTTCCTCATATTCTCAGCAAACTCAAAGTGTTGTCTTGGATACATGATAGGTGGTGCACACAAACCCTAATTTCATTTGCATAGGATTTTAGAACAAGCAAATTACTTCTACGCCCATTTTTTTCCTTTGAATTTCACTACAGCCCCATAAAGGGAGTTCTTTTATCTTTACTTTATAGGCCAAGAAACTAAGGATCAGAGAGATTAAGTACACTGGTAATTAGCAGAACCTAGCTTTATTTACATACATATATATTCTGAGAGCTTAATTGAAGGGCTTTAAGGATGTATATTTAATTTCTTTCCATTCATTGGATTCCTGTCCTCTATCTCCTTCCTCTGGCTCTGAAAGTACATAGAAAACAATTGTGTAACTAGCAAAAGTGTAGATCTACAACCTAATTATTTTTTCTTGAATACAGAAGAGCTTATCTGCATATGTAAAGAAAATGGCACAGGCAAATTTCCCAATTAATAAGAAATCATACATCTGAGTATTATTCAATATGCTGGAAGCAGGTTTTCAGAGAATTCAGGATGCTGTTAAAAGAATAGATGTTTACCTTACAGAGAAGGAAGAACATGCAAGAGACTATTTGGTTAAGTAAAGAAATTATATACTGTGTGTGTGTGTGTGTGTGTGTGTGTGTGTGTGTGTGTGTGTGTTGTGTGTAATTTTAATTGATTCCATCAATTCTGGAACAACCACCATTTTTGACATGATAGGAAATTAATTTTAAAAGTAAGTGAGCATTTGTGGAGTTTCAGCCACTGTGGGACTTAATCAAGACAACCCTGTTTTTAAGCTAAAATATTTGAGAGTGGTCGCCTTCTTCCTGAGAGGCTCAAGCTGCAAAATGAGATTCAGCTCAGATCCTATGACACTTGCCTTAATTATTTGTTAGGATTCATGGGTTCCCAATGTAGAATGCAGTTGCATATCTGGGCTTCTTCTGACAGTTATTGCTAGGCTAGCACAAACAAACAACCTATTTATATAACTAGAGTAAGAACTTAATCAAATTAAATATTAAAACCTATTAACATGGAAAAAGAAATTTCAGTTCAAATGAATGCGAGTGCAACTGCTGCATTTTTATCTGAGAGATTATAAAAGTGATGTGCAAACATTTTATGGCGCAATTAGAATCTTCATTAATTTCACTCGTGAAAAATTAACTGTACATTGATATTTGAGGGAGTTAGCTTAATGGATCTCCAAAGCGGAGGAAGAGCGTTCAGGCAAGGGTGGGGAGGAGAGGGCCCAGGAGAGCATTGTTGTCAATATAGAGAAATCTCTATTTCTATCTCCCAATTTAATCCCTCTGTTCCACTTACCGTGCATTAACCCGGAATAGTTCTCTGCACTCCACTGTTAAAAATAATGCATGGTCACTTAGATTTATGAGTACTGCTGCCTTCGAGGTTCTGTAAATAATGATAACATTACTGTCTGTTGCATTATATAAGATCACCTAAATTATAAGCAGAAGATGTATCATGTCATGGTCAAGTCTAATATATATAATTTACAGGCTTAATTCTCACTGTCATAAGCGTCTGTTGAAGAGGGCAAGAATAATGACCCTTATCTGGAAAAATATTTGAAGACTATGTTATTTTTTTTCTCTTATTATTCTAAATTTAGAATTTAAAAAATTATGAAATACAAAGGAACAGTATCTAGTAAGAGGAAAACATCCTTTGGAATCCCCCTTCTGACAAGATTATATTATATGCTTTATTTACTTATTTTTTGTTTTGGATGCTAGTGTGTGTCTGACACAATGAGGAACATGGCGGTCACAGTAGGGCTGGGCTGGGTAACTTCTCCTTTATTTTCTCAATATGCACTGTTTCATTCTTTTGGAAATATCCTGAAGAATTATTAAAGGTGCTCTAACTTTTATTCTACTCTTAAAGTCCTTATGCTTTAAGGTTTTGCTGTTGTTGTTCTTTAAGCCGTGTGTACCCTTTCTGCAGCTGTACCTAGTCATCTTTGCATATTTTTTCTCTCATTTAAGACAGAGTTTTCCATCTCATCTCAGTTCCCTCATTATTATTATTAGTCATATTACATAACAACTTTGGGTTATGTCGTGGTAATTTTACCATCTGTTAGGATTTTGTACAAACCTTTTATCAGGATCATGGAAAAGTTCAGGAAACTGAGGTGTTCTTTTCAGTTCACAATTCATTGTATATTCAGGAAACACAGACATACTTTTTCTTTGAGAATTTCATGCATTTATACAATGTATCTTGATCATATCTATTCCTTGTACTGCTCCAGTTTTTACCAGGATCCTTGCCTATCACATCTCTCTCCTAATGTTATCCCCTTCTTTTAAAATTATTATTATTATTATTATTATTTTGTTGTTGTTTTTTCGAGACAGGGTTTCTCTGTGTAGCCCTGGCTGTCCTGGAACTCACTCTGTAGACCAGGCTGGCCCCGAACTCAGAAATCCACCTGCCTCTGCCTCCCAAATGCTGGGATTAAAGGCGTGCACCACCACTGCCCGGCTTAAAATTATTTTTAACTCAGTAAGAACCGTTAGGGCTGGCGTCACACAGAAAAGGTGGGGCATCCATTGAGGCATGGTGACCAAGCAGTACTGCCAAGCCAAAGATAAGTGCCTCCCCCTGCCTTAGCTGCCTTCAACCGCCAGTGCCACCTCAGATGGAAGTGCAGTCTTAGAAATCCCACCCCATTCCATGCTGGAATTAAGTGGCTTCATCTTACACAGGTCTTGTGTAGGTGTTTAAATCCATGTATTTGCAACTATTCTGCTTTGGTCTGTAAATATGAATGAATCCGCTAGTGTATTAGCTGAGCTGTATGAAACAGATTCTGATTTAGATCAAAAGTTGAATGTTAACAATGTTATGATCCAACTGCCACAACCCTCCAATTCTCATTTGTTGTTAATTACATGCATATGCCTGAGAATTGCCGAGGGTTTTATGCATGTGTAGACATTCCTTCCTGATTAAATTTGTAATTTTGACTGTATTAAGAACCTAGTCCGTATGAATTAAGTCTTCCTTATGCTTTATTTTCTCTTCCACTGACCTTTCCTGACAAATGACACAATGATCTTGCTTCTGGCCTCACGTCTGCTCTGGGTATTCATAGGTTTTCATAGTATTTTTAAAGTGTATCTAAACTAAAATTTAACAGTGGATGGATCCTGTACCTTCATTTTTATTCTCTTTCTTGTGCTGTCTCCTAGTTTAATTGCTCCTTAGATTTTTCTTTAGATATCTCATTACATTTTCTATTCACTGCTATCATTTTAATATTAATATGCAATGCTTTTGTCATGTGTTCATAGCAGCAGCCTTGGTTCTGAGTCATGGAAAGAATCTCTTATCTGTGTAAGAATATTAACAGATCTGCTTTGAGAGTTAGTTTTCTTCTTGTCTCATATCTTTTTCCTCCATTTTGCATCTCACCTCCATCCTAATCGCAATGCTTGCTGATGATGTCTAAGAGTGGTGTGTGCATACGATGACTGGGAGCTGTGTGTCAGTGGTAGAAGTTGTCAAATGGAGGCCTTTCTGCAGCCTGCTCTGGTGCCACCTGCCCTGCAGTTATCTATGAACCTCGATTGGTCATCAGTGTTCCCAGAAAATGACCTTCGAGTCTCCAGCCTAGTTACACAGGGCTATTACTACGTAAATGGAATAAGGAGGAACAGGTACATTTTACTTTTCCTCCAAACTTTAAGATGTGTTGTTTTTTCTGTGAGGCATGGTGTCTACCATCATAAGTAATCGCTGTTTTCCTGCCATCTTTGACTAGTTGGAGTTATGGGGCTGGTAAAGGTTGGAGGAGCTACATGGCACTGTATTCTATTAATAAATAAAATTCTATAAATAAAAATTTCCTTTACCCACACCTTCAAAAGTGATTGGAGCTGAACAGACAAAAACCCTATGAGGCTTTTGCCTAGCAATGGGAACGTTTCACAGCTGCTTTCTTTCATGAAATGATGTTGTCTGCATTAGCACAATTCTTTCCTTCAGATGCTTCACTGCTGTGTTCCTGTCTGTTCTCCTTGTCTTGAGAGAAGCACGCTCTCAGTGACTCTCATCATGACTTCACAGGGTTCGTAAGAAGTAGATTAAAGGCACACAACCTATCTCATATTGTCCAAAAGAAATCCTAGCTGTTGTCTTTTGTTATTTTCCGTCTATTTCTTTCCTTTACCCAGCCCTGTTTTGTGGATGATATGTGTAATCACCAAATCATTTACAAAATGTTTCTTTTATTCTACTAAATACATTTTAAAACATTTTTTGTGTGTGTGTGTGTGTGTTTTTTTTTTTTTTTTTTTTTTTTTTGAGACAGGGTTTCTCTATGTAGCCCTGGTTGTCCTGGAACTCACTCTGTAGACCAGGCTGGCTGCAAACTCAGAAATCCACCTGCCTTTGCCTCCCAAGTGCTGGAATTAAAGGCGTGCCCCACCACTGCCCAGCATTTTAAAACATTTTAAATTATTCTTTATACTACTTTACTTCTGGAACTGGATCTGTAGGCTTCAATATTATTTAACCATGAATAGTTAATGTTTTGTTTTCTCCTTTCTCTTTGACAATAATAACAAAACATGTCTATTCGATACTTTCAAGTATATGAAACAGGAAATATTTCAAGTTATTTTCTATCTGGTCCTGATATTGTTGCACTGTGACTACATCAGAAGTGAGGGCAAATGCTTATTCGTTGAGTCTGAAGGAAGTAATTTCGTGGTCTACTGAATGCCAGTTTTGGGGGGAGCACTGTAGTCTATGCTTGAAAGAAAAGTGTCTGCTTAGCAAGTAAAAAATATTTGTAGTTAACTGTAAACCAAGCTCCTTGATTCTCAAATCATTTTTTTTAAATAACCATTTTCCTCCTTATTCATGATTCCTCTGTCAATAATGACATTCAAAAGATCTTATTTCTTTATTTTATTTTTTTTGACATTTAGAGAATTGGCCCAAAGAGCCAACAGCTCATTCATGTAGGTTGGAACAGTTCTTCATTCTGGGAGCTTGTCCGACCCTTCTTTTTATGGATATAACAATGTTTATATTTTTCCATATTCTTCCATATATTTTCTTCTTCAAGAGGCAAGGCACATTAAAGAGCTGCTCATTAAAGATTTCTGTTTAACCCACAGAAAAAACAAGGCCTGCAGAAGCGAATTAACTTTCTAAATTCCTGAACTAGTTAATGTAGTTTCTTTTATTAATGTGCTCTATCAACGCTTCTTTCCACTTAATACTGAGGATAAAACTGTCTTCCCAGACCTTATGATAAAATATGGTAATATTTGTGAAAGTGCCTTTTCAACAATGAAGTGGTTTATAAATGTCCTCCTTATTAGAGTTCATTACAATTTTCACAATAGCAGAATTCCTCTCAATGCCTGATGCATCAATTAACTATTACTGCTATTAACACATATCAGACACTGTTAGCATTTTCTACTTCAGAAAGGATTAAATATCCTAGCTCTTTCAGAAGAGGAGGCGTATATGTAAATGAGAAATCCAGGAGAGGGAGATCTGTATAGAAAGAAGCCACAGTTAGTGGCTTTGTGCTGGAAGGAGAAACTCTGAAAGCTCAACAGAGGCTATCGATGATAGATCACAGTGTGACATTTTAGTGGCACAGTGCATCCTCTGTGGCCACCTCTTCCTTGTCCTCTCGGGAACATCACCAATTTTTTGGTTGTAAAAGAGATTACAGTGGTTGGCTTTTTGGAGAGCCTGTGCATTCCTAATACCTGTCTTGCAGACGATTGTAATCCATTAAGTCTTAAAGAGGTGAATATTTATGCATACGTGGTGTGGTGACAGAGTCTATTGAGACATCATTAGAACACACCTGCACAGACTGGATATACTTGTTTGCTCTTGGACATTTACAGGAAAGCTTCTTGCTGTCGTTTGGCTTAGGGCTCCTACTTTTTTCTATCCATGGTTATATCTTATCAATACTTTTCTATGAACTGTCACTTCCCTTTAACTAGGAAATTGTAGATGTCAAGAACCAACTTAAGAAAGAAAAGAAGAGGTGTACAGAGATCTGGAGAGACTCAAGGGGGAGGTATGTCCTCCAGACTCTTGGACTTTCATTTTCCAGAAAATCTGTTTTCTTCACGGTGTCTAACCAACTCTCACATCCTTCTTTCCCCTCTCCATTCCTTTCTCTATTCCTCTGTTGTTCATTTTATCCTTCCCCTCCGTCCCTGTTCCCTTCCTTAATACGGAACATGACCGTGTATTTCTGCTTCCTTCTGTTGACTTTTTATATCTTCCCATTGAGAAGAATTCTCCAGGAAAGCATGTGTACTGCAGGGCTCACCCATCCTAAGAGAGTCTGGGCTCCATGTTCTTCCTTCGAGTTTATTGTGTGTCATTAGCTTGTGAGTAATTTATGCAATAGAAAGAAACAATAAAGTCATTTCAAACTTCAATTTCTTTTTCCCAATCCACTAAAGGAATTCATAAGTACTACAGTCTTGAAAAGCCAAAGACTTTTCACAGTGTTTCCAAATTGTGTTTGTGGTATCCCCATTGTATGAACTAAGGATAGATCTGAGTTTATTTTGTTATTTTTCCATGTGCTTCTATAGCTATATACAATGGTAGTGGTGACTTGGTTATTGTTTTAAATTTATACGAGATTTTGTATTATATTTTTGCTTTGTTTTATATTGTTCCAAGTTTGTATTGCAGCTATTTATTTTTAATTTTACCCAGTCTCTTTTTCTTGATTTAATCACTTTGCATTATTACATCAAAAGAGTAGAAAATTTTGTCCTTCAGCAAAATGGGAAAATATAATATCCTTCCATTAAAAATTATGAATAGAATGTATTTGGTTAGTTTTAAGTTATTTACTTTAGTAATTTTAAAGCCATTACTCTTTTTTTTTTTTTTTTTTTTTTTTTTTAAATTTTAGGAATTCCATCTCCCTCCTCCCCTTCCTGTATTAGATAATTTATTCACCCAACTTTTGAGTAGGTCAGGGTAGAACTCAGATCTTTACTCTTTAATGTAAGTAAAGTGCCAAATCGGTCGCCTTCCATTCTGAGGGATCAGCAAAATAATTTCAGATCATGGAATGTAGTCTACTGACAGAGTCGCGAAGGCATGGACGGGAACAGGTGGACAGCATTAAATGTTTTGTAATTTTAAAGTAATTATTTCTGCTTGCTTTGGCATCAAGACACAAATCCTGGAATTTAAAATAACATGAACTTCAACACAAAATGCAAACAAAGTATACTAGTGGGTCAAAGTGCTTTTGGGATAATTATGGGACTGATTTTTCTCAAGTCTATTTTTTTGAATAAATAATAAATGTCTCAGTTAATTTCTGTCACTATAACAAAATGATTGACACAATTAACTTATGAAGGAAAACCAAAAGACTAATTTTGGCTCATGAGCCTGCAGATTTTAGTCTAAGATCAAGCAGCCTTGTTGATGTCAAGCCTCAGAAGAAAGCAGGATATCATGCCCTGTGCTGGGGTAACACAGGGAACATAGTGAGACGACAAGATTGTTTTTCTATTTTTCCCCTTGAGATCACACCCCAGTGACATAAAACCTTTCCCCTACCTCTTATATCTCGAAGGTACCACTAGCATTCAGCAATGGCACTCTGGGGACCAGGGCTTTACAACATAGTCAAACACAAGGATGACAATCAGATTAGTTTTAGCTAGATCAGAAAGATGGAAGTGCCAAAATACTTATCTTTCCTTGTCTTTAAATATGGTGAACAAAAACTTTCCATTAACTAGATGTATACTTACTTTGTGCTTGAGAAGACACCAAAATGCTATCAAATGTCCTCTGAGTTCAGTTTCAGATCTTTAAGTTCTTACAGAGATCATTCATCAGTTGAACACCTTGGTTCCATCATCTCTGAATTTTTACACAGCTTATTCTGAAGAATAGCATGGTCAGTGTCTATGGTTATTACAGTTAGGTCAAAAAGTACAAATGGAAAAAAATGGAAAACAGTGTGTAACTTAGACATGCCAAGAAGGTTTATCATTTTGCAAATGATAAAACTGAACCCCCAACATGATAAATCATTTGCTCAAAATCCCTTTAACGAAGTGATAAAAAATGAGGAGAGAGGGCTTGACTTCAGTAAATATTCTTAAATTACCACAGTCATGCTTTTTTGTAAAGATCTTTTTAGAAAGTAAGATCATGTGTGATAAAGTCTAGCATCAAGAAAATTTTATGCAAGGTTTTATTGAAAGTCCATGCAACGTTTCATGGCCCTTTTCATGGAACATAATAAAACTCCTAAGGATTCTCAGATAGATTTTGAATTATGAAGAAGTTTTCTTAGAAGAGGGGTTATGATAAATACTAAGGATCGGAAAGACCTTTGGGAAACAAAAGTCTCCATCTTTGGAGACTGTAACCCAGTCAGAGGAGAACAGTCAGGGAGAGGCAGCTCTGAGGCTCGACTCAGCTTGCAAAGTTCACAGAATGGAGATGGTCTTCTGGGTGAAAAGAAAGAAGCATTTCTAAAAGCTACTCCATGGTCAAATCTGAAGCTCAATGTGCATTTTGAGGCAAAGCGTCAACAGATGGGAACAGTATTTACACGATTAATCGGAAGGTGGGTCGTGTAAGAAGCATTGCTAGGGCAGGGGACAAGGCAGTAGAAGAGAGAACGAAGGTATGACAAAGGCAGGGATAGAAGGGCACTTAGAGTGTGACTCACGGCAAGGGGTCTCCCGGATGTGACAATCGAGCTTATGAAAATTCTCTCCCTTTGTCTTTTCTGCCAGGTTCACCAATGCCATGGTAAATCTCTGAGGGGAACAGAGAGACCTGAGAAGGAGGTTTCAGGGTTAAGCTGAGAGTTTTTCTGTTTTTCTTTCCAAACGTATCAGCTTGAACTTCTGGGTAAATAAAAGACTTAACCCTTGACCTTTGTCTTTCCTGGCACCTAAGGGAACTTTTCATGCCGCTTTCGCCTCCAGTGTGCTTGAATATAATCAGGCCCATCTTGCAGGAGAAGCGGTATTATAATTTTGCGAGTTTGAAAATCACGATGGTGATCACCTTCGCATCAGCCACAATCTTAACAACCAGAATACCTAAAGCTTTCCCTGGCTCGGCAGTTCCTCGGACTCTTCTCTTCTCTGACTCCTTTCCAGACTTGAGCCTGGGCAGGCTGGGAGCTGGCTAAGAGTGTGCTGCCTGCCTGCCACACTGTGTGCTTGTTCTACACTGCGCTAGGATCAAAGCGTTCTTTCTTCTTCCTCTTCTACCTCTTCTCTGACTGCTTGGCTGCCTTCTCCTGCCGGGGGTCAGATTGGCCACATTTGTACTTTCAGTGCCCAGCCTTTCCATACAAAGTTTTCTTTGTCAATTAACAGAAGTAAAGGCAAATCTGCTCCATGTACAATGAACTTCTTTGAGAAGAAGGTGCATTGGGACACTGATACAATGACTCGGTGAATTTCCAGATAAGGAGGCTCAAAACATCTTGGTTTTATTGTCTAGAGATTAGCATTTAAGAATCTCTCTCTCTCTCTCTCTCTCTCTCTCTCTCTCTCTCTCTCTCTCTCTCCCTCCCTCCCTCCCCTTCCCTCTTTTCTTTTCCCCATCTCTTTCTCTCTCTCTCTCTCTCTTCAAATTCTCCTGGAAGCCAAGGTCACAATGCAATGGAGTGAATTCTGCCATTCTGTTTCCACATTCATATTTGAATCCTTTTGGCATCAGCACACACCGAGGTTAGGTTGCTGTTGAAACACAGGCTGTAGAATGTGTGTGCTTTTTAAGGCGGACAAATGAGCTGCACTACTTAACTTCATGGTCGCTGCCACAGTCCCCACTAGGCCCTGCTTGGGGGCACAAGGCCACATTCCTGGTAGCTGTGGTGAAGCTAGCAAGAACTGAAACATAAGTCCTCCTCTCTATCATGTCTCTTGGCAAGATATTAAGACCTCAGTGGTATTCATTCCCTCTTCAAGCCAACAGTTGGGAGGCTCATACTCAAGGGAGACGTGTGTTCAGAAGTGGTCTTTTGAAAACCTAGCGATCTTCGGGTATACGTTACACTTGGAAACCCTCTTATGTGACTTAATAGACAGTGAATTTTAGGGTGTGGGGAGGGCAGAAGACAAGAGATCTGCATCGTTTCTCTTAATTTTTCCTTCTTTTGTTATCATAGTAGTGCCAAGAAGACAGTGGCTTTATTTGACCTCTGCCCCAAGGGAGTAGTAACTCTAATGGGTTTAATTAACTATGTGGTATTGACGTAATTAGTTATCATGGTGATTATACTTCTTTAATAAAAGCACTTCATTTGGGATGCATCAGGGTTCCGGCAGCGGCCAAGCCCTTCACCTATATTTCATAACTGTCTAGACACTGGAACCATGTGCATATTTTACTAGCAGCCCTTGAGAGAGGTTATCTTGCATGGCTTAAGGTAATTGGGAAGTAATGATTTTGCCCCCTGCTTTCAGACTGGCTTGAGGCAAAGAGCAGAGAGGCTGTGGGGGGAGGGGTGGGTTCTCATTTTGTGTAAACTGAAAGGCAGGGGGGAAGGGCTGTGTTTTGGAATTGTTTCTCTTTAAGCTAGCTATCAGAGAGACAGTAACAGCAGAGGGAGTTTGGTGGTGATGGTAGTGGTGGGGGTTAATCTATGGGGGGAAATGCATAAATCTATTTAAATAAATGCACACAGTGTATAGAGACATAGGCTTGTATTTACAGGAATCCTGGCTGTCCAGTCTATTAACAAACACGGCCCATTTTGGTCTGAACAGTAGATGGCTGCTTAAATTTGGTCAGCAGGTGACTGGCAGTGTCCCTTTCACCACGGCTCAGTGGACAATGAAGTCAGATGCTATGTAAAAAAATAGGGCAGCGATAAAAGAAGACACACAGCACTCAAATGATTACCATATGAAAATGTCAATAATAATATCATGAAACCCCCCAAAGAGGAAAAGAACAAAAGCCAAAAAGATTTTCGAGCTGTGCAGAGGAGGGGCCACGGGGAACACAGTGCCTGAAGCTCCTTTCCTACTTTTTTTTTCTCTGATCAAACTTGGGTAATGGAGTGGGAGGGGGGAGGGCTGTGGACGGGTGGTGAGCAGGGGAGGAGGGGTTAGAGACGGAGCTGAAATAGACACAGATAGCACTGAGAAATAATAGGTGTGCACACAGTCTCTTGCAGGGAGACGCGTTATTTCTTTTTCTGTCTCCTCTCTCTGACTCCCCTTCTTTATTCAAACTGTGCTTTCTCCTGTCACCTCCCCCTGCAGCGCCGAGCAGCGTCCCCTCTGTGCCTCTCCCTGCCTGGAGATACATACTGAAATCACTGCAGGCATTTGACTGCTTCATGTTGCCCGGGAAGTTTTACTGTGGGTCTTAACAGAGCCAAAACCAGAAAGATGCACTTCTGAAAAATAACCCAACGAATCTGAATGAAGCGTTTCTGCAGTGGTACCTGCCAGCAAGACTTGTTCCTTTGCCACAAGGGGTGCTGGGCAAAAGCCTCTATCCCTCATTAAATCAATAAAATCAAGTGTCCTTTATTTTAATCTTCTGCTCTATAATCAAGTATCAGGGAAAGGGGCCCAGGCTGTTTTATCTCATTGTTTCAGAACAGATCATTTGGATGGAGCTGACAAAAGGTTCATTCCTTACCTTTGTGGAAATGTCAGTAAAAAGGCAGGTGCTAGGCATTTGGACTCTTTTGCTCTATACAAGAAGAAAAAGAAAGAAAGGAGGAAAAAAAAAAGAAGTGAGAGAGGGGAGGACTGGGGGAGGGGAGGGGCTGTGACAGGCTCGCTCCTTGTACTGGAGCTTTCTAAGACATTTTGTTTAGCTCGGTACTGTGTGGCAGCAAGGAAAGAGGTGGGATCTATTGTGTGCCAGCTGCATGAATCACCGGATTGAAGGCTAACAGCTTAGATCTTCTTTTATACAGTAGAGGGGAGATTAAAGCAGGGAGCTCATATGTCACAAAATAGAGGTACAATGCCTTTCTGGCTTGTTCTGTGCACTCAGCCAGCATTTGATCCAAATTTAGCCAAGGGGGAAGGAAATGCGTGTTGCTATCAGCTGGGGACTCGACAAATGTTGGACTGTAATACCCAACTTTTCTTCTCTCCTTCCAAAATGTCACCTCTCCTTTATCAGCCTCACTGGGATGGAGCCTATGCCTAGTCACAGACCAAGTGGAAATAAACACCCAGAGCCTGGCTAAATTATTCCACCCCTGCCTCTTCCTATTCTGTGTAATTGATCCACAGCAGAGGGAAGTTTGGTGGCTGGATCTTAACAACCTCATTTGTTTAACACGGATCTGTTGAGTGCTATAGGACCTACATTCTAGCGGCTAAAAGGCACATGCAAGGAGTCCAATACATATTTTCCTCCTCTCTTCAAGCTTGGATTTTATTAAGGAGATAAAAGGCAGGTAGACACACACACCCCCTCCATACATACTCTTGGGAGCCAAAGCAATAAAAGCAAGGGAGAAATTTTCTGAGACAACAAAACATGAAGCCAGAGAAGTGCTCAGAGAACCAGGGAAAAACCAATTCAGGCAAACTCATTATTTGAAGATAAACAGGGAATGCTCATAGCAGTAAGAAAGTGCTTTTAGGAATGAGCTGTTCTGAGTACTACAGGACAGGATACATGTACCGTCATCCCTATGTTATAGTTAAGGAAGCCAAAACCAGAGACAAAAGGAACTTGCCCAGAGTCACACAGCTAATGAGGCAAAACAGGAAGTTAAACTTAGAGCTATATCTGTAATCTACTGGCAAAGAGATTGAAGGAGCCAAGCGACCTGGACCTCTCCCCCTCCTTTCTTGCTCAATGAGTACTTCTGTCCCTAAAGAAGCTTCTAGGACTTCATCTATTTCTAATCCTACTGGATGGGTAGGCCCTTTTTCTTCTGATTCTCTCCCTTCAAAGGAACTTCATGTTCAAATCAGAAATACTACTGTTTCAAGGAGACTTCTCCTTGGCAGCTTGTCTAAGGCTGAATAAGTATTAAGTTGTAGACATGAGTATCTGTCTATTGTTTGAGGCCCAGTCCACCTCCCACTCTTTCTCACTAGTAACTCAGGTCTTTTCTATCACCTCAAGGATGCATGAATTCCACAACTGGGTGATCCCTACCAGATTCTGGTGCAAACTTCAGCCCATCTACTGGGCACCTGTGTCTACTGAACCCTCTTTCAAGGGCATGTTTGCGAACCCTCTGCCTACTTTTCTCAATAGTAGATTCTTCTTTAGAAAACAGGCTGTTTTCAAGTAGATAAAACTGGAATAAAACTAATACTATTTAGATAATTTGTGTACACACACAGGCTCACAAACACATGCATACACACTGACCCACACAGACAGGCAGACAGATGGACAGACAGACAGACAGACACACACACACTAGAGACAGTGAGATACACAGAGAGAGAGAGAGAGAGAGAGAGACAGAGACAGAGAGAGAGAGAGAGAGAGAGAGAGAGAGAGAGAGAGAGAGAGAGATTATATTTGAGACAGAGTTGTACTTTATAACCCACGATGGCCTCTATTTAGTGATCTCCTGTCCTCTGCCTTTTAAGTATTAGGGACTTTAGGTGTGTGCTATCACGCCCTACTCTCAATTTGGATAAATTTCTGAGAAGTGTCTTCTCAAGCTTGTATCCACTTTCTAATTATATTGTCTCATTATTGAGCTATCTGAATTGTTGGTCTGTACTTACTGTGAGGTATATGTGTACAGGTTTTGAAAATACTTTTACTCAATCCATAATCCATTTTTTCTTTTATTGGCAGTATATTTGAAGGAGCCTATTTTTCTGTATAAAATTTGTGCCTATTGCAAGATAATAAGATTTTTTTTCTTCTGGAAGTAATATAATTTAAGCTCTTAAATTTGGACTTATCCTTGAGAGTTGACTTTTCTATATGATGTGGGTTAATAACTGAGTGGGTGTGTATATATGCATGTGTGTGTGTTGTGTAGCTGTTACAATGCCATTTGTTACAGAGAGTTTTCTTTCCCACATTGATTTACCTTAGCACTTTTGTAAAAAATCAATTGACCACATAAATAAGGTCTATTTCTAGGCTTTATTCAGTTTCCCTAAGTTATATGTCTATCAGTAGGCTAATACCACATTATTCCCTCTTGGTTCTTGCAGCTCTATAATAAAACCTGAAATCAGTAGGTGTAAGTTCTCCAACTTTGTTTCTCCACTTCAGTATAAGATTTGAGTCACCAGTCTGTACAAAATAGCTTATTGATTCTATAGAATTATTTTGGAAGCCCTGACATCTTAACTCTGATGTTTTTAATCCACTAATATATGACTCTGAGTTATGCTTGTCATGTTTTTCTCTCAGCAATTATATGATCCAGTATAGAGGTTTTACAATTATTTTTGGTAACTTTATACTGACACATTTGGAATGTTGCATGCCATTGGTCCTTCTGGAATTTTCTGAAACACACTCTGCATCCCTCCTTGGTGATGCTCTGAGTATCAAATGCCAGGTGCACTTAGCCTATTAGACCTACTTGAACTACAGCTTGTAATGAAGAAGTAATTGTAGAGATTGCTTATTCGCTTTCTTTCAGGGATTATAGTCTTTAAGTACATGATCTTTACTCTTTTTGTTTGTTTGTTTTAAGGTAGGCGTATAAATCTGGGCCCTGTTAAACCATCCTGGCCAGAAACAGAATTCTCATTGAAAGGCTTGACAGTTTAACACAAGTATGATACATTTATGAAGTCACCTTTCAAAAATGACCCTCAAGCATATGGCAGATTTCAACTTTATACTGGCCAATCTCCCATGATTTTCTTCCTTCCCTGTCAAAGTTGTCATTTTCAATACTTGGTCTCATTTCCAGTTCAACCCCCTTTCCTTTTTCTTGTGGTCTACCAAAAGCATCATGGCATTTTACCAGCTCCTTAAATTTGGAGTTATTACTGAACCTTTGCATTTTCTTACTCTTCATGCCTGCTCCGTTAAGAAGTCCTGCATTAAAAAAATACTCTTGTGTTGCTTTCCTTTACAACCACTGTGTTCAAAAATATTTCTTATCACATATCTTTATTTCACAATATTTTTAATGGGATGTTCACTATAGTCTGCCTCCTCGACCCTCCTCATCTTGCATCAAACGTCATTAACTACTGGCACAAGTTTACAAAAGAAAATGCAAAGTACTTAGATTGAATTGTGTGACATAGTCAAAATGTATCCAAGTTTTCATAGCCTGTTTTTTGGTCAGATTTTCTTCATAGTATCTTTCTATTTTGACTTTTGTCCCTATATTTATCTGTCTTTCCTAGGACTTACTTCTGTAACTTTTGCTCTAACCCCCACTTAATGATAGAAAGATGCTAACATTAACCTTCCCTGAAAATTGGGACTAATTATTTACTTCTGAAATCAGCATTTAATCAGACAATATCTTAAATTGTTATCCATTGATCTGGGCTGGCCTTCCAGCTATTGTAAATCATTTTCCTGAAGCTTGTGTGAATCATAGCATATACAATATGCATGCAGCCATGAGTTAATCTCTCTCTCTCTCTCTTTCTCTCTATCTCTCAGATTGCTTTTTTCCTTCTTATCCTTAATTGTGGCTGTAGATGGATCAAATGGAGAATGAGAGGTCAGAAAGAAGAAAGGGGAAATGAATGTTCAATACCTTGTAATAAAAAAAATAATGATATAAAAATGTATATAGCTTTTTAGGTCTGGATAGAAATATGACTATGCATTCAAACTCCCAAGGAGTCTGCTGTTACAACTTTTATTGTAAGATTGATAAATATACTGCTTAAAATCAAAATGTGTTCATGGTCTTGCCAGGGTTCAATTCTTGGCTCTGAGCTTGCAAGACATGTGATTTAGGCACTTCATTCACAAGGGTCTTCATGCATCAGATGGGATAACATTAATCCCCACTTAACAAGACTGCTGTTAGCTTTAAATGAGATAATCCTCGTGTCAAGTGGGCTGATGGAAGAAAATATTATGTCTTGATGATATTTTCAACCAGCTCTAATTTGGCAAAAGGAAAAAAAAATTTGAATGAGACAGAATCTTGTGCTCTTGGTTAAGAACATAATTCAATTCAGGCCACCATTCAAAGAAAAGTGTCCACTAGCTCAGTGTGGTAATGCAAGTCTATAATTTTAGTACTTGTGAACCTGGGGCAGGAGCATCACTGAGAGATCAAGGCTGGCCTGCATTATATAGTAAGTTCCTCCCAAGCCTGGGCTTCAGAGCACTCTCCCATCTCAAAATGGAAAAAGAAAGAAAGAAACAGATGGAAGCCAAACCATAGAAGTTTTGAGTCTTGGAAACCACAACTGGGTAAGTTGCCAGGAATTCAGTCTAAAAGCTAGTGCACATAACTTGGTTTTGACGTGCTTTGCTCCTCTGGTTTTTCATTGTCCACTTTCTTCCCCGTCCCCAGTTTCCATTAGGCTGATCTCATGACCTGACCAATCACACAAGCTCTGGCATACTTCACATACCCAATAAGATTCTCATATACAAGTGTGTGCGTGCATGCAGACAGACAGGGAGAAGGAGAGAAACAGAGAGAACAGGAGGAATTGGAATTTCATTGAATAATATACAGAATCTATTTCTTTATAAGACACAAAGAAAAAGTCAAGCTAGTTGCTGAATGCACAGAAGATGTGTAAGACTCGGCTTAATTTCTCTGTGCTTGCTTGTAATCACACTCAAATCAACTTGTTATGTGGCTGTGGCCATTATATACCTGTGGAGGTCTGTGGTATTTCACACTGGCTTTGTCTCACACACTCCTATGGTGGAAATTAGTATTCCGTTAAGTCTGCATCCACTGATCCATAACGGCACCTTGGCCACATAATCATAATTCTCAGTAGAAGTTTAGGTGGAGGCTGTTTCAATCAAAAATTCGAAAAATGTAGAGAAGCTTAATACTTACCGGAAAAGACATCTAGGTCAGATTTCATCACCTCTAATTTTCATGTTCCTATTTTTGCTCTCACCTTGCCTTGTTCCATCAAGCCATCATCAGCGGTACTGATTAAGTATTCTCCCTGCTTACAGCTGTGTTAGGATTTTGATGACATAAATTAATTGGTTATGGTTTCAGTCATTTGGAAATTTTCTGAAAGATGTTACGTCTAAGCCTTTTCATATTTTAATGTTAAACCATGTTAAATGTTAAAACGTGTAGTGAAACCCTATTTAATCACAAATATTTTCTTTAGCTCATTTATGGATAAAACAGGGCAGGTATTTTGATACTCTGTCATCAGTCAATGGCATAAAACTTAATCGGAGAATGCTTACAGATGTATAATAATACAATGTGCAGAAAATTAATTTAAAATATTTTGGAAATGTAAATTTTTGAAGAAATGGGCAATTGATTTTAATTTTAAAAAAAATAAGAAATGAAGTTGAAGTCGAAAGCATATAAAATATTATTTCCATTTTTTCGAGTTTTTTAACCTCCTACCCCCATTATGTGAATGTTTCTGTATGTGAATAAGTGCATGTAAATGCAAAGCTCACAGAGATCAGTGGCATTGGATCTTGGAACTTAGAGTAAAAGACAGTTGTGAGCTGCCCAGCGTTGATGCCAGGAACCAAACTTGGGTCCTGTGCAAGAGCAGTATGTACTTCTGTTGTGCACTGAGTATGTACAGGTGTGAACTGAGCCATCTCTCCAGACCTCCTTCCTCTTGTTTACAAATAAGAGAGAATGGGTGGTATTTTAGGTGGTGTACTTGGAGTTAAGACAACAAAAAAGTATCTGGTGGTCATTATTATGCACCAAACACTATGTTTTATGTGCATTACTTCATTTATGAAAATTCATTCATTAAATATATCACTTTGTTCATGCTTTAGTTAGGAAATGAAAACTCAAGAGAGTGTAAGGCAGCTGCAGGGCAAGGATTTAAAACATCCATTCTCTCCTGAACCTAGATAGAAGAGTCCATTGTCCATGTATGTCAGTGCATTCTCAATGGAACAGCAAAAGATAAGGTCAAGAACACATGTGCTATGTGTGTTAAGGGTGGGTAATTCACTTCTGTGAGGTACTGTACAGTTTATATAGAATAGTCACATTTTCATTTTCTTCAAGGCTCTCATTATTACTATGGGTCAATGTCATCATTATTACTCCCATTTTCTACGTACAGCTGCGAATGGTGGACACAGAGCTAATCATGCAAGTTTCAGAGCCAGCAACATGAGCACAAGTTCAAACTCAGGTTTGTGATTCAAAGTCCTCTTCCTGTGTCTATTGCATTTTATTACTTCAAATAAAAACATATTATCTTTGAAATCAAGGATTTTTAAGGGTATGCGTTGAGATTACGGTTATTAATTTCTCCTTTGTAAAGAAGGAAAGAAAGTGGAAGGCAATCCTGGAAGACCTTGAGGAATATGACACCTCTTATGGTATAATTTTTGGGGTCACTTATATATTCTATCATATCATCTGTGAATAGTGATGCTTTGACTTTTTCTTTTCCAATTTGTATCCCCTTGATCTTTATTAGTTGTCTTATTGTTCTAGCTAGAACTTCAAGTACTATATTGAAGAGGTACAGGAAGATTGGGCAGCCTTGGGTTGTCCCTTATTTTAGTAGGATTGCTTTAACTTTCTTTCCATTTAATTTGATGTTGGCTATTGGCTTGCTATATATTGCCTTTGTTGTGTTTAGGTATGTGCCTTATATACCTGATCTCTCTTAAGACTTTTAACGTGAAGGAGTGTTGGATTTTGTCAAAGACTTTTCCAGCAGCTAATCAGATAATCATGTGTGTTTTTTTTCTTTTATTTTGTTTATATAGTGAATTACAATGACAGATTTTTGTATGTTGAACTATCTGTGCATTTCTGGATGAAGCCTACTTGACTATGGTGGATGATGTTTTTGCTTTGTTCTTAGATTCGGTTTGTGAGTATTTTATTGACTATGTTTGCATCAATATTAATAAGAAAAATCATTCTGAAATTCTCCTTGTTAGGCCTTTGTGTGGTTTAGGTATCAGGCTAACTGTGGCTTCAATGAATGAGTTTGGTAATGTACCTTCATTTTCTATTTTGTAGAATAGTTTGAGGAGTATGGGTATTAGCTCATTTTGAAAGGCTGATACAGATAGGCACAAAAGCCATTTGCCCCTGGGCTTTATTCTCCCTTAGAAATTATTAGACTGTTTAGATTATTTACGTGATCTTGATTCAATTTTGGTAAGTGGAATCTATCAAAAAAATTTTGTCTGTTTCATCTTGATTTTTACAGGCTTTTGAAGTAAGACCTAATGATCCTTTGGATTTTCTCAGAGTCTGTTATGACCCCCTTTCATTTCTGATTTTGTTAATGTAGTATTTGTTTCTCTGCCTTTTAGTTAGTTTGGTTAAGGGTTTGTCTATCTTGTTGATTTTCTCAAAGAACAAGCTCTTGGTTTTGTTGATCCTTTGTATTATCCTCTTTGTTTCTAATTGATTGATTTCATCTTTGAATTTGATTATTTCCTGCCATCTACTTCTCCTGGATGTGTATGCTTCTTCTTGCTCTAGAGCTTTCAGGTGTGCTTTTAAACTGCTAGCATTTTAAATGCAGTGCTTAGTGCTACATTTTCTTCTAATACTGCTTTCATTATGTGTCCCATAAGTTTGGGCATGTTGTACCTTTATTTTCATTGAATTCTAGAAAGTCTTTACATTTTTTTCTTTCTTTACCCAGAGGTCATTGAGTATAGAGTTGTTCACTTTTCATGCTTTTGTAGGCTTCCTGTTGTTTCTTTTGTAGTTGAAGTTCAGCTTTAATCCATGGTGGACTGATAAGTTACAATAGGTTATTTCAATCTTAAATCTGTTAAGACTTGCTTTGTGACAGAGTAATCAATTTTGGAGACGATACCATGTGGTGCTGAGAAGAAGGTATTTTCTTTTGTGTTGGATGAAATGTTCTATAGATATCTGTAAGGTCCATTTGATTCATCATGTCTATTAGTTTTATTATTTCTGTTTCATTTCTGTTTCAATGATCTGTCCATTGGTCATAGTAGGGTATTGAAGTCTCCCACTATCAATGTGTGCAGTTTGAAATATGATTTAAGCTTTAGTAATGTTTCTTTTACAAATGTGGGTGTCCTTGAATTTGGGGAATAGAGGTTCAGAATTGAGACATTATCTTGGTGAATTTTTCCTATGATAAGTATGAAGTGTCCTTCTCCATCTCTTTTGTTTAATTTCGGTTGAAATCTATTTTAGTAGATATTAGAATGGCTACTCTAGCTTTCTGCTTAGATCCATTTGCCTGTAAAACATTCCCGGCCCTTTATTCTGAAGTAATGTCTGTCTTTGTTTCTGAGGTGTGTTTCTTGTATGCAGCAAAATGATGGATCCTGTTTTCACATCCATTCTGTTAGCCTATGTCCTTTTATTGGGGAGCTGAATACATTGATGTTGAGAAATATTGATGATTGTTAATTTCTGATAATTTTAAAGCAGCACATATGATTAATGTAGGGGGAGGCAGAGAAGAGAAGCCAAATAGCTATGCAACTTTCTTTGAAGATTAGACCTGATTTTGAGGCTGGGAAATCTTCACTCACTTAGTTATTCTATAAATGTTCAGCGAGTTCCTACAGAGTGGGAGATGCTATCCTAATTGTGAGTCCTTATTACCTATCAGTGGTAATGGCAGCATAACCACATACGCCGTCCTCTCTTTTCTTACCAGAGCTTAAAGCATTGTCCTCAAGGCATGGGAAGTATTTTGATCAAACGCACTTTATTTTGGTATTTGGGAAGAGGAACAATGAACAAAATGAGAATGGAGAGAAGAGATAACTTTAGGGAAGAACCTTTGTTTATTTTTCTCAACTGTGTTTCTGCGCAATGTGGAGGATTGGACAGTAAATAGAGATGAACTAGTATACAAACATTAGAGTGGAGAGTGTGTAAGATAGTGTAGACACAGAAGTTGATTTGAGGTAAGAGTTGAATAAGAAAAAGGTGGAGGAAGAGGAAGAGGAAGAGGTCTGTGTGTGGGAAGCAGGAAAAAAAGGAGGAGGAGGAAGAAGAGAAAGATGAGGAAGAGAAGGAGGAGGAGAAAGGAAGAAGAGGAGGAAGAGAAGGAGGAGAAGGAGAAGGAAAAGAAGGAGGAGAAGAAAAGAAGGAGGAGGAGGAGGAGGAGGAGGAGGAGGAGGAGGAGGAGGAGGAGGAGGAGGAGACAAAAACTGATACGGGGGAGCCTGGCTCAATGGGCAAGAGAGGTTGCTTTGTATGAGGACCTGAGTATAAATCCCCAGGATGCATGGAAAAAGCTAGGTGTACCCATGTGTGTCTGGGATCCTGGTTCTGGTGTGTGGGACAGAGAAAGGAAGATTTCTGAGTCTTGTTGCCTGCCAATCTAGCTGCAAGTTCAGTGAACTGTTTGTTGCCTATCTCATGGGCATATGGTGGACACTGATAAAATTGAATGGTCTATATGGATGTTCATACTCTTTCTCTCTCTCTCTCTCTCTCTCTCTCTCTCTCTCTCTCTCTCTCTCTCTCTCCCTCTCATGCACACACAGATGGACACACAGACACATAAACACACGTGTGTGCACATACAAACACACACACACACACACATTTGAAGACAAAGACATCCACAAGTGAAGTGCCAAGCAGAGAGCAAAATACAGTGCATTAAATGGAGAAAGAGAGAGAGAGAGAGAGAGAGAGAGAGAGAGAGAGAGAGAGAGAGAGAGAGAGAGAGAGATCTATTTTTTCTTTCAAGACAGTGTTTCTCTGTGTAGCCCTCTTGCTCCTGGAATTTATGCTGTAGACCAGACTGGACTCTAACTCTCAGAGAACTGCCTACCTCTGCCTCCTTAGTGCTGTAATTAAAGGCATGCATCACAAAGACCAGGTCTAGTGAGATCTTTTCTACTAACAGAGTGGGGGTTTCTTCAGGGTAATACATGTTCGTGTAATACTAAGCTATTTTTTTTATCTCGGACTGCTGAAATGACAAAAATATCTTCTGCTAACAACATTGATTCATAATGAGAATATCACTCCAGGAAGTTATTTCCTCTGCTTTTATGTTGTAACTAAGGAAATACCAAAAGTATGAAGGAGATACACAGACTTATTGAACTCTGAGACTGAAGTATGTAGAATTAGATGAAGAAGGTCATAAGATAAATAAGAGCTTAGAGCAATAGTTCCCAAAGGTTTACTGGGACTTTTGAGGATCTTTGCTATGGACTGAATTTTATGTCCTCTCCTAAATTCTTGACAGTGTGAATTTGGTTGCCATTGAGACAGTACAAGATGGGTCCTTAGAGAAGTCATTGGGCTGTCAAAGCTCTGCATTTATTAATGCCATCATACAATGGTCATCTTTTCAAAGCAAAGTGAGTTTGTATAAAAGGGAGAGGTTGCCTTTCTTTTATGTTTTCTGTGTCTTGCCTTCCTCCTTGAGATATATTCTTCTAAGGCAGTTGTTCACCTTGGTTATGATTTCTTTAATCTCATGTGTGTATTGACATTCCTTTACTTACCTTGAAAAGATATCTAAATCTCTTGTTCATTCCAAAAATGTACTGTAGGATGTACATGTTCTGTGTATGTCTTAAACTAATATTTAGTTATCATGTATATGCTTTGTAATTGGTTTTTTTTTTTTTTTTGCATTTTGTGTATAATCTTTTGGCTTTCCTGCCAGTACCCTTTGAAACATAGAAGTTTTTAATTTTCATCAAGTCCAATTTATCAAAGTTTTATTTTCCTCCTCATGTTTTTGATGTCTTATCGAAGAAATTGTGTAATCTAGATCACAAAGATTTATGACAGTGTCTTTTTCTAACAGCTGTATACTTTTAACCATGCACTCTGTTATACACACTTAAAGCTTTGATCTGTTCTGAGGTTATATTTGTATACGGGTTTTCATGGGACCACATACATGGATATCTGTTATTCTTGGGCACAATTTGTTGAAAGGTTAGCTTTGCTTACTTGGAATTATTTCAACACCCTTGTTAGAGATTAGTTGACCATCAGCATAGAAATTTTTAATTTTTTTCTGAGTCTCAATTCTATTCTATTCTATGTCTGTGTTATACTGACTTAATTATGCTATATATTGAGTTAAATCTTGAGATGAGGAAGTATGGATCTTGTAAATTTTAGTCTTATTTGGCTTGTTAGCTTGGTGAGTTCAGGTTTCTTGCATTTCTATGCAAATTTCAGATCAGCTTATCCATGTGCACAAAAAAGATGGTTCAGTTTTGATAGAATTGCATTAAATCCACCCTGTGCATTATTGTCATCTATTAATCATGTGTTTTTGTCCTTTTTCTCTTAATATGGTTTATTAAGTAGTTATATACTTTGATTATTTTAAATATTTATACAATCTTGTATTCTTGGGATAAATTTTATGTGGTCATGGTGTATAATTCTATCATAGGTTTTTGGATATACTTCCTTAAAATTTTTTGACTATGTTTTTTGAACCCATGGCATTAGGATTGATGTGTGAAAATTGGTGTGTTGCTGGTGGATAGTTTTTATTGCTCACAACCTGGTTACTAACGCAAATATATTACAATACATATTTCCTGAGAAAAGTTATTGAATATAACCCTATCAGAACTCTTCTGTGTTTCTCCAGACAGGGAAAATACTTACAGTTTGATATTCAAGAAGAAAACCAATAAATTTAGCTTCAGACTTCTCTAGAACTATATCCAATGCTAGCAACTATGAATTACATATATTATGTAATGCAATTATATTAATTATATTAATAATTTATTGAACAAATACATGTGTTCAAATGAGTAAAAACTTACATATTTAGTACAGCAGCTTGTAAAAACAAAATAATAAGAAACTTTAATATTTGCTTATGAGACTGAATAAATTAAAATTCATATTAATGCCATTATGACTGTGAATGGAAAAGTAAGAAGAGAGGGACCAAGGAGGGAGGGAAAGAGAAAAGAGAAATAGAGATTATATATATTAGTGCAAGAAGATCTCCAAGACATTTATAACATATCAGAAAATGAAAATGAAGAATATTGCATATAGGGTGCAATCACATTGTTATAAAATGAGAAGGTAATGTACATTGTTTGAATACTAGAAACATACCAAAGCCATCTGTATTTGAGAGCGTATTTATATAAGGGTTTAAGGTATAGATTTTTGCTGTCTAAAGTAGATTATTTATATATTATATAGCTTAAAAATGAGAATTAACAGATCTAGCCCCCCTGCACATATGTAGCAAATGTGCATCTCAGTCTTCATGAGGGTTCCCTAACAACTAGTGTGGGGGCTGTCCTTAAGTCTGTTGCCTTCCTGTGGATCCCAGTCCCCTAACTGATCTCCCTTGTCTGGCTTCAATGGGAGAGAATGCACCTAGTCTTACAGTGACTTGATGTACCAGAGTGGTTTGGTACACAGCAGTGGAGGGCTCCTCATTCTCAGAGGAGAAGGGGAAAAACAGATGGGGAAAGGGACTGTCTGAAAGCAGGTCGAGGGGGAGGGGGCCAGTGATCAGGATGTACTGTGAATGAATGAATAAATAGATAAATAAATAAATAAATAAATAAATAAGAAACAAAAATATTAAATTATAAACAGCTGCAACCACCACTAACATGAAAAATAAAGAAAAATAAAATTACTGTAGAGAAAAGCACTTTTGGAAGTAGATAAAAGGACAGACAATGAACAACAAAATATTATATAAGTTTAAGGAATAGTGAGAACTATGAAAAACCATAAAACATCAGCAGATGTAACACTGATGTAATAGCCAAAATTTTCATCAATTCCTACAAATGAAATATTTCTGTAATAATGGAAGATTGTCTAATAGTTGATCAAGAGTAACACATGTCCCAGAGGAGTTAACCCTGATTGATTATTCTGAAAGTAGTTCCTGAGAAAAGTTATTGAATATAACCGTATCAGAACACTTCTGTGCTCCTCCAGGCAGAGAAAAAACATACAGAGAATTTGATATTCAAGAAGAAAAAACAATAAGTTTGGCCTCAGTCTTCTCCAGAACTATGTCCAATGCTAGCAACTGTGAAACAGCTTCTACAATGTTCTCACAGAAAAGAACATCATCATATTTCATGTCCAGCTACACCACTGTGCAGTAATAAAAACCAAGGAAAATATTTTTAAACATATAAAAAAACCCAAGAAATATTATTTCCATAACATTCTTATCAAAACGACCAGAGGAAAGACTTTCGCCAACTAAAATATGAATTTATAAGTTGAGATAGCAGAATTGTGGCGAGAAGAGAATTTGCTTAAATGTTACACTAATCTGGGTATGATGTTTTATAAAATTGAATATGAAAGTTGTATGTGCTGAAATTGTACAAATTCTATAACTAATAAAATCAGTTGAATGAAAAAAATGCAGGGAGGGCATATGGGATAGGAATGGCTTAGAAGAGGTTATAATTTTATAATCATTTTAAAACATGAACTATGTAGATATGGAAAATTAATGGAGAAAGACAAGCCTGATACAGGACTCGTTCTAACTTTCATGTGTTGGGGAAGGGTTCTGCTGTCTCTCTTTGGTGCAGTTGTTTTTGTTTTGTTGTTTTGTTTTGTTTTTTTGTAAATCACATGTAAATCTGAAACAGCTTCTGCTTTTTCTTCCTATAGAAATCATATTCACCGTTACTTCCTCCCTCAGAGGTCCAGGGTGCATTTGAAGCAAATGAAGTGTTGTTTCATATGAGAAGTTCAGAGTAAGCATGTTACATTTGTCAAAATTCTTACCTTCAAACAGTAGAAAGCAGAATCCCCTGCATCTAATTAGAGTAGAAATATTGTGTGTAGAATCATTGACAATCATGGAGTTACAAGATACAAGCTAAGCTGCCAGAAAAACTCTTTAAATGATACCCCATTATGGGCCCAGTATAGGACTCACTGATACCATTATCGGGCTGCTGGGTAACTCATTCAGGTCTTGTCATTGTGAGGCTGCACCTCTGGCTCAGCTCAGCTCATGGATAGTGATTGGTTCAGGATGTTGGTGACTACCCCAGAGCTCCATGCCAATTTCTGGTGAGATGTTTGGTTTTACTTTAGATGTACCAGATGGCCATTGAAGGCCCAGAGATAGGTCAGGTTATTGGTCAAATGTGTCCATGACTTTGCATACCCACAGGAAGGTGGCTATGGTGGCACAGAACCTGAAATTACCTACCTGGGAAATCTCATTAATTTCTTCCCCTAGTCTTTTTCATACTTTGGTAATCTTTCTCAGCACACATCTTTGTCACTCAATTCCATTTCCTCATTACTTTTGTACGCTGCAAAGCCAAGATAGAGGGTACAGAAGAGACTTCTGAAATTTTGGAGATAGTAAATGGTAATTACAACATGAGAGAAGATAGATTTTACCACTATCTTAAACCTTTGGATATAGAGGAATTTTTGTTTTACTAATGCTATGGCAAATAAAACTAATTAACAAAGCAGAAATTATTTTCAAACTTGGTGTCAGACACTAGTGTATAGTGCAAGTGAGATAAGATACACTTCTCATGTTATAGGGATGTCCCCTGGCCTTGTCCCTCCTCCATTGCCCCTGTATGGAGTTGCTGGTATACATCTCTCTCCAGTGATGTCTTGCTCCTTCCTCAGGCAGCCCTCCCTTACTCACCTGAGGTACCCACAGTCACATAATAATTCTCACTTGTCCTTTTTGAAGTTCTGTACCCTACTTTCAGATCGTATTTTGGATTAGTGCTTTGTTCTACATAACAAAGCAGGTTCGCTGAATTATTTTTGAAAAATTAAAACATAGCTTCCTTTACTATGCAGTATATGCCCCCTTCCACATAGAAATGAAAATCATACCTCTAGAATACTATGGCAATGTGACCATTTTTATAGGTCTGATACAGTTATACTGAAAATTTTCATAGTGAAGATGTGGATAGGAGCTCATACACAGAAAGACAAAGTCAAATTAACATTTGCTATTAGTTAAAAGAAAGGAAACAATTTTGGCCTGCATGCTTAATGTTGCCTTTATACTTCCTGACCATCACTAATAGGCTTCAGTGTATATATTATTCCTTGATATCTAAAAATCAAAATGAAATTTCTTCTTTTTGATCTTACTCTTACATAGGCCACCTTTCTTCTTTGATCTTCTATCATAACAACTTCAAATGAAGTCCCTGCTACCATCTGATCGCTGAAGTCTCTAGAAGAAAATAGGAAGGAGGACCTCTCTTCTGCAGGCAGGGAGATAGGGCTCTTTTCCCTAAATAGATAGATCACCTGTAATGGTAAAATTTCAGTCCACCTTCCTCATGGAGCCAGGGTACAGTTTGCTTCCTTCTCTCTCTAGTCCCTTAAAAGACATAAAAGTGTCTGCCAAGTCTCAGTGGATTACAGAAATTAAATTCATTCTTTGATTCATTATTTATGTGTTTATTCACTCATGTGAGGAAAAATTAGGATTCTTCTGGAGGGCTCAAATCTGCCCACTTTTGAAAGTTGGCCAAAAGTTGGCTCAGTCCTTTTGAGACTGATTCACTACAGTATAAGATAACCATTAGAGACACTAACAGATGTCATTTTCTAATGCACCCACCATCCAGCCAAGATAGAGACAGTATAGGAGAAGGAACCCTCCCTACTACAATGAGGCATGAGAGTCATTTATAGATGCATGTAAGTTGCATCTCATTTAGTTTGGAGGAAGAAAGAATAAAGTGTGGGCATATACACAATAAACAGTAAGATCAGTGATTTTTTTTCTCCCGCTGCCAATGTCCATGGGCATCAGACCACAATTTTTTTCAGCTCTTAAATGTAGACTTTCACCAACAACTCTTCATGCCTCTCACAGACACTGTATCATCGACCTCTCTTGTTCCGAGCCTTTAAACATAGACGGAACATGTACAGGACTCCCCAGTTCTCTAGCCTTCATAGAGTCATGTAAATCAATCTAGTAAGTTTTATATAATTGTATCTATTCTATTAGTCATATTCCTCTTCAGAAGTCCTGACTCATATATTTTATAAATATTTATTTACTCATATAGACTACCTACTATATTCCAGGCCATTACTAAACCCCTTGAGATATCCTTGTGAACAATAAGAAGTATGTCCTTCTAGAGATTGTGTTTTAATGATGGTGGTGAGGTGGAAATGAAGAAACTCATACACAGGTACATTATATGCTATGTCAAGAGGTGATAGAAGGCATTCTATGAGAAGAAAGCAGAGGAAGGCGATGTAGATGGGGTTGTGGCATCAGAGTTAGGATTTTGTGATGGACACTGTCAATCTGTGTGGAGAATTGTAATTAGTACAGAAAATACCCTATGATAAAATCAGTGTTTGGTCCAGCCATGAATCCCTGTAACACCAAACATACGCAACGCCTAACACGTAGAAGATAACGGAAAATTATTTGTTGACTTAACTTGTCAGATACAATCTGAATTAGCACTAGGGATTTTTCAGGCCTTGCACGTAAGCCATTGGACCCCAGTTCTTTTATACCTTCAAGACATTCTTCTGATTCTGCTTAAAGATACTTGGCACATACTTTTTTTTAAAAAACTCATTATGAAATAATGTTCTATGCCATTGCCTTCAATTTAGCTAATGTCTCCACTGAAGATTAGGTCATGTTGCTATTTTTAGTGTCTCACAATTTTCAGCATGTAGTCTAGAGATAGATGACAACCAGATGCCCGGAATGAAGGATAGAACAAATCATAGGTCTGTGTTTCTAAGTGGACATAGTTCTGGCAGACAAAGAAGGAAGGTGATGATCTATATCCATCCATCTTTCTTTCTATCTATCTATCTATCTATCTATCTATCTATCTATCTATCTATCTATCTAATCTATCGCTACCATTCCTAATTTCCAAATTAAAAATTCAGAATGCTACAAAACCTAAAATGTTTTGAGCAACAGCAAATATATCACAAGTGGAAAATTCCATGCCTGACCTCTTGTGATCAGTCATTGTTAAAATATAAGCACATTCAAAACTTTATAAAATTTTCCTTCAGATTATGTGTCCAAGATGTACATGAAACATAAGTGAGCTTTGTAGTTAGCTGTGAGTACCATCCCCGAACTCTACTGTTATGTATGTGCCAATATTCCTGAATTGGAAAACCAAAACCAAAACCCAAAGCACTTTTGGTGATAATCACTTTGGATAAGAGATAAGCAAACTGTAGCTGCTCTGAAGACCGAAGTCTCTTGAATTTTGGTTATGATGATGTAGCTACTGATGGTACTCTCAGTCTTTGCCTTTATCTACCCTGTGCATATTCTTGTATGGAAATAGTAATGGGCAGGTGATGAACTTGTAGTCAGAGCCTCTTCTAATTAGGGTAAAGCTTACATTGCTATAACAAAATGATTTAAAATTCTGTGGCTACAAGAAGGAAGAGAGGTCCATGAAGGTAGAAAAATGGGAGAAGAGACTCAAATCCAATTTTTAAACATTTTAAGGTAGACATCACAGACAATACTTGCCCTAATGATCTGTTCATGAGGAATGTCCTTATGGTCATATCTGAAGCACGGGAAACTGAAGGACTAGGAGGAACAGTGCAACCCTGAGTTAATTTTATAGAAGGGGAGAACATATTGCAGTGGGCAATTTATATTTCCTGTGTAATCTCTCAATCAATACAGTATAAGAAGGGGTGTTTTTGTGTTTGCTTGTAACATATTCATGCACGTGGTGAGGTCATTAAAGGATTAAGCCAAGATAAAACTCCATCTCTCATCCCTATCCCCAGAGTCTCCAGACAGCTCACATAAAGCAAATTAATACTTCACATGCTCCAGTTCTAAAATATAAACTGGCTTGGTAAATTGTACTCATTCTTGTATTATTTCATATTAAGAATAAGAAAAGGCACTATTTATGACATTACAGACTCAGAAAAACATTCTCATATACCAAAATGGCTTTAATTTGACTCAATATATTTCATTTTGGAAGGAAATGAACACTCCCAATGTCTTTACGACAATTCTTCAGTCACATATAAGCCAGAGCTTCTGTGTTAAACACGTAACTATTACCATCAGCTCTATCCTATGTGCACCGCTGCGAATGTTGATATTTTCAAGATCCTTTAGGAATGCATGAAAATCTCAAACACTACTGCTGCAAATCAAATGGCTTACTTCATGACTCACTGTGCTGGCAGATAAATTACTTCTTGGTTATAAAAGCAATCCAACTGTCTTTTTACTCTGTAAAGCTGATCTCTACAAGGGAAGTATGTCTTTCATTGATCCCTGGTGAGGAATACTTCAGATGACCTGGTTCAATAGTGAAAATCAAACCCAGTAAAGACAGATTTGTCAACCTGGATATAGATCACCAGGAAACGAGGGGTCAAAAGTCTGAACAGAAACTAAGCCTCTACTTCTATTTAAACTGTCTTTGGTTAGAGAGCCCTTATAATTTAAATCTGAAATCACCAAATGGAATTATCCATTCCACATGATCAAACACAGGAAACAGAAACACAAGTTGAAAAAAATATGTACAATAGTAGAGATTGGTAGTGGGTCCTTTGCAAATTCTCAGGGCTAGAATTTCTCCTTGCATAAAGCTGTTCTTTCTAAGTGCAGTTTTATATCAGACAGACAAAATATCCTTCAAGGAAGGAGAATCTGTAGTTGTGGAGCACAAGAAATACAAGGATCATATGGTGGTTACAGCCGTTGGTCAGTGACTTGTAATTCTGGGGCCCAGTGTTCTCACAGATATTACTAAAATTAAATAAGGCAATGCTTGCAAACAGAACTTGCCCTGTAGGTCACAGGTGATGCTCCATGTGCAGAGAGGTTATGTTATTTCTTATTTTACAGGTATTCTAATTCACACAATTTCTTAATCTCTTTGCTGGGCTGTCATCAGGCTGCCTGTTGCCCAAACCCTCTCTTAGCTTGATCCGCCTTCTGCTCACTTTTCTCTCATCTCGCTCCTGTTTCCAGTCCACAATACCCACAAAGTCCTCTTTCTCTTGTCTCCTGAAGGCCACTGCCAGCACCACCTCTTTGCTGCCCAGATAAAGACAGCCATTGCCACTCCCTTGTTAATCTAATGACCTTTAAGTTAGGTTGTGTTTCATGAAGGCAACACGTACTTTGAGGTAAACATTTTTTTCCACTGGTTTAATTTTAGCTGCATGAGCCAGAAGGGAGTCAAATCACACAAGAGGTCACAGGCACAGTCTGGGAGAGAAAGGCGCTCAAGAACACATTCCTCTGGAGTCGTCTCCTGTTTAATTTTCTACCACAAAGAGCAATCCTGCACTGACTTTAAAGGAAATTCAGGGAGAGGTAAAGAGTGTGGCTCTCTTGAGAGGCCACTGCTGGGTGTGAGTTGCACAAAATAAAAGTCAGCTTCAATAAATTGCTTTTGTAGATGATTTATTAAATTCTCATTTTTTTCCCAATTTTTAACAGAGTACCTTTGGACACATCAAAAGCTGATGTCACCTCATCTTTCTGCTTCTGCTATGAAGGGCTAGCAGGGATTATTTCTCATATCGTGAAGATTAAATATAGTACAAGAAGTGAAATGCTCTTCTGTGGAGTGATTAATAACTGATTATTTAGTTACAAAATTGTAAGGAGTTGGTGTTTTTTTCTATATCTATAACTCAGGTGGATACTTGCCATATGCCTGTACTGAGTTGCAGAGAGCTCAAAGAAGCATCTCATTGCTGAAGACTCAAGTGTAGACATAAACTTGAGAGTACTAGAATCCAGAATCCTTGGAAAGTGAAAAGTCCCTCTATGATATCCCAGACTGTCAGAAGTTCACTTTCTGGTACACTCCAGTAAGGGACAATAGCTTGAACCCTTAGTACAAGGTAGCTTATGAACCATCAAAGCCCACCTTTCAAGAAATCCTGTCAAGTAATCACTCATCTTTCTACTGTCATCTAAAAGATGGAGCTGAATCACCATAACTTCATGAAACACCTATTAGAAGGATAAAATTGATACCATGCCAGACATGAGTCTTCTCTGAGTTCTTTAAAAGATCCTCTGTAAGTTGAGGTTGTTCACTAAGTCTGGGTTAGCTTGTTAGTCTTTAAAAACAAAAACAAACAAAAACAAAAAACTCCAGGGATCGGATTTGAGCATAGTACTTTTAAAACTTATGCTTATGTTTATTCGTTGTGACATGTCCATACATGTAAGCATAGTATATTCATCCTGCCCTCCTTCTCTTTTACTTGTCCTTCAGTCCCTTCCTCTAATGGTCACTTTCTTATTTTCAGTAAATTCACTTTGGAGGGAAAGTGTGTGCTACTTCGGTGTCTGGATAACATGTTTAACATGATGATGAAGAGTTTTATTTTCCTATGAACAATCCTCCTCCTCTTTCTCCTCCTTCTCCTTCTTTTCTTCTTCTTCATTTCCTTCCCCTTCTCTCTTCCCTCCCTCTTTCCAACCTTTCTCTATGTACTGTGTTTTCTTTATCTATTAATATGGTGATAGCCCCTGAGGTTTTTATCTCTATCTTAGCTGTTATAAATAGTGTTTCAGTAAACATGTGTTTGTAGATATATTAATATGCTGTATGCTATGTGTTGATTCCTTTTACTTTAGATAAATGCGTGAATGTGGTCTAACACTAGTGGCAGCTTTAGTTTGGGGAAGCACTTCTATACTTTTCTCTGTATTGGTTGTATTAACTTACTTGCCTCTAACAGTGCCTAAGGGATTCTTTTCTCTCATCCTTACCAACATTTGGTATTTCAATATTTTTTAAAAAAAAATAACAGCTAACCTAATAACTCAGTGTAATTTTAATTTGCATTTCCATGAGAGTAAAGGTGTTAAACATTTTTCCATATATTTATTGGTCCCTTGCACTTCTTCTGAGAAGTGTTAGTGACACATATAAACTCATAATAGCATACCTTTGTAAAGATGATTGGATTTTACAGTCAAACTTTATTTTCAATCAGGAATGCCGTGTATTTTGTATCCAATCCAGCACAGTTGAGGGTAGATAATGTTTTTCAAATAAACTTTGGAAATAAATACAAAATGAGATTATTAAAACAAAGACAACTAGATACTCAAAACCAAAAGCTTCTGCCACTTCTAGGAGCTTTTCTCTTGGTAAACATGGTTTATGTCACTCTATTTAAAGTCTCCTTCTCACACAAAGTTGAGTTAGTCTGTTCTGTAAAGACTGTAATTTTTCATTATAGTTTTTTCTGTATAGTAGGTCATCAAAACTAGAGACTATCAGTAATGGTGAGGTATGATCCTTTACTTGAGAGTGATTTTGCTTTATTTTGTTTTCTCATTATTTCTAAAGTTAACCATTTATTTGAGTAATTAAATTTCATTTCAAAATTTCAAGTTAACTTTTGCTTTAGATTTATTTATTTTGTATGTGTGAGTGTTTTGCCTGTATACATGTATGAATGTATGTATGTATGTATACTATATGTGAACCGGTGCTCACAGAGGTTGAAAGAAAGCATTAGGTGCTATGGAACTGGAGTTATACATGGTTGTGAACAACCATGTGGGTGCTGAGAACTGATCCTGGGTTCTTTTCAAGACCAACAATTACTCTGAACTGCTAAAGTCATCTCTACAACCCCTAGGTTAATATTCTTGATTAGGCAAATCACTTTTATAAATTATTTTATCAATAATCCCCCACTGTTTGCTACTTTTATATCAAGAGTCATATACTTGAAAGTCTAGTTATTCAACACCATCAAAATATCTTATCTTACAAAGTTGTAAGTGTAAATTCAAAGATATCTCTATGTTCTTAAGTGTTTCCCCACAGAATCAAAATTTAAAAAAGAAAAGCAATTTGTCTGTGCACTGCTCGAATGAGTAGCAGTAGCAGTTTCAGGAAGTGTACTAGTCTCTATTGTCTGCACAAGATGGTCCCTAAGCCCCATGGGCATGCTTGAAACCACTGAGTGTTCTGAACCCCATATATGGTATGTTCTTTCATATACACACATAAATATATTACACACACATACACACACACACACATATCTATTGTAACTATGGTAACTAATCATATATCTGATACTCTAAGAGATGATCAACAATACAAAAAATATGATTATTTGCTATAATGAACATAATGTGAGCATGGCTTCTGTCTCTCTTACAATATCTTTTTTCCCTTCTCGCTCTGGCCCAAAGATTTATTTATTTATTATATGTAAGTACACTGTAGCTGTCTTCAGACATACCAGAAGAGGGCATCAGATCTCATTACAGATGGTTATGAGCCACCATGTAGTTGCTGTGATTTGAACTCAGGACCTTCGAAAGAGCAGTCAGTGCTCATAACCGCTGAACCATCTCTCAACCCCCTCTTATAATATCTTGTAAGTACTCACCTCTGTTCCAGGGATGACGTAAGATGCAATGCCTATGTGACAAGGGGTAAGGTATGACATTGACCTCAAAACACAACACTAGGTTGTGCTACTATGACAGTCTTATGAACTCCATCATCAGGATACTACTACAGTCAACTTGATAATTAAGACAACAACCACAACTTGATAACTAAGACAACAACCAAATGACTAATGGGCTATTATGTGGATGATGGGGGTATGCTGGATCAAAGATGATTCACGTTCTGAGCAGGACAGAATGGGACAGCATGACTTTTCATCACACTACGAAGAATGGTGTTTAATTCTTATCAACTCTTTATTTGTAGAGTTTTCCATTTAATATTTTTTCAACTGTGGCTAACCATGAGTGACTAAACCTGTGGAAAATGAAACCATGAATAAAGAGGGATGGCTTTGTTAGTGAGTTGTTCGGACAGTGACCACTGTTATATTTCAACATTATTGTTTGTCAAGTCAACGCATGAACAAATCAGAGAAACTCTTTTGGTTGTTTCCAGTCACTGCTGGATAGGGGCTCATCTCACCTCACTTCAGAGGACCCCTGAACTTAGGCTTTCTGCATTTCATCTCTACAGAAGATTCTCTTTCACCTTACTTCAAAAGTTTCTTCAACCCTGCTGTGTGAATTCAATCAAGTAACTTTTCTCGGAAGTCCTGACATTCACTTACTTCTGGCCTCCTCTTGTCTTTACTTCTGCCTTCTCAGTAGCTCTTCCCTATATGTTCTAATTATCAGAGTGAAGCCCACTCCTTGTTTCTTTGTCTTCCCTCTTGTACATATTCTGTCTCTTATGCAAGTTACTATCATCTCCCTTCCTTCCTACATCTCTTTTAGGCTCCATGTGTGTTATGAAGGTAGATAGTGGGAATACCCCGGAGCTTCTCAACGGAGTCTGTTAATCTGAATGTTCCACATCCTTTTCTTCCCACTTCCGTTCCCTTCCCATGCTGCCACTGTTCACTTTGGTCATCTGTCAAGATTGGAATCTCAGAGAGAGAGGAATACCAAAAAGTGAGCAGTATGTGCCCAGACATAGGAGTTTCAGTTCTGTCTTTTGCTCATAATGATTATCCTGTGACTTTAAATGTGCCACTCAATCAGCCAGGCATCACATCCTTCACCCACTAAAGCGAGGGGGTTGAACTAGATGTTCCCAGAGACAGTTTCCTATTTTGGCATTGACTTGTTGCACCACGACTAAGATACTTCCTGTGTGGTTTTTCAGTAGCACACAGTAGCACTTTTGCATATCAGGAGTTGGGTGCTTGATGCCTGGGAGATGGTAACTGGTTTCCAGCAGTGCTGGTTATCTGAGAATGATTTGCCTTGGCCAGTCTTCTAACAACTTCTCCTGCAGAGTCTTCCCTGTCCCTTCATGCTCGCTTTACAGAGCACTACATACATAGAAAATCATTTCACATGACTACACGTTTGTAAACATTTATTCTTATAGTTCACCATCACAATTCTGGAACTTCAGAAGATTTAGGGTCTTTAATATTCTGGACGAGTCAGAGTTTGTGTATTTGAATATATTTGTTCTTGATGGAGCCTCATCACCTGCAAGGCATGAACTATGAAGCTCTCAAAGTGAAAGTCTATATCTAATTTTAGGTGGTCTGTGTCTCCTATTTATCACAAGTTCCCCCTTTTCTCCCTGCCTCCCAAATGCCCAGTACTTCCTAGGGCCCAATATTTCACAAGCTCTGTGGCACTGCTGTGAGATGGGTAACAATGCAATTTCTATTTTATAGATACTAAAATGGAGACATAGAAATACTATGTGATCTGCAGCAGCACTCCAGGAGCTCAGCAAGGAATGGCAGACTAAAGATCAAGAAAAGAAATAACCCAATTCCTCTGTGATTCTCCTGTGCTGAGGATCAGAACATCACAGGACTGAAAGATTCTGAGAAGCCAGAAGCCCACAAGGATCCATTTAGGGAAATCTGCATTTGAGCTTCTCCAGTAGAGTTATCAAGCTCCTGACTACTGCATGCTTCTGACTTTGTTCTTCATTGCTAAAGCATCCCTCCTTGTTCCTCATTGTAAGCCACAAATAGATTCCAGCACTTACTATGTTCTGCTTAATCCTGGTTGCATCCTTCTGGCCAGTTGTTAATGTGTTCCTATAATTAACTTCCCAGCTCCCAATTCATCCTAAAGCCTATACCTGGTTATCTTTTGATGACAATGCTTCTTTATATGGTTTTATTGTGCCTGTTTCTCAACATACTAGTTCTGACATCCTCTGCTTAGATTTTTTAAGGCTCTCCAGGCTTGGATTGCTCCATCATTTAACCATCATTTCCCTACTGTATACCCAGCCCACATGGACAGGACTCTTGACCATATTAGGATGCTGAATTTACAGTTTCTGCTTTCTATCCAGACTTTGGGTTTTATGTTTTTTTTTTTTTTTTTATTTGTTTGTTTGTTTTTTTAATTTAGCCCAGGTGGTCCTGGAATTCCCTTCCATGGCCCAGACTGGCTCAAAGTGCTTCTGATCCTCCTGCATCCGCCTTGTGAGTACTGAGCTGATAAGCACGAGTCATAAGCTTTACTCTCCCTTTCTGCAGCCATTCACTGATTTCTATAACTCTCCTAACTCTGTTTGAAGCCTCTGTTGATTTTAATCTCTGTACCAATATCTTTACTGCCAACACTAATTATCTTTGGAATTAGTATAGCCTAGATCCACTCTCCCATTGCATTTGTGTGCCACTGCTACCCATTTAAACTATTATTATTATTATTATTATTATTATTATTATTATTATTATTATTATTATTTTGGATGGGCAAAGATTGTGTTGTTCTTTTGACTTACTAATAAGACAGAGGATACTAAAGATCACAAATACAATAGAGTGAGGGTCTAACCACGGAGTCATTAGTTTTTCAAAATTCAGTCAGATATCTTTGTCAATTGTATCTGTGTATCAGTATGGCTACTTTGAGTGAATGTTTTGTTTTGTGGGAAAGGGTGGCCATAGTTTGAATAAAAATGCTTCCAAAAGTCCAGGTGTTAAAGGCTTGGGCTCCAGTTGACAGGTGGAAATTTTAAGAGGCGGCCTAGTGGGAGGTTCTCTGTCATTGGGAGCAGATCATTTCTTTCTCTCCTTTCTCATCTTAGTATGAGGTGAATTTTTTTTCTGTTACTGTCATGTGTTTCCTGCCATAACCATTTGGTATCCCCAGTGAGAGGTCTAAAGGAAATGGTTTTGCTTGACCACGGGCTGGAAAAGTCTAAAGCTATGAGCCAAATTCATCGTTCATCTTTATAAGTCGATTTCTCTAGGGAATGTGTTATCCGGTTGAGATGGATGGAAGAGCCATAGACGAGGAAGGGATATATACACCATCTTCACTGTTTGCTTTGCTACAGGGCCATTGATTCTCAACCATCACTTGAATTTTAAGCACCTCCCAGAACACTGCATCCTGTAACCAGATGCTGTTTTGTTGCATATGAAAGCAGTAGCTGTGGCTTGTGAGATGGCTTAATGGGTAAAATCATGTTTAAAAAAATAAGAAAGAATGTCTGAACACTTATTCTCTGAAATGAGTTTGGGCAGGTGCCAAGATAGCATCCTGCCTGATACATCACTGTGTTGGGTGAACAGACATCACTAACAAAGAGCCTCTGTATGATCGCAGGCCTGGTGACCTGAGTTCCATCGTTGGAGCCCATGTGAAGTAGAAGAGAACTGACTTTAGAAAATTCTCCTCTTACCTGCACATGATCAGTGTGGCATGTGCCCTTTCCCATAATAATGATAAAAGTTTAAATTCAATATCTTCTCTGTCAAGGTAGTGTAGCGTTTAATTTTCTTTCTGATTGGTTTCTCATGCTCTGCCCGTGCTAAACCCTTGTTTTTCATTCCCTATAAATAATTCACAGCCAAATCTTTAACTTGGATAGTGCATGAGCCATCATGGCATTCGACCAAGGCTAATTCTTCAAAAGTGGCTAGAATTTATTTGAGAATGTGGGTAAAATAACAGAAGCCTTTTGCTCTGAGGCAGATAAGGTGTGGACAGATCTTACCACAGAGGAAATTTTTAAATAAGCAGTCTTTGTTTTGTAAATTTTATTTTGATCTAGAAGTCATGTAATATTTAAAATTTCCCAATTTTTAAATATGACTATTTCTCCTAACTTTACAGGGTTGTGTTTAGAAATTGTTAAAAAAGTAAAACCAAGTTATATAAAAATTCATAAAAACTCATACATAAGCCCTTTTGATTCTGGGTTAGAGATGCCCGTTCATCTGACACAGTGGTCTGTGCAGCAGGAATTCTTTCTTGGCATCTGCCTAAACTTATTTGAGAAGATTACTGTTGCAAAGGTCTATTTTCTAAATGTTTTTACATATTAAATTGAAACTTACCTGGGTATAATTTCTAGTATTGCTAGACAGTCCAGATAGTTCACTTGGGCAGTAGAATGTTTTACATGAAGAAATAACTCATGATCTGTACTGTCTGCTTTGCTAGTTCCTAGTGACATGGAGCTCTGAGCACTAGTGACACCAAACACTAAATTATAACATTTATTTAAGTTTAAATGTAAAACCCCATTTGACTGCTGCCTACTCCATCAGCCAATACAACTTTAATATTTTGCAAAGTATGGGAGACACCGTTTTCACAAGATGGCTGTCAGAAATTATTTTAAAGGTAGCTGCTTATATTTTCTAAGACATCTCTTAAATTTCCTTAGTAGTAGGTTTGTACACTAGCATTTATTTTGTTACTGCTACTGCTGCTGCTAGTATCTTCCTTATTGCTGATGTCTTTCTTCCTGTATAATTTTTCTATAGGTTGTATATTTTTTCCTAGGTGTACTGTGGAGTTATTTCACAATTATAGACTCTGTATACCAACATATAAAATGCAGAATTTGGGGACATAAACCATGAGAATTTTTTATGGGCAGATAAATCTTTAATTTTTTTTTATTAGTATGCACTCATTGTAGAGAAGGAAGTTTTTCATAGTGGCATTTTTGTTCAAGGATATTATATATAAGATTATCCATATTCACTCCTTATTACCTTCTCCTGTCTCTTCTTTCACTGCCCACGAATCTGTTTCCTCTTCGGAGAGTGTTGGCCTTATTTTCATGGTATGTGTGTTGGGGGGGGGAGGGTAGAGAGAGAAAGACAGATGGACAGCAGAGTTCCTTCCTACTTGCATCTTTACCAGCATTTGTGGGTCTTTTTTTTGTTTGTTTTGTTTTTGTTTTTCTGGGATGCGATATGGGAACTTATGTAGCTCAGGCTGGTCTTGAGCTTGCTATGGAACCCAGGCTGGCCTTGAACTTCTAATCTTCCTGCCTTTACCTCCCAAGTGCTGGGGTTACAGGTGTGTACAATCACACCTGGTTATAAGGTTCCATGGAATAACCAGCGTGCTTTATGTATGATAGGCAAGCAGTCTATTAACTGAGGTTCATCTCCACCTCTGGTTGTTTGCTTTTCAGTGATAGCCAACCTAACAGGTGGTGAAATCTCAGTTTCGATTTGCTTTTCCTGTCCCAGGTGGCTAAGGACGATGAGCATATTTCTTTGAACCTGGTGGACATCTGCACATCATTTTTAGAAAATCATTTGTTCGTTTGCTTCTTTTGCCCATTTACTGATGGACAATTTGAGGGAGTGTATAATATATTTAGTTCTTTAACTACTCTAGATATTAATACCTTGTCAGATATATAGATGTTTTGCTGGCTGTCTTCGTATGGGTAACTCTTCTATGCAGAAGTGTTTAGATGCATAAACCAAGCCCCATTTCTTAGTTCTTACAGTCACCTTTGAGCTACTGGAGACCTTTCAACAAAGTCCTTGACTCTGCATATATCCTGAAGTGTTTTACTCTAGCAGTTTCCAAGTTGCTGTCCTTACATTATAATTTTGATCTATTTTTAATTGATTCTCATATTGAGTGAGAAACACGGATGTGAATTCATTCTTCTATATGGAAAAGTGGGTTTCTCTATGCTGAATAGGCTACTTTTCCCCTAGTGTATGTTTCTGATACTTTTGCCAAAATGTATGTTTCTGAGATGGGTATGGTTACTTATATGTATAATTGTAGCACTCTGGGAGGCTGAGACAGGAGGAGTGTCATGAGTTTCAGGTCAGTCTAGGCTACACAGAGAGATGTCTCGTGAGTGTTTGGGTTTTTCCTAGGTTTTCTATTCTGTTCCATTTGCCAATACAAGAGGTGAAATTTTAATGACTGTCAGTTGTGGTGATTTTTGCCTTACTAGGAACATTTGACAATGCTAAGAGATGCATTTCAACCTACATATTTGAGGGCAGTGTGCTTCCATATCTAGTGGAGTGAAGGCAAAGATGCTATCTAACATTCTGTAGTGTACAATATTGAACCACTCCACAAACCCTAGCGTTCTAGAATGTCAACACTGCCAAGGCTGGTTAGGCCTAGTTTATGCAAACAAAAGAAATATTACTTACTTAGGTATGTAAGGACCTCAGTCATTGGAAAGAAGGAAAATGAATGAGACAGAATGGCTGAACTAGATCCATGAAGCATCATGAGCCGAATGTGTGAGTGTGGAGCTTTTAAGGCCCTACATCACCTCAGTCCATACACCAGCAAGCCTACACATGAGGACATCTTCTACATGTCTTTATTGCTTCCCCTTCTCTTTTGGAAGCCATGATTGTAAGACTCATAATTATCATTGTTAGATCATGATAGCTTTAAATCCTCTTTGAATGTCTCTTTCCCTCTTTCTTTGTATTTTTGAGACAGGGTGTAACTATACAACTCAGGCTGGTCTGGAACTTGCTATGTAGTCCAGGCTGGCCTCAATCTCACAGCCTTTCTGCTTCAGTCACCCAAGTGCTAGGGTTATAGGCAAACTTCTCTTTGCATTTATATTTATACTATATTTCTATGTTGCAATATTTATAAGAATGACAGTCAGATGAAGAGTTCAAATGAACATGACATGTTAGAAGATGACTTCTCCACTTCTACATTGGGGGGAAGGTCCTTTCCTTAGAAATGTTTTATTTGATAGTGTGTGAGGCCAGCTAATCTTTCACCTCATATCGAAGAAGGAAATATTTACTACAACCCAGGTAAAGAGCTGGTGAGCTAGTCAGAAGAAAATCTGACACTTAGTGAAATGTACCTACTTCCGGTTTAGGCCTAGCATGAAATTTCCCGAGGTTCATCGGAAGGTTTGTCAAGTCTTGGCAATTCTCTTAGTAGTGTCAGATTCCAAAAGAAATGTGCAAGTTTTCCTGGCCTCAAATTTCAAGTGTAAAATGTAGCAGTTCAAGAGAGAAGGATCCTTGCAAGATGGATAGACATTCCTGCCTGTTTTACTTCAGATAACTCATTGGAAGAGGCAATTGATAGAATAAACCTCTGGGGAGACACATTTCATAGCAAATCATGAAAGCCATTCACAAGACATGAACATTTTCAACAGGCCTGGCTGCCATTATCGCACCAAAATTTCATGTTGTTCATTATCACATTGCAACCAAAGTTTCCCACATTCAAAGCCAAGCTAGGGGCAAATACTTTCCCTGGGGGGTTTTTGAAGAGAGAGAGAGAGAGAGAGAGAGAGAGAGAGAGAGAGAGAGAGAGAAGAATTCACAGGATATTTCCTATCAGATTTCACAGATTTCAGAGACTGGAAAAGAAAGTATCATGATTAAAAATCAAGAGAAAAAAAAAGAATCCTTAAAATACCGTCCATGAAATGAATTATGGCTGACTGGGTAGGTCAAGAGAAATGTTGTATTTCAGGGTCTAACAGCAGTGTGAGACTTTGAAATAAAAAGAGGTAGGAGACTTTGTCCTGATTTAAGCAGATGCAGGGTCTCATATACTGCATAGAGCTTTAAAAACTCTTTGCAAATCTCTCTCCATGCACTTAGTACTAAAGGCTTGCTTTGCCCAGATCTCAGCCCCCTCCAACCCCCTGCTGATGGCAGCCTGCTAAGTCAGCAAAGGAGGCCACATTCCAGGGCCCTGTTCCTTTTAAAGAAGCCACATTCTGCCAGAACTTTGGAATCATTAGAGCTTCATGATAAAATTTCTGGCAATTTAATTAACACAAAGACATTTGAATCGTTTCTAGTGTTTTGTAATCTTCTGTCTGAGTACCGTATAATCAAGGACATTGAACTGGAACAGAATTAGCCTGCTTTAAGGACACCCCAAACAAATTCATACACGCTGACGTTATTTAAGCATTGGCGCTGAGAAATGGATATGGCTAAAAAAGATGAATAGAATTTCTACACAGCGTCTTTGATTGAAGGGAATGCTCCTACAGTGTTATTGATCTCCTGGATAAATAAAAACACTGGGGTTTAAAATTACATTGATTATTACTAACTACTCCTTTTTCATTGAGAGCAGTATAAGGTCCATCAACCAAGATCTATAGCCACAAATCAAAGGCCATTTTTCAGTGTTCAAAACATGGGAAAACATATTGTTACCAAATTTATCTTTTCAAGCACCGCATTACATAGGTAGCACTGGCTGTCAGAGCTGACACATGCTAACATGAAGAGTGATGGTAAGTTATTCTTTCTTGGTCTTTTTTGGTAACTAAGCATGCTGAAATTGTGATCGATGGTGAGCCCCAAGTGCTTTTTTTCAAAGGTCAGGATTTTAAAGAATTTTCCTAAGTTAGATTTAAAATAGCAATGTGGAAAAACATAAATTTACCCTAATAATTGATGCTAAAAACCAACTTTCACAATATTCCCAGGGAAGTCCTATTCATTAGGGTCAAATTACTAGGAAATTGTTCTAATTGTTTCATCAAGAGATTTGTTCTTCAAAATAACCTAGAGTGCTCTATTTGGGTTAGTATGAATGGAGATTAATACCTGGGAAAAGTCAAAATCCATTTCACAACATACGGGCCTCACTATTTCTCTTTGGACTAAAAGCCAGCTGTGAGTCAGGGCCTAAACTGGCATGTAACACGCATACCAGGAAAGGCTTAGTGAGCAGTGACTGTTGGCTATTGCTCCCTGCAGGTAACTGGTGCCCTCCATTGGGTGAACTGATTCTTTGACTTGGAGAAAGAAAATGGATCAAGGACCCCAGGAAAAACTAGGTGACGTCAGTGTGCATGGATGAACAATGAGACCAAGTTTCTACTGCCAACTTTGGTTGTACTACAACCAAAAGCCCTCTTTTCTAATTCCAGATCTCTAGAGATGGGGTTGCAGCAATTTCCATAAAACTAGAAGCAAAGCCTAATATTTCCTAAGAGGTGATGATTTAGTGATCTGCTGGGCTGACAATAAAATGAAGCACCCTCATTTGATAACTTTTTAAAAAAAAAAGACAAAAAAGAAAACATCAAGTTGAGCGGGTAAGGTCGTGGAGGTAGATCTGAAGGAGTTGAAGGTAGTGAATATGATCAAAATACATTGTAGGAAATTCTCAAAGGATTAATCAAATACTATTTTAAAAGTGAAGCCACCTTTTCCTTTTTGTGAATCACCTCTTTCTTACAAGTGAATAAAGACTTGTTCAAGAAAATTCATGGCAGGCCTGGAAAAAAGAAGCAAGTGGAAGGCAAGGAGGTAGGAATTAATCTAAAATTGACGGCAGTAGAGAGTAGTTGAATCAAGCAGCGGAGCTGTATTTTAAATGAGTGGGTAATTTTATGATCAATAACAATATTTGTAAGCCAGCACACTAAAAGTGAAGAAATCAGATCTCATGGTTTGAAGCCGGAGCGAGTGGCTGCAGGTGTCCAGAAGGAAACTTTCCGGTCCATTCGTCATCATAAACCAGCCCGCAAATTACCTGCTCTTCCTGCTTTACATGACGCACAAGAAATCGGTCACTGCAAATGGCCTAAGACTCAGCTAAATGTCTGACATGGAGATCTTCTGTGTTCCTTCCCCATTAGCTAAAGGATGGAGGTATGGGGAATGTGCATGGTTGGGTGGGAATCCGATGGAGGAGGCAGGATGCTATGAGGGATCAGATTTCTAGAGTTTGGATAATTTGTAGCTGACAACTGTATTTCCATTACCCATTGGTAAAAGAGTGAGAAAAGAACGTGAAATGCCAAAGAATGATGTCAAGCTAAATGCCCGAGGTTTAATGAAGGGACAGAGAGCCCAGGGGCTTATTCTATTTCTAATACATATTTGTATGAGCGCACAACCCAGTAAAACTAACATAGTCTCAGTATGTAATGCCAGTGGAATTATGGAATTTACTTTAAAAATTGCTTATAAAAATGTTGGATGAAATTTAAGGTGGAAACAGTTCAACGTTCCCAGTAACTATGGTAATAGGAATTAAACTATTGAAGCCTTCACAGGAAAAAGGTTTTGTTGGAGCTTCAGGATTTTACTGTAGAGGAGCTGAAAAAATCTTAGGATAAAGGAGCTGGACTCAGCATGGACCATCATATGAGGTATTGAAGACAGCACTATACTAAGGTCAAATACCTTTCAGTGATCACTTCCCAGTTCTTACTGTATAGGAATGGGCCATCTGAGCTATAGAAAAGGTTTTAGACATGCAATTGAACCACTTGTAAGTAGTTGCTTTAACCATTGGCTTCTTTATCCTTCAGATGGCAAAGTTATAAGCAAACACACACTAAATAGCAGCTGATGATTTCTTATCTATTAATAGTCTGTTATTATTTGAATCGTTTGACTATCGAGTAATGATCATTAAATAACACTTTGTTAGACATTCAAAATTCATCAATAGCCTATATAACTACAAATAAAGCCTACTCATTTTATTAATAGCTGAGATCACTAGGGTAAAAAAATCTTCAAAAAATGAAAATAAAAACAATAACCTTCTTTAGCTAACCTCTGCAGACAAGTTATAGCTAAATAAAAATATATAATCACCATTAGGCTTCTTGATACATTAATATGTGTTGACCTCAGTAGTATCTTGAGATGCTAAAGCAGCAACAGACGAACCCACTGTTCCCACCAGTGTTAGTGTAAGCTACATATGTTTGAAGCAGCAACAGTGAGGTAAGGTTTGTGTCTTCTAAGAACTGTTCTGTTGCTCACATTACAGGTGGCTTGTGTGTAAATGCAAAATGTTGCCTGGATGTCTCCCACCTGGAAACAGAACTATTCAGTAGTCATTTCCATCCATCTCAGGCGGAGCTTTACAGTAATAAGGTAATGCCTTTAAGTTCTCTGAGGTTTGAAGGAGAGAGGCACACTGGGGAAAGAGTTGTTATTATTTCTGAGACCTCCTGTCTCAAGCCAGCTTAAAGGCAGAGGCTCCCAAGGTGGTACTGTAACAGCAGCACTAATAATGTGCAGTTTCAGCGCATCTCATGTGAGGCCCTCAGAAGGCATTATACATGTTCATTCATTAAACCTGAACACACCCCAGAGATAGGTTAACTGCCATGATACCCTTTTATGCCAAAGTAAATGAAAACAAAGGGGGTAGCAAGTTAGTGAAGACTGGATGACGGACCTGCAGTGAAGCAGGCGCAGAGATCCAATGTTCTCCAGCGAGTTACTGATAGAGTTTTCACATTTGGCGTGAGCATGCAGCTATCCACATGTGTGTCTAATTTTATACCGTCTAATTCGAGAAAGGACTAAACATCGCTTAAAGTACATATAATATAACTAGAAAACACACAGTGAAAATAAGTGATGGAGGGATAACGCAAAGATAATCAGGAAAAATGAGATGTTTGCGATGAAATGCTCTTTGGTTTATGTAAATGGTATCTGGCAAATGCCACCATTTTCATATGAAGGGAAACATGTCTTCCTTTTTCATTCTGTGTGCCTTAGGCGGAAAAAATCTGTACCCAGGAAAAGAAAGGACTATAATTAATGGTTTGGAAAAGTGGACTTCAAGCCAAATTGTTGAGTAGGGGGAGAAGACACAATCCTTCCTCTAGATACCTTCTCTCTAGGTCAAATGTGGGACATGACATTCCTGTACCATCTGGACAGGTGACATCAGATACAGTGAAATAGACTAAGAAGAGCCTTGGGCAGTGACAACAGAGCCAATGTTCCTTTCCCTGTAGAGAGGTTATGGGTAGATGTACTCAAATGGGGACGGGGGTCCAATACATGGGGTGGGCAGTTTGTAGGCACACCAGTGTGTTGTAATTTCGCTTGGGTGGCAGCTCATAGGCAAATGGAGTCAGCCACAGAGTGCTGCCACGTGGATAGGTAGCACCACAACAAGTGACCAAAGCGTCCACTGAGCCAAGACTGCCCCTTTCTACCACCTACTCCTTGAATACCCCTTTCAACTCCCTGTCCTAGCCTCCTCTTCTCTAAGACCTTAATGAGATGAGATACACCTAGTGGACTAGCATGGTTTTGATACAATGATTTCTCTAAGTAATAAACATTTAAGTCCCTGCAGTACCACCCTGACATGATTAGGGTCTGTGTCTGAGGTGTGTGTGTGAATGTGTGTGTGTGAGTGTGTGTGTGTGTGTCTGTGTGTGAGTGTATGTCTGTGTGTATCTGTGTATATGTGTGTGTTTGTGTGTATGTATGTGTGTGTGCCTGTGTGTGCCTGTGTGTGCCTGTGTGTTTGTGTGTGTGCAACTGTGTATATACACATGTGTGTGACTGTATGCAGTGTATGTCTGTGTGTGTTTGTGTATATGTGTGTATGAGTGTGTATGTATGTGTATGTGCATGTGAGTATGTGTATATATGCGTGTCTGTATGTTTGTATGTGTGTGTTTCTGTGTGAGTGTGTTCATATATGTGTGTGTGTGAATTTGTGTGTGTATATACATTTTCTTATTCCCTTCAATACTGGTCTCGTACCTATAGGCATAGCATTATACACGGTGGGGACATCCATGAATGGAAACTAGGTATAAACCAAGAACTTCAGGTCTCATAATATCTGCATATCAACCTAATTGCATAGCTCCTGAGGTCCAAAACTGTCCTCATTTTTTTCTTTCCTTTCTTTCTCTTTTTTCTTCCTTCTTTCTTCCTTTGTTTCTTTTCAGTTCTTTCTTTCTTCTGAACATAAAAATCATGCTTTCAGTATTCTGATAAAATTCATTGTTTCTGTTTGGTTTTCTTTTTTCAAAAAAACTTTTGATTGATCCTTTGTGAGTTTTACATCCTGCATCCAATCCCATTTTCATATCTGTCCTATGCTCTTGCAACCTCCCCAAAGGAAACAAAAGACAAAAATAAAATAATAAACAAAACAAAATATAAAAGACATTTCGTTTTGGAAGCTGGAGTGTGTCACAGTGTGTCTCCCAGGATATCCTTCTCTCCACACATCCTGACTTGCAAATGTTCAATGCAATGAGTCATTGGTCTGGTTCCAGGTCTCTGGCTTCTGCAAAACCATCAATACTGGGTCCTCATGAGGCCTCCTCTCAGTTATCCTGTTGTTCGCCATGTGTCATGGAGATCCTGCAGCTTTGGATCTATAGGACAGGCCCTTCCACAAGCTCCAACATTTCACAGATGAGGTAGAGGTTGGTGTGCACCAACTCAAAGCCCTGGATCTGGGCCTGGGTGGCAGCTGAATTTCCCAGCCTGCCAGCTCTCCCTCATCACACCACCAAGGCAAGCTCTCCATCACTGCTCGAGCTAGCTTGCCCAATGCTTCAGCTGGCAAGGGACCTGCTCTACAGCTCTTGCTCTCACGTTCACTGGACCAGGTCACCTGTGTCCTTCTCCACCACCAAAGCCAGCTCTACTGTGCTTCCCAGTTGAGGTGTGGAGACTACTCTCCTGAGGACTGCAGCTGGTAAAAGGTGGGGCCAACTTTTCAGAATGCCATAGCCAGTGATGGGTTGGGGCAGCTCTGCATAGCCCTCAGACATCTATGGTTGTTCCAGACAGCAGCCATACCAGAGATGTCTGCATGTTCTTTAGTGGTAAAATGAACCATGGACATTGACACAGACACCTGCTGATGCATGGGCATGGACCCAGACATGGCCGTCATCAGACTGAAATTTCACCATGGCCTCAGGTGGCGAGGCTGACCTCTCATGACAGGCTATGCCTGTCCTCTCTTGTGTCTCCAGCTCTATCTCTTTTCATGATACTTAAAGTGTTCTGCTTCTTTCTCTGTCCTATCTGTCTACCACATACTTGTACATCATAGTGACTCTTACTCAGTGAAGGCCATGAGGTAGGCAGGACCATGGGTGTCTTCTGTCTGCATGAGTTGCATGACTTGGCTCTGGGTGGGCCTCTGAGTGTGCTCCCCCATTCTTTGTGGCACAGTGGCACACAGGCATCTGAGTGACTTTCTGCCCTAGCCACATGTAGTGACTCCTGTCCTCATTTCTTATGCACATTCACTGGGACTTTATTTTTTGTGGGTTCCTACTTTTACTGAGTTAGTTCAGCTCAGGGACCAACCATCCTGCTCTCCCACCATTTCTTCCTGCTCCAAACCACTTAACTTTCATTGCCTTCCAAAATCTCCTCACTCATAATAAAATTTTATAAACAGTAAATTGAGATGCTTTTTAAAACCAAGATACATTTACAATTTAACACCAAGCTAATTTCAAGATGAGCACTAAAATATTCCTACTCATTCCCTCTCCCCATCTGCCGTTTGTTTGTTTGTTTGTTTTGTTTTGAGAAAGAATCTCAGTACATGTGCCAGGCTGGACTAGAACTCATAGTGTAAGGTGAACAAAACTGACAAATAATTCTGATTCACAGTCATTAGATTATAACTGGTATTTGAATGAAGCCACCAGGATCCTGAGTGACCATCCCCTCTATGACATGCTCCAATCACCTCACTGGGTTGGACTCTTTTTCTCCTGTCCCCTTTAGAGAGTAGTTGACCTAGAATATGGTGTCTTGAGTCTTAGGACTCTAAGACATACATTAAACTGTTTTGTTAATCTAAGATACTCATTCCTTTCAAATAAAAGGAGAAGAAAACTGGTACCTTCACTTAATTGGACATATGCAAAGTGTTGGGTGTTCAATAAAAGGAGAAGAAATCCACATAGCATGGTGAGATATAGTTCTAAGTATTTCTTGTATAGCAGTTGACATTTAAAGTTTTTAGTTCTTGGCTTTATTTTACCCAAGGTAGCAGACACACTTTATAAAATCTTAAGGGTCTGCTGTGACCTGTGCACCTTGGGTCCTGGAACTCTAGAAACTTGACCAGGGTGCCAAGGGAATGAAGAAAGGGCAGGAATACATACAGAAAAGCTGAGGTCAGTTGTAGAAGCTATGATGGAGTGGAACCATTCACTCAATAGCCTGGAACCTTGGTGAGTTTATTGTGCAGAGAGCAGGGGAAGAAGTTAGTTAGTCTGTGCAGGAGGTCTCTGTCGGCTAGTGATCCAGGCTGTAAGCATTCAGGAGGAGAAACCTAGGGTTGCTATTTTTTACAAACATTGATCAATAATTCATAAACAGAGTGTGTACATGCCATGTCAAATTTTCGCATTTGAACCAGAGAGAGGCTTTGGCATCTCTCAGAGCCTCACCGTGGTGGGGTGCCATTCCCATAGGTCTGAGGGATTGGATCATTAGCATGGCTGCACCCATATCAACAATATACAATCATTCAAGACTTCTTCTGCTCTTTGCACAGTCGCTCAGGGCTCCCGTGACTCCCCATAGAGGTCATGGGGAGAAGGATCGCTTTTTATCATGGAAGGGTCAAAAGCAATGACCACCAGCATAGAGGGACTTACAGTGACATTTGTGTTCCTGTTCCAAGGCTGTAAATACTAAATACTCTCTGGTGTTGAACCTCATCTTGTTAAAATATTAATACTCTGTTCATAAATCATTTTTACTGATTTTAAAATTATGTCTATAGAGAATGCCTGGATGCTGAACTGTCCTCTGCTAAAAAGATTAGTGAAGAACATTTGAATTCAGCTTCATTCAAAATTTCAGGATATGGGTAGAACATAACTCAAATCCTTTCCAGGATATAATCCAAATGGCTTCTAGGACTCTAGTAAATGCTGAGAGGACTCTGGTTCCACCCGGAGCTTCATGAACACAGTTTTACTGTTCACATTTATATAGGCATTCTTCTTTTCAGGCCTCCCAACAGAAAGACCCAGTAAGCTCTGTTGTAGTGTTCTAGGGATGCATTAGCTCTGTCTCCAAACTCTTTTAGCTTCTTCATGCACACTAGGCCCAAAGGCCCCAGAACCACACGCAGTCAGATTTATAATAACAGTTCTCACACTCACAATACCAACACTTTATATTAGTTACCTTTGACAAATAACCTGAGAACAACTCAAGGTGGAATATTTATATTAGTTCACAGTGTCAGAGGGATTTCAAGTCTGGTCCTGGGGAGAGTAGTGGTTGAGTTCATTACTATGAGAGCTTGCAGCAATTTTATTGCATTGTAGCTAACCAGAGAGCAGATAGCCGCGTGGAATAAGGAGCTGGGGTGTTAGCTTACCGAGGCCCACACCAATGACCTATTCCAGACAGACAAGACCACTTTCCCTTTCATGGGCTCCCAACCTTAATATAGAGTCACAAACCGGGGATTGCCTATTCAATGCATGAGTATGAGAGGGCATTTCAAATTGAAACCATAAGAATGGTCATTAATTCTTTCTTCAGATTTAATAAGTAAAAATATTATGTCAAGTCACCTTCAGTTTGTGTATGTATAGTATTTTGGGGTCATGAATTTCATGTTTAAATGTAGGTACCAATCCGAATTATCTCAGAAGTAGCTGGACCCGGTCATATGTACCTTTAATACCAGCACTTGAGAGGCAGCGATGGGTGGGTCTTTGTAAGCTCAAATCCTGCCTGATCTATATAGTGAGTTTCAGGCCAGACAGAGCTACATTGTAAGACCTTGTCTCAAAACAAACAAATTAACAGACAAATAGATAAGCAAACACAATACAACAAAATTCAAAATCTGAAGTTCTTCTGGTAATAAGCATTGTGGCTAAAACATACTTGATCTGCAGTACCAGTTTTATTATCACCACCCCCACCACCATCACCCTCCCCACCATCACTACCACCACCACCACCATCACTACCACCACCACCACCATCACCACCATAACCACCACCACCACCATCACCACCACCCCCACCACCATCATCACCACCACCCCCATCCCCACCATCACCACCATCACCACCACCACCACCACCACCACCCCCACAACCCCCACCACCATCATCACCACCACCCTCACCATCACCCCCCCCACCATCACTACCACCACCACCACCATCACCACCATAACCAGCACCACCATCATCACCACCACCACCACCACCATCACCACCATCACCATCACCACCACCACCACCACCACCACCACCACCACCACCACCACCACCACCACCACCACACCACCATCATCACCACCGCCATCATCACACCATTGCACTTGTATAGATCTTTATAAGAACATTTTTTTGAGAAGGAAAAATATACAGAATAAGAAAGTCAAAGCAGCAGAGTTCTAGAGAAAAAAAATTAAAACAAACCTTGAAAAAAAAGACAAAGGATAAAGTAAAAGTGCATATAAAAGAATTAAGATTCCAACAGAATAAAATGTTGAGTTTGAAAATAAGATTAAACAAATGAGTTTTAAAATAAAAGATAAAAGTGTGGATCATTAAAGTTGTAAAACTATAGGTGATTAAAGAATAAGATAAAATGCTTAAGCTCAGAAGATAAAAATGTTTAAGTGCAAAAATAGATAAAAACTAAGGATTAGTAGGAATTAATCACTAAGTAGGAAAAATTAAGGCATTGAAACTAAAAATAAAGAGGATTAGATGGAAATATACTAAGGAGAAATTAGTGAGTTATTGAAGAAAATAAAGAGAGAAACATGCCTCTGAGCATTTAAGGAATGAGTCTTGATTAAAATGCTCATATATTGAGATAGCATCATCCATGAAGGAAGAACAGAGGGAAGAGGGAACCATAGGGATGAGTCCCACCCTGGTCCAAAGCACACAATCTACAGATAGACTGCTCTGCTGTGTCTGACTCCCCAAGCGGCAAGTCTTCAAACAATGGTGGCTTTAGATGCTCCAGATTTCTCTGATCCCAAGGATTACAAGTCATGTTATTTTGGAGTCTTAGTTATCCATTATTAAGGTCAAGACAGGGTTTTAGGAAGCTGAGGCTAGACCTGAACTCCTGGCCCTCCTAACACTACCTCCCCAGTGCTGGAATTATAGACGTGCATACCCACACCCATCACTCTCTTTATTTAGGGCAGCATTTCTCAACCTTCCCAATGCTGTGACCCTTGAATGCCTTAGTACAGTTGCTCATGTTGTGCTGACCTCTAACCAGAAAATTACTTTTATTGCTATTTCCCAACTGTAATGTTGTTACTGTTATGAATCATCATATATATACTTGATATGCAGGATGGTCTTTTCTCCTGAAGAGGTCATGACCCCCAGGCTGAGAATTGCTGATTTAAGGTCTGATACTTCATTTATTACCAGAACTTATAGACATCTTACCTTATATATTGGTAGACACCAGGCAATCTTAATAATGAACAACTTTATTGATAACAATTTATTTTTCATGTTATTTCCTTTCAGTTATTTGTAAATACCTAGTTTTTATGATTTGTTTTTAGGATGTGCATTTGCCTGCATGTTCATGCCACATGCGTACAGGTGCCTGAAGAAGCCACTAGAGGGCCTCAGATCCATGAGAGCTATGGTAGCAAGTATGTGTGAATTGTCTGACATGGGCTAGAACCCTAACTCAGGTGCCTTGGCAAATCAGCAAGCACTCTTAACTGTAGTGCCATCTCTCCAGTTCCCCAAATACATCTGAATAGGTGTGTACATACATGTGGAGAATGTCTTGGTGATTAAGTAATTCATCTAACTATATCTCAAGCATTGTTAAAACAGCATACAGCACTACTATATGAAAAGGATCTTTGATATTTGCCATTTCTGCCATTATATTATCTATAAGGTTGTTTCCCATAACTGCACATTCTTAAGACCTGTTGCAGTGATCTGACCTTCCTTGATATTAGATCCAGTGCAGCACAGGAATAATTGGGTGACTCATGGCTCCCCTATGTTTGTATCTGTCCTCCTTTCTTTTGGGGACCTTCATTCTGTCTTCCTCAACGAAGCCTCATTTTGCTAAGCATGTGGTCCAGATGGGAATTTCTCTACCCGGTCAACAATAATAGTGGATGCAGCATCTGTGACCTCTGTGAGATCAGTCACAGAACATGACTTCATCACCTGCAAATCAGTTCAGGAAATGAGAAAGTGACCCACATCAGCCGATTAGAAACTTCCCTGAGATTTTTCTTATAGGCAGAAAGAAAAAGTATTTGAAAGCCTATAACTCACTGCAGACTTTGAGTAGATAATGTTCAGAAAAATGAAGTCATTAATCAAAAGGCAAACCTAACCCTGAGAGGTCCTGCCTACCTCTGAGGCCATTATGTTCTTCTGATGTCAGTATGGACAGAACTTGGTCCACCTGTTGTTTCACCCAGAGTAATATCAAAAAGAAGGAGCTTGCACTTTAATCCATTGTGATTTGTCTTTAAGTTTTCGTAGTTATCCTTTTGGTGTGCTTAAGAGTAAAATTACTGAGTTGGTATGGGTTAAGTTGGTACACAGATCTTATAACTTGTACACACCTTCAAATTCCAGGGACTGTTGGTAGAAATGAGATTCTTAATCTAGAATTTTACTCATAAAAAAATACAATCCCTTCCTCAGGAACCCCATTATCACCAACAACCACTAGAACATTGAAAAGACTTACCAACACAGGTTTTACTCTCAAATTGAGGTTTTTCTTTTTTTATGACTTTGAAGACTAGTCTCTGTCTATCTGCATAGAGCACTTAGCTCACAGTGGTGCTAATTAGTCAGTTCCCTTCATCCCAGGAAGTCCAATATTGAGTCTCCCAATGACTCAGTTAAACACACATGGGTTTTCTGTTGCTTTCACCAGGACTGGATTTCTTTTACCTGCTAACAAATGGTTTCGATGGTATAAATTTCTGGTGATATGGGCATACTTTAGATACAATGCGCTTACTGGATGTCATATTATTACTTCATTAAAATGGGCAAAATGGCTCAGGGAAAAAAACTCTTCTGGATGATTGAAGTGATAGAAAACATAAAACCCTGATCTCCTACTATGCAAGGCACTTTTCTACATATTGTCTTAGAGATCTCATTTTGCTTCTTGGTGACTTGATGGAGCAGTTCCACACAACAGAGGAAAGAAATGGAGTTCCCAAAAGTTAAGTAATTTTTTTATTTACTTAGTTCATCAAAGATAAGGACAGGATGCAAGTCTGTACCTTTCTGCTTGCAAAGCCCACTTTCCCATTTTACCATGTAGTCACATGTATAAGTACATTTGAATAAGGTTTTTAAGAATTGAAAAAAAGAAAGATAAATTTCATAATATTATTAATGTGCTAACATTGGTTCATAAATGGTGAGCAATGGATGGAATCAGTTTTGCTCTTATTTTGTCTTCTGTGTCTTTATATGGATACATGATCCAGGGTTATCTTTTGGAGAAAGAAAAGCTAACATCAAGCAAAAGGTACTCGTCTAATGACTCTACCATACTCCACTGACTGACAGCAGCTGTCAGTGACCATATATCTATCTATTATCATAATTATGATGATGGTGACTTTTAGGTGTCAACTTGACGAGATCGTTGGGGTTCTGAGATATTTGGCTGAATATTATTTTTGACTGCGTCTTTGAGGGTGACTCTGGATGGACTTAGATTTTAGTAGTTTGTGAACTCAATAGGCACATTACCGTCTCTTTTATGGGTTGGCATGATGCAGTTTGCTGAGGGATTAGGTAGGCAAAGAAGAGGAGGGAGTCTTTAATCATTCTGCATGACTCTTTGAGCTCGGCATTGATGCTTGGCCTAAGGGTCAAGTGACTGGCAATTCTGGCTCTCAGGCCTGAGGACTGGGGGGTGAACTACATCCCTTACTATCCTAGATCTCCAGCTTGTATGTACCTCCTTACTGTCCACTTGCTTCTAAATAATGGATAGCATACACATTACATGCTATCCATTATTATTTCGTTCTCTCTGGGGAAGAATAACCAAACCACTAATCAAAACAAAATGTCAGTCAAAGCAAAATAACCGGCAACTATGTTCTGCACATGGCTAGATACTTTACACCTTAAGGTCATTAAAGTCTGTTACCATGACTGAATTCTGTGTGCCGACAGGAAGGCAGCCACCACATCCAGAGTGTATACAAAGGAACATGGCTGCATCTGCATGCAAAACTTTACTTATAGTCACGAAATCTGAATTTCATTTCCTTGTCATATACTACAAGCCATACTTTTTATTTTGTTTATATATATATATATATATATATATATATATATATATATATATATATATATATACATTTCTATATTTCTATATATATGACATATATATGTCAAAAATAACAAAATAAAAAATATGGCTAGGAGTATATGACAAGGAAATGAAATGGTTGGAGGGACTGGAGACATGGCTTAGCAGTTAAGAGCACTGACTGATCTTCCAGAGGACCCAGGTTCAACTCCCTGCACCCACATGACAGCTCACAACTGTCTGTAACTCCAAGATCTAACACTCTCACATAGACATACATTCAGGCAAAACATCAGTGCACATAAAATAAAGGTACATAAATAAAAATTAAAAAATAAAGAAAGAAAGAAAATATTTTAAAAAGCAAATTTAGGTCTAGAAGGGTACAAAAGCAGGCAGGTGGTGAACGTAAACAGGATTTGATTCTGCAGGACATCATGCCGTCTTATGACACTGTTTACAAAGTGCACCCAGAGAACCAGAGAATAAGGCAGTGTGTCTGTGCAAGATTGACATGTGGTATGTCTGTAGTACAGAACATGAAGTGTGGAAGATTTCCATGAATTTTCACAACGCTGGCACACCCACCATGCTTTGTTAGTTATAACAAAAGTGACTGTTGAGCTCAGAGTCTGTCTCTTTTGGGTAACAGTAAGAGTCCAATGGGAAACTGAGAAGGCCGAGGGGAGAAAGTCAGTGCAGGTTGAGTACAAGCCACCTCTTGGAATGTGGGTGCTCAGGAGAGTCAGCATCCATGCCGTTTGTATATACTTTGTGTTCACAAAGTATGAATGCGCCGCTTTATTGAATGTTTACATCAATCTGGGTGGCACTCATTCACAGTAGAATTAGCTCTTGATCGAGAAACACACACCTACATGGCTTAGTTATGTAAGTGGCAGGGGTGGGCTGCCTTCGTTTTCCCTTAGCAGGGAGCTAATGCTGAGTGAGCATTGCTAAAGGTGAAAGCTAAACAGACATATTTCAAAGCACTCAGGGTGAGAGCCAGGGGTGGGGGCTGGGGTGGGGGAAGTGAAGTAAGATCCAGGCCTCCTAGTGCTTTTAATAATCTTCACCACTTAGGCAAATCGCTGGAGACTTTCCTCACTGATGACTGGGTGCAGGCCACAGCCTTCCCTATCACTCTGCTTGAGGAATTGAATCCAGCAGTCCCCACTACCTGTTGGCCAATATTACAATAAAGCTATTTGCAGGTCATTCATTATATGAGACTCTCTGAACCAATATTGCTGGTTCACTAAATTTAAACCTTTTGACAGTTATCTCTGATTTCACTTCTTTGTTCTGTTTAGCTTCCCTTCCTCATTTAAGCCAGGTAACTCGAGATGCTGAAAACAACATGGGCTTTGGACTTAGGGATTTGAATCCCAAATGTGCTATTAATTAATTTGTAACTTGGAAAATGACTTAACCCAAAGGCCTTCATCTTTGCGTTCTAAAAAGGAACTAATAGTATGAACACGGTAGAAAAAAATTGCCCATGAGTTAATATATGAAGCACCTTCATAACACGCCTAGTTCATGGTGATATTTTTCACCTATAACTGTAAGTGCTAAATGACAGTCATGGATAAAGGACCCCAGAAGTGTCCTAGCCAATGATGTATAATCCCTTCCCTACTGTGACAGTAAGGTCTTCTCTATGTGGTCTCTCCAGTTACATCCTTTTCTCCATCTGAAGATACCACTTTCTTTCTTTCCCAACACATAGAATATGGACAAATAACATAGTACTGGTCACCTTAGTTATTATCTGTTGAGTTTCTTTGCCTTCACCTTTCTGTGTTTCCACAAAGGCATGCAGTAACAAATTATCCAGATTATTTATAATTGAAGAAAAAAATTATTAGTTGTTTACTCATTCTCCCCAATAGCCAGTGCTATCTTTTTCTTTTTCTTTTTCTTTTTCTTTTTCTTTTTCTTTTTCTTTTTCTTTTTCTTTTTCTTTTCTTTTCTTTCTTTCTTTCTTTCTTTTTTTTTTTTTTTTTTTGGCCTGTCTACTTTGCTAGTGTCCCTCCTATGGGTTAGATATTTGGTGGATTTTCAGCAGGCACACATTTTCACTTCTATAACCTAAGTGTCTATTTACTCCTTGCCTTTTCCTTCCTGGTTCTCTAGAGAACTGATCGCTGTGGACAGCTTCCTTCTTATACCCTTTCCTTTGTCTTCCATGATATTTTTTGTCATACTTCTGTCTTCATGCTACTCTTCTGGCCCTTTCATCTGTGCATCTCATGCAGGCTCATTCTTCACTATCAAGCTATGGAATATTCCAGAACCTCATTCTTTCCTATACCACTTTCTTTTTTGCCTAAAAAGAGAAGGGCTGGGGGAGAGAGTGAGTGAACGTTTCACTTCCATATTTCTGTAACTACCTTCTTCGTCCTCAGTAAATCAAGCTGAAAATATCAACTGGGTCTGTTCCCTTCTTGTTCCTTGTTCTGGTCCTTTGTCAGTGTGTTCATATTGCATAATCTTTGGACTGGGCAAGTACTATAACTCCTCCCAGAGATTGAATTACACGCTTAGGAAAGCTGCAACCAGCATTTTCTTCTCCCATAAATTCCAAAGACTGTACTGTACTTATTGCTATGAGAATACAGTATTTCCTCTTTCCTTAAATGAAGATATAGGGAACAGTATTTGGAGTTTTTTTTAAATGTTCATTACTAGAAGGACATTTGAAGATTTTGTGTCACTAAGAACAGTAGCCACTGGTGATGAAGTGGTTCCATTTCTCCTTGAGGTGCTCAAGTACAGGTAGGGAAAAAATGTAAAAGGAACAACCAGCATAGCAACAGACAACCTCTTCTCTTTAGTATGTAACCATTGATGCATCAGTGACCAACAAATCCCATGGACAAAGAGCATCAGAATCTATTTCTCTTTTATCTCTTGGTTGGTTGAATTCTACAGGGAAACTAATTGGGATTGACTCCTTCCTACATGTTGGCCTCTGGTTGCCTTCACATGTTTTCACCCTGTGACCCAGGTTGGATGGTAAATGGCTTCTGACATGGAAATTTCTGGTTTCTTTGGAGACTCAGTTGTGACATGTGATTTTTTTCTAGAAGCTGTCTTATGAGAGGATGTTTGGTTGAAGCAGTCATGTGGTGTTTTTCTGGAAGCTTTCTTATGAAAAGGGCATGTGATGTTTTGCCAGAGCAGACACTTGAGAGGGAATGTGATGTTTAGAAAGAATATAAATAGAGCCCCATGACAATGAAAGGCTATTCTTGCCGTGGTTGTCCTTGCCACACTTTGCTGGTCTTTGCTGATCTTTGCCTGTCATGACTTCGTAGAGAGAAACACAACAAAGAATTTCTCATGGTATTCTGGATGCTTCTTGCTGCTTCCCTGGACTTGTGCCAATTTGGGGGAGCCTTGCAGTTTCTTCTGGATTGAGTCAGTGCTACTGATTTGTGTTTGGAATTGCCCCAAAGAACTGCTTCTAAACGGGTCCACATCCTCCTTGTCCTATTAACCATCTTTCTCCCTTACCATTGGTCAGTTGGCTAGAAGGGAGGTTGAAGCATTTAAGAACTCTTATCAAAGTAGGTTTTGAAAATTTTAAGCCTACAGCCTTCTGAAGGAAAGCTTTCCTTGTGACCATGGCATCCATATCAGGAAACTAGGAGAAGCAGATGAAAGTATTTATGACCTGAGCTTGACACTGATTCATTGTAGTTGTTACTTAGATCCTGCAGGCCGAAGCAAGCCAGGTTGGGGAGTCCAAAGGTCAGCTGAGCTCTTCCCTTCCTCTGTGGGGAGAATTGCAAGATTACATGACAGAAATCTAGCATGCAACAAAGGGCAAAGAGCTGGGGCCACCAATCTGACCTGACATACGTCTCCACTGAGTGGGATGGTGAATTCATTTCTCATTAGCAGAAGTGTCATCTTTAATAGACTTCTCCTGTTCTTGACTCAGCTCCCTCTCCTTGTTTATCTGCAAGAATTGGCTTTGTTAAAGCAGGAAGTATCAAGACTCAATGGAGTTGCCTTCAACATACATTATGGCAAATACAACTCAGCTAGACCCTGAAGCAGGAATGTCTGGGGTCCCTGCTCCCTTGTGACCTGCTGCGGGGATGGACTTGTAGGAGGGGCAAGACACAAAGTAGGAAAAAACCTGAGAAATCAGTGGGATTTTCCCTCCGGTGGGCAAGGGGGAAGCGTCTTGGGAAGTGGATGTCTTCTCCAAGACATTTTGTAGAGGTGTCAGGAGGAAATGGAGGGCAGCCTTCATGACCGAGCTCTTAACTAAAGGCTGCCTTCATCCCTCAAAGCATCTGACACACTTTATACATCCTTGTCTGACAGTATTCAGTAAGGTATGAATCAGCATCCTTCAGATCTCTGATTTATTGCAGGTTTTATGAGGATTAATGCAATTTACTAATAGTAAATTACAAGAATGAAACATCCAATATTCATAATATTTTTTGGAGATCAGATTTTTTTGGGGGTGGGGGAAATGCCAATTTAGTGGGAGAAATGCCAATTTAGTAGTAAGACTTTTTTTCTGACATTGGCAGAAAGAGGCTTTGTGATAATGCATAAATCATTATAAATCCTTGATTTCATCATTGTCAGTTTTAGAAGACCATTTTGAGAAATACTGGTTGGAGAAGAGAGAAAAATTTCCTGGGACTCAGCACTCTTTTTCTTTTGAGAACTGTTCTTTACTTGCTGTGTGACCTCGGGCAGATGATTTGACCTCTCTGAAGCTCAATATTTCTATCTGTAAGGTTACTGCTTTGAACATGCATTTGTTCTAACCTTTAGATTCTCAGTAGATTTCACAGTTGTGTATTAGAAGACAACTCTCCTCTCCCCATCTTTCCTGCTCAACAGCAAACCATGATCAAATAGGAAGAAAATGGAAGAAGTATTTTCAGGGAAATAATGTACATTTGTCAACTTTATCTTTTTAAGGCCTTGAAAGAAGGAACTGGTCCTGTTGGATTAGTGATCCCTGTAGGTGTGTTCCTCCTCCACAGAACACATGCCATTATTTAAATGTCCTGACAAAGTTGGCTAAAGACACGGGTTCTGTCAAGCATGATGTTCCAGGCACTGGGAGAGTCTTCCTTTTACAGTATCTCTCCTTTCTTTTTATCCTTGCTGCCTGTGGCAAATAAAAAACAATCATGTCCCTTGCACCATAGAAACAGAATGCAAAAAAATAAACAGTGACTGATTAAAGGAAGTGGCTTTATTATGAGGTTAAAAAACAGTAATATCAATAACAGTAATAATGGAGAAACATAATAATGAATAATTAAACATAATAATAGAGAAATGACAATAAAAACCAATGAATAATGCAGTTTTATTTGCCATGATAGGACTGTTCATTCTGATGACGTGTCCTCAGTTCTGAACATTTCTGGGAGAGGTGTAAGCATGGAGTGGATTTTCATTGATTTCTCTTAAGACTGCACCCAGAGAGCTGTAACTCTGTTCTTTTCCCCCTTTCACTCAATAGTGTCTTTACTCTCTCCCCTGACTTTTAATTATATAAAATAAGCACTTACAGCACTTTGGATTTCCTGTGATGTCTCTAGCCTAGGGATCACACCAACCATACAACTGTATCCCGGGGAATGCTCCTGTTGTGACCCAAGAAGGTCTTAGCAGGCAAGTGACATCTTGCTAGTGGGAACGCCTTGATTTTTCAGGTACCGATCTGCTCTCTTTCTTCAGGCACTCACTGGAGCAGTAAACTGAGTACCATACAGTACACAAGAATAATTAAGACAGAGGACCTTAAATAGAGAGTGGTTGACAAGTTTGGGGAAATCTCTGTCATTGAAGCTGCTGCACTGAATCCATGTCTTTTTTTTTTTTTTTTTTTTACCAGACTCCTGTCCTCAGGACTTCTGTGAAATAGTGTACAGTTTCAAAGCCTGACTAGTGTAGCACAGGAAATCAGTGCCAGGGAGTTACAGCCTCTTTGGAGGGTCCAGATTGCTTCCCTGGTTAGAAAGCGTAAGTAGGTTATCTGATTCTCCAAGAGGCACAAAGGTGGCAGGGTAAATGATATCTTCTCCCCAGGCTAACAATGAGGCATAGATAATGGAGTCGCCTGCAGTCCCTCCCTCGCCTCCTTTCAGACAATGTGTGTCACATTGAAACACTTAAAAAAAAAAAAAAAAAAAAAACACCTGAAGACATCTGAAAATATCAAAGACAAGACCTTTGTGTTTTGTTTCCGACGGATTTTGTGCACTTGGCTGTTATTAACCCGCTCTGCAGGTGCACATGATCATTACTGTAAGCCTTAATTCTGCATAGTAACTCAGGCTGGGAGAGAGCTTCTATTCAAAGGGTCAGCGTATAGTCAAGCTGATGAAAAGTACGGAGTAGGCTCTATTAGACGAGTTTAGAACCTCATCATTTTCAGGAGAACATCCTTTGGTTTGTACTGAAGGAACTGTTTTTGAAGACCACAAGGAAACAGGTGCCATTCTGTGCATGGATTCTTTGTCCACTGTGTCTTCCCTGGTTTTCTCACTAGGAATTGTCACCATGTATTTGGTATGCACAGGTCCTTATTTCGTGAGTTGGGTTGGGGTGTTGGTGAGACCTTTCAGTGTGAAAACTCATTGTCTTTAACTCTGTAAAATATTCCTTCTCCAGGAGCTGAGGGAGTTTGCAGCTCCATGGAGGGAGCAGCAGTGTTAACTGGCCAGAACCCCCAGAGCTCCCGGAGACTGGACCACCAACCAAAGAATACACATGGAGGGACCCATGGTGCTGGCCACGTATGTGGCAGAGGATGGCCTTGTTGGCCATCAGTGGGAGGAGAAGCCCTTGGGCCTGAGGGTGTTAGATGCCCCAGTGTAGGGGAATGCTAGGGAGGGAAGACAGGAGTGGGCAGGTAGGTGGGGGAGCACCCTCATAGAGGCAGGGGGTGGGGGGATGGAATAGGGGGTTTCCTAAGGGGTGACCTGGAAAGAAGAAAACATTTGAAATGTAAATAACACACACACACACACAGAGACACAGAGACACAGAGACACACAGACACACAGACACACACACACACACACACACACACACACACACAAATATTCCTGAAATCGTTTGTATCTTTTGAAGACCTATTATTGAGATGTTGGCCTTCTTTGACACTCTAGTTTATTGTCTTGCACCTCTTGTCTCTTGTCTTTTTCATCTTCCCAACTTAACTTCAGTCCTGCCTTTTGAAGTCTGTTCAATTTTGTCTTTTAACACTTAACAGTGTTGTTTAATTTATTCTAATATATTCTTAAAGTCTAAATACCTCTGTCTTTTCTGTCCAGTATAATTCTCCCATCTTCTGTTTGGAAAATGTCACCCTTAAAGCCATCTTTTCTAGATGTTTGTTTTCTGAAGCATCATTGCCGACTTCCTGGATAGTCTTCAAACTCACTGTGTAATCCAGGATTCCTTGAACTCTCTGAACTTTCTTTTCTCCTGCTACACATATACATGCGCGTGCATGCGTGCGTGCGCGCGCACACACACACACACACACACAACACATACACACACACACACAAATTTGTTCAGGGCATTGGCCACTTTTCTCGATCCTGGGATAAGATACCAGATATAAGAAATTTAAGGCATGAAAGATTTATTCTGGGCCTTGATTCCACAGGATCACAGACCATCATGGTGGGCAAACATGGCGGGGCAAGTCTACAACAGCAAGCATTGACAACAAGTATTGACAGCAAGTAGAGAGAGTTCTTAGCTAGACCTGGGCTCCCAGCTACAGCTCTCACTGCTTGATGCTCACCAAACACTTCTTGCAGTTTGACTGTAACCTTTAAAGATCCCACAACTTCCCTCAAACAGCCAGAGAGGTATCTGGAGTCCAAAAGAGTAAGGCTGAGGTAGTGTACAGATGCTCAGAACATAGACTTTCACTTAATCTTCCTGTTTGAGAAATAAATCATACAGGGGTGGGGTGAGAAGCGTTTGCTTAGCAGGCAGAGGTCCTAGGGGCTCTGGTAAGTCAGTTCCAGGACCACCATCAAGAAAGAAGGAGAGTCAGTGGAGGATGAACAGGGGAGAGAGGAGAATCACTGACATCACTTGGGCCTAGCTCTCCTGAATTCTGGGCCTCTGTTCTCTCTTAAGTGCCCAGAAGAAGTGTCTTTCTACTGTTTACCGGGTGACAGGAATGGGCTGTCTCTTGATAGCAGGCATTCAGGTTCTCTTTGTTTCTTATTCAACGTGCTATTACCCATAGACATTTGACTAAGTAATCTACTCTCACCTTGATGCTTTGGTGCTCCCAGGCCGTCCAGGAGTCTAGAGTGACCCAGCTCACTGTGAGAGCCTCCCTTAGGTAGGCGGAAGAGTCTGATATTTCTGTTAGTGTTTACTCTTCTGCTTCCTGGGTTTCCTGTTTAAAACAAAACCCCCTTTTCTCTCCATTTTTCAATGATGTCGTGAATAGTATTCTTTACCCCTTTTCTTTTGAAAACCTTTGCTGTCAGTTTTGGAAAGAATATGTCATAAACAAAATATGTTTGACTCTTTGTAGGCATCCAGAACTTCTTTTCTGATCTATTTTGTTTCAGTCTTTGTCCATGTGCATTGAGGCCAGACCTCAATATAAAATCATTTCCATCAGCCTTGGCTGATAACTGTTTTTGTATTTTCCTGACTTAAAAACACTTATTATATAAGGTTGATTGTTGTCATTTTCAAGCTATGTAATAATTTTCGTCTCTATTGCTGAATAAGAAAACGTGGTGATCAGTCCGACATCCTATCTTTCTAGTTTCACAGACAGAAACCTGCTTTTTGGTAGAAGTCTCTAAGCAGAGCTGGCTGAGCTTTTATTGTTGCCTTTCCTTCCTTGCCTGCAGGAAACAAATAGTAAAACCCAAGGATCTGCACGCCTTTCCAACCCTTCCATCAAGGAAGACCAGGCCTCTAAGCAGCGGCAGCCGGCCAGACTTATTTTTTGTGGTGAGTTTGAGAAGGGCTTCCTTCACATTCTGGTTGTACTTGTTTTCAGAGGCTCCCTCATTCTTAACTCTTTCATGGTCTGAGAAGACATGTTGCTGATTTTATTGTTCAAAGCCTTTCTTCTCTTTTTCTTGTGGCATGAATGATGTTCCATAAGGAAGATTAAGATATACAATAACAAAACAGAAACTCTCACATCGAGCTGCCGTTAGATTTATGGCAAAGTTTATGGGGATTTCTTAAGCCTGGGAACATATGTCCAGGAATGGCTCTGCAGTCACAACCGTGCGTGGAGTGTGGGGCTGTTACAGAGCGTGGGCACAAACAGCTCTGAGGTTGTGTGTCACTTCCTGCAGACCCCTGAGTCTCTCTGATGTAAGCAGAAAGGTGTCTGTCAGTAATGCAAACAAAACCCACGTTAACCTCTGAGTCCCAACATCTGGACTACTTATCCCCATGACGATTGTGTGGTTGGCTGAATGTTCGGTTTCCCAATGGTCCACTGAAAGAACCATTTGGACTTGAAAAAAAAAAAAAAAAAAGACCAGCCTAAAGGGGAAAATTATCTCAGAGTGGCTACCACTGAGAGTAGTACCATGCTGATTTGCGATGGCAGCATCCATCCCCCTGCCTCTGCAGCTGGCCGCCTGGCTTTTGCACCACAGAGACATTCTTGTTTTGCTAACACTGTGAGTAAGCACGCACAAGGATCTTTCCTTAGACCCTCTTACAAGCACAGTACAGGATTTGGTCCATATACGTAGTTTTAAACTTTTATTCCTCTGTATGACCCAGAAAGGAATCTCAATAATCCAATACCATAGCCCTCTGCAATGGCTGAGTGATTAGAACAAACATTGTCCCTGCCCATATTAACCGTCTTGTCACTTTATATCCTCCAGTTAGCAACACTAAAAGAGAGGAAGTTTCTAGAATAAACAGACAATCTACCAATGGTCAAAGGCACTCTGGAGTTGCCCCCAGAACTTCTGGGGACAAATTATTTTTGAAATACAGAATGCAAAGTGGATGTGTAACCAGCCTAAGATAAGGGTTAGGAATGTGTGGGACAGTTTGTAATGGTGTGTGTGTCATGGACTGTGGAACATCAGAGTTAACTCTCAGCCATAAAAATATACACGATCACCCAAATGAAGCACATGTTCTGTTAGTTATTGAGATGAAAGTATGCAGCTTGCCCCCAGTTCCCGGTAACCATGTCAGGCCTGATTGACTTGGTATGTCTGGGTATCAGTAATTGCTTTTCTCCACTTGAGGATAAAATGACAGGGAACAGACACTCTACAGCCTCTGGACACTTATTCCATCTCACCATTGGCAACTTTAGATTTATTAGTCAAAGCCCTTGGGCAAATCTCAAAATATTACCTTATGAATGTTATTAATATGTTCCTGAAGCTAGTGTCTTAACTCAGCTCTCAGGCCGAAAATGCCTTTTACATGCACCTCTCTTCTAAGTGAACATTCTAGGAAATTCTTTCCTCCAAAGTTCTCATTCATAATCCTAATAGCCACCAGTGATATAACATAGAATAGCTTAGAAATGCTGTTGCATGCCAGAATCCATTGGTTCTGTTCTGTGAGGCTGGAGTGATTATTACTGTTTTGCAAGTGATAAAAGCCATGCCGAGGAAATTGATTTGGCCAAGGTCGCTCGGTTAATGAGTAGTAGAGGTGCATTCAAAATCCAAGACTTCAGACGCCAAGGCACTTCAGTTGTTCTTGAAGCAGAGTTAAGACCTTTTACACCCCTTCTCATCAGAGAATATAAATCAGAGGCAAAAAAAAATAGCTTACTTATAATTGCAGTAGCAGAGAACTAAAAGAATTACTGAGTATTTATTGATACTTGCATATTGTCCATCACTGTGTGGCTTGGCGGAGACTTTTCTTATCCTGGCTTAGAAAGGATTTTTCAACAGTACTTTAACAAAAAGAGATAACTAAAGGCAATATTTATGCCGTAACTCCCCCATATGTATCTTCACTGTGATTTCATGTGTGCTTTCCATCCCTGGTTAGCTTTTTCCTTGGGTGATGACTACAGAACTCTGTAACCTTTTATGTTGTTTATTGGTTGCTACTCGCAAGGAAAAGTTAATTCCCATTAGAGCAGAGCTGTCTGTTATGCTTCCTGCTGTGCACCAAGAAGCTAGAGATATCTGGCACATAGTAGGCACTTCATAAATATGTGTGTGTGAAATAGATGAATGAAAAAGCTAACATACATAAAACAAAAACAATCAAGTCTTTGACATTTAACGTTTAGCTTCAAAAAGATTCAGAGAAGAGTGATCATTGCAAGTTAGTCCAAAGATTACTGAAGGTCAGAAGAGCTGCCACTTATGCAGGCTTATGAAGTCTGAGTTGGGTTTGGACTGATAAACTGGAGCAGGGAGATGACTTTTTTTTTAAATTAAAATTTTATGATTTTTTTACATTTTTTTTGAGAATTTTATAAATGAAGACTATATTTAAAATCCCTCCCTGTACCCCTTCAATGACCTCAGTGTCCCTTCCCTACTCCCTCTCAAATTACTGACTTTTTCTTCTTTAGTTACTATTGTTACAAATGTATAACTGACTAGTGTGTGTGTGTGTGTGTGTGTGTGTGTGTGTGTGTGTTTATACATGCACATAATCTGCTGAGTTCATTTATTGTTGATGAATTGTATATATGTATTAGAGATGACCATTTGGGACTGGTTCAGTTATCAGGGAGCTAGTCCCAGAAGACTTCTTATTCTTCTCTTAGCAGCAATTAATTAATTGCCTGTAGTCCTTCATATTTCAAGGCGATGGGTGTTCCGTAATATTTTTCCTACCCACACTGGCGTGTCAGCAATGTGGAGGCCCTGGTTAGGTGCTCACTGAGGTGATTTCCTAGGTGTGTATTCTCTGTTACGCTTAGGAGACACGGTTTCTCATCAGGCATCCAGGCCTTTGGCTTTTACAACCTTGAGTCTTCGGTGCTGTGTTTTAGATGTTTCAGTTCGGGTTGGCCACCCTGCCATTTATGACATTTTTCTTTTTGATAGTCCTGGTAACAACTAAAGATTTGGAGCTAAGATCCACAAATAAGATAGACCATACAGTTTGTCTTCTCTAGTTCCATCCATTTCCCTGGAAATGTCAAGATTTCATTTATTTTTACAGCCGAATAGAATTTTTCTTTATTTTTTAACTGAGCTTTCATAGAATATATTTTGATCACATTCTTTCCCTCCTCTCAACCACTATCGGATCCTCCCTACCTCCTCTCGACCCACCCAACTTTATGTTCTCTCTCTCAAGACAAAAACAAAGTCAAAACAAACCAGAATAATTAGTAATTACTAATGATGATGATGACAAAAAGTTTCAAAAAAACAATGAAAGGCACACACAAAAAACCATGGAGTCTGTTGTGTGTTGAATAAGTAGTACCGCTGGGCATGGGACCCGCCCTGGAGAATGGCTGATCTTCTCAGCGATGATCCATTGGAGAAGACGGACTGTGGCATTTTCCTGGGTACTTTCTTTTGGCCGATCTCCCTCTTACGCTCCTCATTCCGTCATCTCCCGATGTTGGCTTCCAGCACGTCTCCTTCCTCTCTCGTGTAGTCTATCACCCTTTCTGGTTCTCTTTCGGCAAAACTCTTTTTCAGATCAATGTGATAGCTTGGCAGGCACAAGGTCTTGCCCCTGTAAGCCTGACCACTTAGATCCCCAGAACCCATGGTGAAAGGAGAACACCCATCACTGTCCTTGGACTTTCCTATGAGTTCTACGCACACTAAATTATAGTAATAGTAATAATAACAGCAATAATGATAATAATAATGCTAATATACAAAATTGAAAACCTGATTTTTTTCTCCTCTCCCAGTTTCATGTCCCATATTCATACTCATTCTCATGTAAATCCTCATAATTAAAAATAGGTGTTGGGCTCACAATCTGAGAGAGAACAAGGGGTAATTCTTTTCTTCCTGCTTCTGGGAAATGGAGGGGAGATATGTCTTATGTCTTACTGCGGACGTCAAGAGTCAGTGGCAGATAGACAAACAGACAGCAATGGGGATCCAAGGGCCTCTCACCAAGCCTGTCGCTGCCTGCTTCCTAAGTGACTCCCCAGATAGTTTTTTAATGTGTAACTTATATTTACAATGACATTTGGGACAGTGCACATGGTTTCACATTTTGGCGCATTTATTTAAGAGTATTTTCCTCTTGTTCTGAATATAGTGGTCAAAACAGAAAGCAGGAATTATTTAGATATAAGAAAAGCACATCTAATAAGAGGATCCAAATAAATAAATGAATGAATGAATAAATAAATAAATAAATAAATAAATAAATAAATAAATAAATAAATAAATGAGGTATAGCTGGTAGAGAGGCCTGGAAGTGAATTGCAGGCTTCAGTGTGATCTGCAGTGCTGGCTAACGAAAGAACAAACACCTCTCTAAAATTAATGGCCTTAATTGTAGCTTGAAAAGCAAATAGAAGTGTATGCCTGGGATCTGTGTCTCTTCTCATCTCTTCCTGTTATGAAATATGACCCCTCGGAGCTTTTTGTCTTCCCTTGGAGACCAAAGTCAGTTGTTTCTGTTTCTTTTATAGGCAGGTTAGTGCCCTGTTTCTAGCTTCCCATTAACTTCATAGAAGCAACATATTCTGTTGTTTACATTCATTAATTTAAAGACTGTGACCTAATTTTGGCAAATTGTGCTTTGTTACAGAGCATGCTTGCAGACGGCAGATAATATCCTGGTGTGATTTCCCCCTTCATTTCTTGGAGAGATGATAACATCTCTGAGGTTATTACTAGAATGCTGCTTGTTGTTCTAAGGCATTTTGATCATTACTTATTTTTAGGTTTTATATAGCATCATTCCCCCGAGGAGCTCAAGGCAAATTTTGCAAATGTGAACAATCTTCTTTTGTTAGTGTGTTTTGGTTTGGGGAAAGGGGGAAAAAAACAAAACTAATTTCCTGTCTCTCAAAGTTCCAGCAGATATCAAACCAAGCTCCCTAACCACCATTCCTTGTTTCTGGTTTATAGTTTTCCTTTATATAGATGCTTATAGGGAAAAGCTTGGGCTTTGGATCTCCAGTGGGAGGGAGAGACCATTAAGACAGGGTATAGCAGGGAGAGTCTGCAGAATGTGTGAGGCACAAGGTGGATTGTCAAATCCCCTGTGAAAACTCTTTAGGCAACACAAGGGGGTCACTTCATGTTTCCACAGGAATGTCCTTCGTGGGACTTCAGTTGTACTGCAGCTGGAGCTGTCTTAGGATGGAGATGAGGCCCTGTTTATGAGATGTTTATTTTGTAACTGTCCCCTTGGGCACTGGAAGACAACTCCTTCCTGTTGTCTAGCGTTGTTCGTGGTTGGTTTGTTTTGTTTTTCTTCCCCACTCTCTTTGTCTGTGTTAAAGAAATCACCGTTGAACTTCAGAAACCTCTCCAGGGAAAACATAACATAGAGATAAAATAGAAAAAAGAAAGGGAAGAAATGCAATAGAAGAGAGAAACACAGAAATGGGGGAGGGGAAGGAAAGAGAGAGGGAAGGAAGGAGGGAGGGAGGGAAGGAAGGAGAGAGAGAGAGAAACTAGGTCTTTTATTCAGTTGTTCCAACTGTTTATTTTCAGAAGAATGCTTATAATGTTCAGTGTTCTCACTAGAAGAGTGTGTGCCTGTCTGAGTGTAACTGTGTGTATGTGTATGTGTATGTGTATGTGTATGTGTATATGTGTGTGGTCCTGAGTAAGAATCAGGACTGCACACTAAAGCATCCCTGGGTAAGTAGTGCCAGCATAACTCACCAGCCAGCATTCCTGACTTAACTCCCTGGGAAGCTGAACTCTGGGAATGGGAGTGTCAAGGGAAGGGTACAGAAAGTTTTATGTTATGCTGGGGGAATGAAGGATGGACCATGACCAAAATAAAATAAAATCATTTATAAGCTTTTAAAAAAAACCTAAACTCTGAAATTGGCTCAGATTTAAGGTTGGTGTGCAAAGTTTTTAGCCAATGATACTACCCTACTTGAACTTGGTGTTTGTCTTTTTCATTTTGGCAAACAACAAAAAATGTTATCCAAAAGGACATAAACCTCAAAAAGGAAAGAATTAAAAACATCACTCTGTGTCCTGTGATCCTAAGGCATACACACCAGACACACTGACAGTTTGTATTTCCAGCTGCTCCGGAGCCATGGATTTTAAAATGAATAATGTACCAGGATGGGGGGGGGTACCCATGTGGGACCTCCCCTTCCCTGAGGAGAAGGGGAGGGGGAGGAGGGAGGAGGTGTGAGGGGGGTGACTGGGAGGAGAATACGGAGGGGGGCTGAAGATCAGGCTATAAAGTGAATGAATGAGCAAATTAATGGAAGAAGAGAAAGAAAGTAGATGGCCGGGGGGACACACTGCCAGTTGCTCAGGGAGCTTCAGAGGATGAGGTTGACTTAGAATACGCCCAGTTATAAGATTTCAGCAGTGTGTACATGAGACAATCAGCTCCAACCCTTGTTTCAGTCACCTGGATCCTGCTGAGTTCTCAGACGAGTTGTCCTCTATGTAGAAGTGTCTTAGGAGTATTGAATTAGGATATACTTTGCCCCCATTTGTGAGTGGCTTAATGGTTTGCCTAGGGATCATTGGCACAGCTCTAATGTGTGGCAAACAGGCTCACCTGGCCCTGTTTAGGGCTGCCTTGCTTTGCTGTGAAACCTGGATGAAACAGAAGATCTGGAGTCACCATGCCCACTGCCAACAGTCCAGAGATCACACTGGGGCTAATTACTCATGGGCAGCTTTTGTTGAATACAGCAGGGGAAAAAAATGCATCTTGGTAGTAAAATGAGACTTGCTTTATAATATAATCTAAATAACTCAACATGTTACACCAAACATTTCATGTCATTAACCAAAAAATTTAGTGTTTATCCTTAAAGATAAGCAGACTTGGGTCTGGGAAAACAGCTTCGTTGAATTTCCAAGCACCAGGAATAGAGTTTGAATCCTATGTGCAAAAAGTCAAGCATAGTGTTAGGTGCTTATAATCTGTGCCATGGGAGGCTGCTATAGGGGATTTCTGGGGCTCAGTGGCCAGTCTGCCTGCCTTACTTGGTGAGCTCAAGGCTAAAGAGAGACCCTGTCTTCCAAACAACAAGAAGCAAAGAAAATGCTTTTGAGAAATAGCTCTGGAGGTTGTCCTCCGGACTACATGTGCACACTCAGATACATGTATGGACATGCAGAAGAACCTGGATTTCCTGTTTTCCTCTTTTACCCCATATCTTAAACAACAATAATAATCCAGTGACAGACTTGCTTGTAAGGTAAAGAATCATTTTGAAATGCCAAGAATGCAGTCCTGAGGACCTACTTTGTCTCTTTGAAGAATACTGTGTTTCTATCTTGTGTTTCTACTACTTTTTTTAGATTTAATGTCTCCCCTCTTCTCTCTCTCTCTCTCTCTCTCTCTCTGATTTGCATATATATGTTTGGTACCTGCAGAGGTCAGAAGGGGGCTTTAGGTTCTCTGGAACTAGTTTGTGGTGTGACTCTTAAGACAATATCATGGAAGAAACGTGAGAACACTGTCACTCTATGGAACAGTTAAGAAAATTCTAGCTTATGAATATAACCGGTTCATTCAAAGCCATTGTCAGAAAGTAATGATAGAGCCACAATGAGAATCTCAATCTTTACATTATTATGTCCAGCATTTGCATACTAATTATTTAAAAGGTCATATTAAATAATACATTTTTTCCTTTTTCTTGTTCATCTTTTTTTCTGTCTATTCATGACACTATAAATTCACCTCATCAAACACAGTGATAGGGAAAATATATCTTGGTGGCTTAGAAGAAAATATTGAGAGAAGAAAAATATATATCGGAAAACTAAGGAGCTAGCTATAAATTACTGCCAATTTATTTTTCTTATGCAGTCACAGATTCCTTGGGGTCCTGCGTATAAATTGCCCACGGAAGTCAATAAACCTAGTAAATCTTCCAATTCCTACCAATGACTAATAGTAAAGTAAAATTGAGTTGTTGATAACTTATTTGTTAGCAGGTTGTTTTAATTATTGGGTGTAGAGAGGTTTTGCAACTTCTGGAAACCTTAAAATGTTTTTGTCTCTCCTTGATAATTAAAGTGTAGCAACACGAATTGAATCATTTCTTGTCTTTTCTGTCTCTGCCGACTTCAGTCAGTTAAAATTGCATGTGTTGTTAATAACCAATCTTTAGGATTAGTCAGAGTGAATGCTGTTTGCCAGTGTCAGAACCAGTTAGTCAGGCTCTGCAGGACTGACCTACATTGCTTCTTAATGCATCTCTTTGTACAAAGGCAATTCTAACATTACCATTGACCTACCTATTACCTAACCTCATTTGTTGAATATCTTCCATGTACAGGGCATTTCACTAGATAAAGAAACCAGGGGGAACAGGACCGTAGAGTAAAGAGATGAAAGGATCTATGTTATATGAACAATGAACTTTATATTTACCGAGATAATCCAATAACATATGGCTGAGAGTTTATCATTTGTTCTGAGAGTCAAAGTAACATTATTAGATAAATGTTTTTAGTCTAGGTTGCAATGAAACATTTGCTAAATAATATATGAATAATTAGTTACCTGAAACTCATATAAACATAAGTAAAAGTAACAGATTTTATTAATGTAATTTCAACCTTGATATATATTTGGATCTTATATTAATCATACTGATATAAGCAGTTTGATTTAAGCAGTTCATTACATCTTTGAATTCTACAGGCCAGTGTTTAAAAAAAATCATTGTATACAACCACTATCTCTCACAAAATACAGTCATGAAAATTGACTGTACATGAAAGTAGTGTACTTTTTATTATACTAAAGATTGCACAGTGACTTTGTGAGGTTCTTTTATCTTTAAGTTTCACTTGGGATTGACCTGCTGTCGAAACCTGCATGAATGAAGGCTGACTCACAGAAATTAGAGACATTGAACTTGAAGTACCATCCCCATTCTGATTTCAATCTGTTCTTCAATCTGAACCATTCAGTTCTTGCTGGAATCCTCCTTGGCCTGGAATTTCCTGGGAGATATCCAGTCCTTTGGAGGCTGTAAACAGTAAAATAGCCTATTTTGTAATGTTATGTCTAGTACTAACTGAATTCAGGACAGTTTTTTAATTATTATTATTATTTTTCAAACTTACAAATTTGCTTCATTTAAAGTCTTAAAGATTTCTCAGTACTGTGTGTTCTTTTTGGAAGGAATTTCTTTAGTATAAAATATAAGTATAATTTAAGTATAATAGATACTACATAGATTATGATACTACATAGACAAATTTTATGATGAATTTTCATTATAGTGATTTAGTATGCTTTAGATTATTTATTATATATTATGCATTATATTATTATATGTTTATATTTTATGTATTGTTTATATGTATAATATAATATATAATTTATATGTATACATACATAGTATATTTTTTAATTTAATCTCCAAAATCAGTCCACAATTTCTGATGTTAGTCCATTGCATAAGACTGGGAAACATAAGGCAGACAGAAATAAATCACTTCTTAATACTTTGATGGATATGTATTCTTGATGTCAAATGCAGGTATAAAATTAGCTTAATTCTCCTACTGGAACCATCTAGAATATGTATGAGAAAAACTTCCTGATGCTGATTTTTTTTTTCTTTTGAACAAAATCCTGGTTTTTCAGGTTGGCATAAATTATCCCGCTAAAAGAGGATATTTCCTATTCTCCATTGCCTGAGAAGGTAGCCACATATCTAGGATGTATCCAGTGAAAGTTCACCAAGAGTCATGTATACTAATTCTAAAACATACTCTTAAATACAAGTGGTTCTTTCTTACCCAACTCCTTTATTATTATTATTCAGGATCTCTTATGATGGTAACTGTTACTGCCATCTGGGACCTACGGCTGTTGGTGCTGAGGTTGGTAACTCCATATTAAATGTCAGGTTGGTAGCTATTGGTAAGAGACCTTGCATTTCACTGAAACATAGAGTAGTCCTATCTGTTGACCTCAGATCCTCTCCTTTTGGATTTCCTGTGCATCCAAGAGAAAGTACATTACATAAGTCTCTATTATTTGTGGGATTTTCCTATAGATAGCATATAAAACCCAAAATCTGATGTTAGTAAAGGAAGTGGCAGAGAAAAATATGAAAAAATGAAAACAAGCAATTATTTGGTTATAAAACATTCGGTTAAGTTGTTGCTAACTGTTTCTTACAGAGGACATGCTATCAGGAGATATTGGGGAAATGCTAGAAAATACAAAATATTACCTTTGATAAGAAATTTTGTTCACGAAATGAGCAAGCCAGGAGGAGCAAGCCAGTAAGTAGTATTTCTCTATGACTTCTGCATCAGTTCCTGCCTTGAGTTCTTGCTTTGAGTTCCCTCAATGATGGAACTGAAAGTTGTAACACATCCCTGCCCAATAGAAAAGATTACTGTTGTAACTACATGACTGTTGTTATGTTTAGTAATGGCTTGTAGACCAGAAGGCCCCATACTTGACTTTTAGTCTCTGCATTTTCACATAGAGATATACCATTAAACTACAGTGCTTTCTTTCTTTAAAAAAATGAACAAGATGAGTGCTATGTTCTACGGTTTTATGGTCTGTAATGGAATAATTTGTGTGAAGCACTTCCCAGAGAACTTGATATTAAATAGATGTGAGCTATCACCCACTTCAAACATCGTTTTAGACATTTTTAGTCACTTTAACCTGTGACAAATCAGTGAACTCATGTAAAGGGGCTTTCACATAAGACTGCTGGGGAAAATATGTAGAATCAATAGTTGTTCTCTCTCTCTCTCTCTCTCTCTCTCTCTCTGTCTCTCTGTCTCTCTGTCTCTCTGTCTCTCTTCTCTCTCTCTGCCTTTGTCTCAATTTCCTGTTCCCTATGCTCTTCTTCCTCCCCTCTCTTCTTGGTCTTCTCTGCTCATAACTGAGAATTACAGAAACCATTTAGTGACTATGACATAATAATCCTAGAGACTACAAAGTACTGTATTTTCTGTAATTTGTTCTCTCTGTGTGTCTGTGTCTGTTTCTGTCTTTCTGTCTCTCTCTCTCTCTTTCTCTCTCTCTGTCTATCTCTGTCTCTCTCTCTCTCAATTCCTTAGTTCTTTGGCTTCTGTTGATGCCCCCTTCTTGTTCCAAAGTGAGCATGGAGTTTTCTCAAATCTTCTACAGACTCCAAATAGTCTCGTTTGTATCTTGTGGCTCCCTCCTGAAGAAAAGGATTCAGCCATATGTATCGAGATAGAAGTCCTATGCCATCCACACACATAATGTACACACACACACATACACACAAATTCTCAGGCTTTCCCTTAAATTGTTTTTTTCTCCTGGTAACTTTAGATCTAAATGTTTTCATGTATGGCAACCGACGTTCACTTTGCAATATCTGTTAGTGGCCAATCTCTCTCACCATTTTATCTTTATAGTTCTTGTTCCCAGGCTTTCATAGCTCACCACCATTTTTCTACTCATTTGTCCTTTAGGTTTTGACTGAAACTCACTGTTACAAAGACCTGTGAAAATTTTATAATAAACGTTTTCCAGTCTATGTCTTTAAATATGACAATGTATATGGAGTTTTTATCCTGAAGAATTTTCTTTATTAATTTTTCCAGAGATTTCTCTTACTTAAAGGGCATTGTCTTCTTTTACATGAACGATTTATATCTGTTTTGTGATTCACTAATGTCACAAAATACATCAGTGTCCTGAAGTCTTTTATGCTTCATAGCATCAACATGAATCTACTTTAATGTTAATAAGAAATGTCTGCCAGGATGGTTTATAAAAGTGTTTAAAATTAAATAAGTAATTCCCAAGAAATTTTTTCTTATCACAATACAACATTTAAAAATCATTTCAACATCTAACTCCGAAGTAGCTAATCTTTATAATCATGCCGAAGTAGTTTTGAAGGGAAATTTCTTTCCTACCTGTCAAGTCATGTTAATCAAAATCCTATGTAGGTTATACAATATTAAAATTATTGCATTCACTTAGAATGATAAAGGTTTAATGGGGCTGCATTTAAATGAGATTTCAGCCTTGAAGCTGGCTGCTCATTTTCATTGTTCGTGGAACTCTCACTAGCACACATCCAGGTGGGGTTTGTTTTGCCATTTTCTGAGAAGATGTGATTTTGCTCTGATTTGCATCCTGCTTGCTAACTCATCTCCAGATAGCTCCACAATTTAAACACTGTTTTCCAGGTGTGATTCATTTGTAGCAAAAATGCCATTCTCCATCTCGGTGGAGGCACATTCCTGGAATAAATGTCGCTCCTTAGGGAAATGGCGGGAGGGAGTAAGTTCTTATGGGTTTTAATGAGACAGAAAAACAGACACAATAACCACCATTGAGCTCCCTGTTGCTTCTCATTTAATCCACTTTTAATCATGTAGAGATTTTTCTTATACTCATTATGAAATTATTGTTTTCAATTGTGTGAACAGAGAATTACCCTGTTATAGAGAACTATTCCTAATTCTAATCTACACATATGGTATTGTAAACATATCTATGTTCATATATATATTTCAAATATAGCTTTTAACAGTGGCCCTTTTAGGATAGGACAAGGGTAAATGCATGCAAGGCCCCGGGCTTATCCCCAGCACCACAGAAAGGATTTAAAAGATGGTGACATCTGCTTCCTTACTGCAGTAGGCAATAATCAGTCTCATAAAAGATGGCAGCATAATACATGAGAAAAATGTTTGCATGTACTCTTTTTAATTTCTTTGTAACTCTAAGTACTTATTGATTGATTGTGGCCTTTTCCTCCAAGTGTTTCTGTTACCTCTGCCTTGAGACTTGCATTTCTGATTTTCCCCGCTGCCACTATTTGTAGGAAGTAGCCACAGGGAAGGTGCTTGTTGTATTCCTTGTGAGATTGGAGCAAATAAATCATTTACCTTTTAGACAAAGGAAAGGGTAAATTCTTCACCTTTTTGGATTCCTCTCTTTATTCTGCTGCTTTGATATGTCTGCTAGCTCCTCTGTAAATTTCTCTCTGCTGTAATGCTAAAATAACTTCTCATTAGCCAGACAATCAAGACAAAATTAATGTCACTCCATCAGTAGACAGAGCTGGGGCTACAGAATGAGGTGATTGAGGGGCCAAGATTAAAAGAACTAGAAAGCAAAACCTTTACCCTCCAGCAGCTAAAACATTAGGGCAACAAGTCACAGAGGAAGTAAAGAAAAGAAGCCACGTGTCGTCAAGTGCAAATTGACACAGGGCAGATTGAGAAATGATATGTTAGCCTGTAGGTAACTTTGTTGATGTTGACAGAGCTACTTCCACTGAGGGAAGGATGTGCTCACACAGGTGACTCCTCATGAAATTGCTCGTCTTCTTAGAGGTGCTGTGGGAAATTATGGAAAGGTTTATTTTGCAGGTGTGGAGTGAATAGCCTGGGAAAAGAAGTCAAGTGAGCAAGATGCTGCATGGCTCTGTAATCCTTAACCCTTCGTGTCACTCAGGCAGTTACTTCTTCCTGACAGCCTGGGAGGCAGATGTTCTTACACTAGGGTTGACCAGGCTGAGGATCTGAAGGACTGAACCATCCGACCAACTATGACAGTAGCAGTGCATGGTGACACAAGGAGTCAGTCTTGTTTTCTGTGGTGCTGGCTTCTAAATGCATACATACTTCTGGTGTTTCTATAAAAATGGCCCCAATTACAGTTCCTGCTATCAATAACCATACATCTCTTTTTATTTATGTTTTAAAGATGAAGCATCTCTCCCTGTCTCAGAGGAAAATACTTATATCAACAAGAATGAAGATCATCTTTAAACGATTGTGTCCAGAATTTCTATATTTTTATGTTTGAAAAGTACTGCTATTTTTCTAAAGAAGATCAGAATATTGGTCAGTGACAGAAATGTAAAGAGACAAGTGATAGTGGCCGTTCTACTTCTGTCCAGAGAAATAGGTAACTAGAATAGTTGCCTGTCTAGACACTACAGTAGGCTCACCTTGACACAGAGACTCTCCCATTAGATTTCTGCTTTGTCCCTTAAAGTCACCTCTCTTTCTGACCGATTTCTATAGATGATATTAGCAGACTCCTTTATCAGTAATGTTTTTCAGTGCCCCTAAATACATGGAGTCAAACATGTATGCTACTCTTTAAGATTCTGGCTGGTATGTATTCCCTCTTTAGAGAATAAGCTCCATTCTTGGAATGCAGAGGGTTAAGTTTTGGGGACAGTACTACAGCTTGGGAAATTCATCCTCACCATACATCTCAAGGTTGTGTTGCATTGACATTGACCTTTTCCCTTGTGGAACAATTTAATAATCATCTCAGCATTCAAGGATATATAATACTCAGATTTCTGAATTACATAAAATGATACATTGTGATATTTTGATGGGAAGCGTTTAAATAGTTATTATTTATGATAAAATAAAACAACTCTATCAGGCTGAAATGTAATATAAATACAGTTATGTGTAACAAATTAGATTCTGAAAAGCTTCATAAATTCCTTCCTTATACATTTTTTCATACATGATGGACATTTTCTATAGTTTCGTAGTTAGTAACACAAATGGTTTCCTTATCTGTTGGTGCTTGGTTGTCCTTTTCTTCCCTGCTTTTCTTACTTGCTAAAGCATGGAATGTCCTTGCATCTGGGAAGTACATTGTCTTAGTCAGGGTTTCAATTCCTGCACAGACATCATGACCAAGAAGCAGGTTGGGGTGGAAAGGGTTTATTGAGCTTACACTTCCATGCTGCTGTTCATCACCCAAGTGATGGACTGGTAGTCTGGGGCTCTATAAGAAAGCAGGCTGAGCAAGCCAGGAGAAGCAAGCAAGCCAGTAAGCAGCATCCCTCCATGGCCTCTGCATCAGCTCCTGCTTCCTGCCCTGCTTGAGTTCCAGTCCTGACTTCCTTTTGTGATGAACGGCAGCTTGGAAGTGTAAGCTCAATAAACCCTTCCTCCCCAACTTGCTTCTTTGTCATGATGTTTGTGCAGGAATAGAAACCCTGACTAAGACATACATCTTATTCTTGCCAGTTTTGAGGATTGGTTTGCTACAGTGCAAAATAAGAATTTCTACCCTGGCATTAGCTGTTTCTGGAGATAGATTTGCTCCTTACAGGGCTTTGTTGCTATCAACATCCTTTGGAATTCACGTTTGCACCATTATTCTTAAAAAAAAAAACAAAAAACAAAACAAAACAAAAAAAACAAACGAACTAATGAACAACAAACACACACATGTGTCTAAGCATTCTCTTGACTCTAACACTCTTCTTTTAAATCATCATTTATACCATTATATGTAGTCACTAATTTCTGCAGAATTGAGCTTTCAACATTCCTGCAGGAATATCATAGCTATGACTATTATTATATCTATTTGAACTATGTCCACAAGAACATCTTTCTGCTTAACTGGAGGCTGAGAATTATATTCTTAGGTGAACAGTATGTTTTCATAGGTGATGATTATGGTCCTCAAAAGCAGAGGAAAAAAACCCACCTTTGCTGAGTCTGACAACCTATGAAATTAGGTAGAGTACAATTACCAAAATGTTATTAAATTTGTGGCCTGGGATTATACATCTAAATGCATATATCTCTCCAATGAAGTATCAATAATGGGTCCAGTAATTGTCTTAAAGTGGTAAGATAAATGTCATTTTGAGATATAGAAACAGAGATGGTTATGGGTTTTGCCAGTACGATTTTGGTATTGGATTCACCGTGAAATAAAATGTTAAATGTCTTTCAGTGGCTCATGAAAACAACAGCATTCCCCCCCCCCCCCAAAGGCTATAGATGCCTATGAAACACGCAGACTACTGCTCAACTGTAGATGTCAGTTACTAAAATCACTAAGACGTTTTATACAAGCAATATACCTATGAAATTATCTTCCAAGAAAAAAATAAGTGCTTATCCATTTAAAAATTGGATTTTAAAATCAGGATTTGAGAGATCATGAAGATGGTTCACTTGTAAAGGCAATTGGTGGCAAGCCTGACACCTGCTTTGGTCCCACAAGTCCCCATGATGGAGGAAAAGAACTGTCTCCTACAAATGGTCCCCTAGCCGCCACAGGTAGACCTCGAAGTATGCACCACACACAAATAAATAAATATTTTTAAAAATTGAAATACATAAAATTAAGATTTACTTGTTGCTATCATAAGACAATAATTCTGAATCATTATTCATTTTATTGCTCATACATGGGCTGGTCCAAGGCCCTCAGCACATATGTAGCAGAGAGGACTGCCTTGTCTGGCCTCAGTGGGAGAGGATGTGCCCAATTCTGTAGAGACTTGATGGCCCAGGGAAGGGGCATGGGAGTAAAATACCCTTTCAGAGGCAAAGGGGAGGGTGGGTAGAGTGAAGCAACATTTGGAATGTAAACAAAGAATAATTAATTAAATAATTAAATAATTAATTAAAAATGAAAAAATAAGCTGTAAGGTAACTTGTTTTTGTTTTTTTTCTTCATAACTTATACAGACACATATCATTTCTTTATGTTGGAAACATTCGAAATTCAAGAAGCAATTTTGAAATTTACTAATTTTGTAAATTTAAGAATCTATCATGTACCTTTGTCTAAAATCTACGGCAATTTTTTTTTAGTTCACTTTTTCTTAGCTACTTGCATTTGTGTGTGTGTGTGTGTGTGTGTGTATGTGTTTGAGAGAGAGAGAGAGAGAGAGAGAGAGAGAGAGAGAGAGATTCCTTACAAATTTCAGAAGTGTTTTTTCTATTTTGTGTGAAGAAATTCAATGACATTTTTGTGGGAATTGCATTGAGTCTGTCTGTTACTTTATGAATCCTTTAACAATATCAGTTCTTCCAACGGAATATAAGATGTCTTTTGCTGCTTATTGCAATGTCTTTAATCTCTTGTACATGTGTTAGACAATTTTCAGTCTAGAGGCTGTTCATTTCCTTGGTTAAATTTGTTTCTAAATATTTTTTAATTAATTAATTTATCTTTTTTGATATTTATTTACATTTCCAATATTTCCCCTTTTCTAAGTCTCCTCTTTGGAAACCCCCTGTCCCCTCCATCTCCACACCTCTATGAGGGAATTCCACCTCCCACCCACCCACCCACCCATTCCCATATTCCCACCTTGACATTCCCCTTTACTGGGGCCTCTAACACCCTCAGGCCCAAGGGCCTCTCCTCTGCCTCATGGCCAATGAGGCCATCCTCTGTCACATATGTGGTCCGAACCATGGGTCCCTCCATGTGTATTCTTTGGTTGGTGGTCCAAACTCCAGGACAACTGGAGGGGGTCAGGACCATTGACGCTGTTGCTCCCTCCATGGGACTGCAAAATCCCTCAGCTCCTTCAGTCCTTTCTCGAACTCCTCCATCTGGGACCTCATTGTCAGTCTAGCGGTACTGTAAAGTGAAACTTGGGCATTCTGAACATTTGGGCTAATATCCACTTATCAGTGAGTACATACCATGTTCGTTCTTTTGTGATTGAGTTACCTCGCTCAGGATGATATTTTCAACTTCCATCCATTTGCCTGCAAATTTCATTAAGTCATTGTTTTTAATAGCTGAGTAGTACTCCATTGTGTAGATGTACCACATTTTCTGTATCCATTCCTCTGCTGAGGGACATCTGGGTTGTTTCCAGCTTCTGGCTATTATAAATATGGCTGCTATGAACATAGTGGAGCATGTGTCTTTATTACATGTTGGAGCATCT
>CM052717.1:35547690-35578144 GCA_028551405.1 Uromys caudimaculatus | reverse complement strand
CAGCCTGGGCTGGCAGTTGTGTTCTCTTAGGGTCTGTATGAGTTCTGCCCAGGATCTTCTAGCTTTCATAGTCTCTGGTGAGAAGTCTGGTGTAATTCTGATAGGTCTGCCTTTATATGTTACTTGACCTTTTTCCCTTACTGCTTTTAATATTCTTTCCTTGTTTTGTGTATTTGGTGTTTTCACTATAATGTGACAGAACGAATTTCTTTTCTGGTCCAATCTATTTGGAGTTCTTTAAGTTTCTTGTATATTTATGTTCATGTCTTTCTTTAAGTTAGGGAAGTTTTCTTCTATGATTTTGTCGAAGATATTTACTGGTTCTTTAAGTTGGGAATCTTCACTCTATTCTATACCTATTATCTTTAGGTTCTGTCTTCTCATTGTGTCCTGGATTTCATGGATGTTTTGGGTTAGGAGCTTTTTGCATTTGTACGTTCTTTTACTGTTGTGTCGATGTTGTCTATGGTATCTTCTGCTCCTGAGATTCTCTCTTCTATCTCTTGTATTCTGTTGGTTATGCTTGCATCTATGACTCCTGATCTCTTTCCTAGGTTTTCTAACTCCAGGGTTGTCTCTTTTTGTGATTTCTTTATTGTTTCTATTTCTATTTTTAGCTGCTGGATAGTTTTGTTCCTTCCTTTGTCTGTTTGATTGTATTTTCCTGTAATTCTTTAATGGATTTCTTTGTTTCCTCTTTAAGGACTTCTAGTTCTTTACCTCTGTTCTCTTGTGTTTCTTTAAGGGTGTTAATTTCTTTCTTAAAGTCTTCTATCATCATCATGAGAACTGATTTTAAATGAGTCTTGCTTTTCTGGTGTGTTGGGGAATCCAGGACTTGCTGTGGTGGGAGAGCTGGGTTCTGATGTTGCCAAGTAGCCTTGGTTTCTGTTCCTTAGGTTCTTGCCCTTGCCTTTTGACATCTTGTTAACTCTGATGTTAGCTGATCTTACTGTCTGGCTATGACTTGTCCCTCCTGCAGGCCTCTGTATCAATACTCCTTGAAGACCAGCTCTCTCTGAGAGGTGTTTGGGTTTGGAGTGCTGCGGCACAGGGTCAGATCTGGGGTGCAGACAGAAACCAGAAGGATCTTGTCCCCACCTGTCCCTTGGTTCCTATATTCTGATGGCTCTGCAAGGTTCCCTCTTGATCCAGTGAGTTTGAACAGAAGTGATGGTTTTGCCTATGCTCGAAGGTGTGTCAGCACTCCTGGGATACCAGCTCTCTCCTGGAGCCCTGTGGCCCAGGCTGAGGTCTCCAGGTCCCGGTGAGCAGTGGTGCTTGTCTTATCCCCACTCACGGCTTTTCCACCCTCCTGGGAGGGTGACTTCCTCCTAGCACTGCTTGTCTATGTAACCCTGGTTGCCCAGGCACAGGTCTCCTGCCACAGATAGAAACCGGAACATTCCTGCCCCTTACTTTTCCTCCTTCGTCTCTGTGTCCTGAGTGCCTGGGAGAGTAATTTTCTCATGGCACTGTTTGGCTGTGGGACCCTGGTGGCCCAGGCAGAGGTCTCCTGCCATGGATGGGAACCAGAGGGTTCCTATGTCCACCTACCTCCGTCCCTGTGTCATGCTGGTTCAGGGTAGTTCCTGGTGAGTAGTGGTGCTCGCCTTGGCCCCACTCCCGGCTTTTCCAAGCTCCTGGGAGGGTAGCTTTCTCCCGGCGCTAATTGGCTATGGAGCCCTGTGGCCCAAGCTGAGGTCCCCAGCCACAGATGGAGACTGAAGTTTCCTGTCCCTCAGTCTCGGGGGCCCGCGGTTTCCGGGCGGAATCCAGTGAGCAGTGGTGCTTGTCTGGTCCCCACTCATGGTTTTTCCACACTCCTGGGAGAGTAACTTTCTCCCAGCGCTGCTTGGCTGTGGAACCCTGGTGGCCCGGGCAGAGGTCTCCTCTGTTTCTAAATATTTTGAAGCTGTTGTAAATGGTTGCACATGATAAATTTTATTCTCGGTTTTGGTGTTTCATTGTGTATATTTACACCACATTTCCCTATCCTCTCATGACAGACACCTAGGTTGATGCTCTAACTTGGCTGTTGTGAATAAAGCTGTCACAAACATGACTGCATGGCTTTTTCAACCTGCTAATTAAAGTTTCTTTGGATTTACATCTGGTGGTGGAATGGGAAGCTCACCAAAATTCTAGCTTTAGTTTCTGAGGAACCTCTATACTGTTTTCCATAATGGCTGTTTTAATTTACATTGCCACTATATGGCTCCGTTCTCTACTCTTGGCCAGCATTTGTTGTTGTTGTTGTTGTTGTTGTTGTGTTTTGCATGAAATATTTTCCATATGGCAATATATAGGGGGCTTGATTACCAGTTGATGGGCTTTTATATTAAACATATACTGTACCCTCATGGATCATGATAACTTTGATTTCATTAGTGGATTCATTCATTGTTGGACTTAAATTTTGAGTAGACTTTTGAGAATGGTAGGACCTCATTGGTGGAGGTGAATCAGTGTGTGCGTCTTTCTGAAGGGTGTATTTTAGCCTTGGCTTTTACCTGTTACTGCCCTGAGTTTCCATGAGAAATTTGTTTCACTGTGTTCTTCCACCTTGCTAGATTGAATTCTCTAAATCTATTATCATAAATGAATTCTCTACCTGTAAGTTGACTTTCTTAAGTATATGATCACACTGAATGGCTGACTAACTAGCACTTGAAAGGTGTTGCCATGATTAAATATGACACTCTAGTTCTTGTCTTGGGAACACTGGATTGTGGAAGGAATTTGGAAATTGTTAGAAAAATTATGAAGTTATAAGTGGGAACTTAACAGGTGATTTTTAGTAAGAACTTAGAGGGCCAGAATGCCTAAAGAAATATAGAGACTAACAACTATGTTCTTAAGGTTTTATATCTATCTATCTATCTATCTATCTATCTATCTATCTATCTATCTATCTTTATTAAAAATTGGATTAAAGGCCAGTTGTGTTAAATTCCATCAAAAAACTTCCCTACATCTTGTCTGTGTACTAGCACTTTGGATTGTAAACTTTAAATCAGTTTAATTTCTGGTGGAGAAAGATTTTGAAGCAGTTCACCCTTCGGGCTGTAACACAGTTTTGCTAATAGCATTTAGCTAAATTTACAGTGACAACTGAAGCACAACCAAACAAGCACAAAAGATGTTCAAGAAGACTTGAATCCTTGTAGTCTACAGAGAACAACCTGTGTAAAATTGAGTCTAAGCAAGGTCTGGTAGTTTAAGAGATTACCACCTTTAAAAAGAAACCATAAGAGTCTTGAGAAATGAATGACCCAGTTCCAGGGGACCTGGTGCCATCTTTTGTCCCCTGTGAGTTCCAGGCATGTACATAATACATATGAATCCATGAAGGCACATACTTATACATTTAAGATATACATATCTTAAATATATATAAAGAAGGAGGAAGAAGAGGAAGAGGAAGAGGAGGAGAAGGAGGAAAAGAAGAAGAAGAAGAAGAAGAAGAAGAAGAAGAAGAAGAAGAAGAAGAAGAAGAAGAAGAAGAAGAAGAAGAAGAAGGCAGCAAGAATTTTACACTATAGGAAAAGAAAGGAAAGATTGTTTGAGAGTATTTCAGAAATTCTCCAGATCCTGCTCTTCATAGCCTCCATGATATAAAGGGTAAACTCAGTTTTAAAGGCTGCTCTGAGAAGAGAGCTCTGGGTCAACCTACTAGCAAAAGGTGACATAGGAAAGGTTTTTATCAGCATTTTCTTCACTATGCTTGACCCACCACAAACTCACAGACCACTGTAATAGTGATCCAAAAGCATCTGGTTACCAGTAGACTGGCAACAGACCTTGGTGCCAATCACATAATGCTGCTTTTACACACGTGTGAAACGAACGAGCTACTCGAGCATGGAGGCATCTACCGTCTCTATAAAGGACGACCTGTGAGACTAGCTGCTTGCTGCGTGTTAAACCCTGTCCTGGGAAGGCTTGAGGGTACCGGAACATCAGAAGTCAGATATGCTGTACAGAGAAAAAGGTTGCTGAGGAAAGTCACAGGCAGTGAGCAGAACCAACTGAGGAGGGAGACTATATGGGCTTCCATAGGAGTATGGAAGTGTTAGTGAGCTCATATCATCCCATTGTGTGCCCCAGATGCTAGACATGAATATATAAGATTTTATATTTACCATGCTGGTTCTGGTGAGCGCTTTCCTTGCTGTTCTGTCCTTACCCGTTTGAAGAATAATCTTTACTTTGTACCACTGTATATTGGAATATGCAATTTTGTTTTCATTTTTACCAGAGCCCACAGCTAAGAGTTTTGTTTGCATCTCACATACTTTGAACTTGGACGTTTGAGCAGTGCATGAACTATTAAGACTGTGGAAACTCTAGCAGATGGACTTAATGTGTTTGGTATTTTGAGATAGCCTTTATGGCTTGAAAATGAAATTTCTTGAGACATTTATGTGTTAGGAGCTTGTTTGTCATCTGGTAGGCTTTTGGTTGGACCATGAGGGTTTCTTAGAAATAGATTAATCCATTGATTATTTCAAGTTTTGCCTGGATTTTTGGGAGATGGTGAAGTTTTCAATAGGATGTTGGTGACTGGGGATATGTCTTTGAAAACTATGCACTTCTGTCTTCCTCCTGTCTGCTGTGAAGTGAATAATCTCTTTTCTATGTGTTCACTGTCATGGCATTTTACCTCACCTTAGGCCCAAAGTAATGGAGCTAGCCTAGACCATAGGGAACCCTCTGAAACCGTGAATCTCAATAGATATTGATTTCCTCTAAATTCTCTCAGATATTTTTTTGTTACATATACAGAAAACTAAGCAACATATCAGACAGTATTGTATGTGTGTGTGTGTGTGTGTGTGTGTGTGTGTGTAAAATGTGAATGCACACCCACAAAATTCACTTGTCAACTTTGAATGTTTTCTTTGTTTTTATGTCTTCTTTTTCTCTTTTGTTATCAGCTGTTCCTAGTTAATTGTCTGGGCAGAACAATTAAAACCCAGATACAGTACATTAAATGTCTCTGAGTGTTCTTGTGGTGTTTGTATAGCATGACCGCCCTAGAGGGAATATTCAACAACTGTCTCAAATGTTCCTTCACTGTGTCCTCAAGATGAAATGAAGTGTTATGATTTTACTGGATCAATTTAAAGAGGCCTGATTTGACTTTTGATATTTTATCCCCTTCCTTCAAATGACTGGGACCATTATAGACTCTGGAGATGGAGTATCTGTGCCATCATTGCCTTACTGTCTACAGTTATTGAATATCTTATTAGCTTTGCGAATGCTCTTTACATTTTTTCTCAAAATAATTTCAGGGTAAGTTGTTTGTCTCAGAAACTGAAAGATGTTTTACCATATTTATTAGCTTAGTAGTTTATGTGCATGAACAATTTTCTAGCAATACTTCTGGTTGAAGCTTCTTATGTGTTGATGATTTTGGTCCACAGCAGGATTTGAGAGGGTTCCAAGGAAGAAACTTTCTGTGCCTTTTACCAGTCAGTGACAAACACTTTCAAGTCATCCTCTAGTTCAGTCCTTCTGATGATGATGATGATAATGATGATGAAGATTTTCTGAAGTAGAGGTGTTGAGTCAGAAATCAAGTCTTGGGTACTTGGAAAGTGAAGCTGTTTTGGGAGTGGACCAATGGAAAAGCAGAGTTGAAGAAAAAGGTTCTGTACTTACTGCTTGGTGACTTACTGATTCCTTTACCCCCATGCTATTCATCTTGAAAGGGGCATAGCCTGTGGTAGAGGTCTGTAGAGATGGGGCTCCAGGGAATGAGATAATAGTCACTTTTACAAGTCATGTAAATACACTATCAGAGAAGAACAGGTACATGTGGACATTTCTGCAGTTTTATTTTAGAGGAGAAAAAATGTAGAAGACATTGCTGTGCTTACTATCAAATCTAAATGATGCAGGTGGGGCTCTGGAGCAGGAAGCTGGGACAGGCTAAGTCACAGTTCAATTTCTAAGTCTCCATGAGTACTCATTTGCTCTTCTGTGCATAAAGTCCAAGTGAAGTTCATTTAGTCTCTGCAACAACACTCCATCATGAAGCCTTTCCTTTGGGTGGCATTTTCCTCTCAGCTTTGCAGCCATTGCTTCTCTTGTCCTCTGTAAGCAGGAAATATCCACATCCTGCTGAGTTTTCTGAATCCTTGCTGTCCACAGCAGCCAAATGAGATGATTGCCTCAGCCTCAGTGTTGGTCTCAGGAAAGGTGATACTGTATTTTGAACCAGAAAAGAAAAAAAAAAAAAAAAAAGCAAAAACTCACTAACCTCCTGGAATGTAAACTTTTCCTGAGACACTTTTGGACTACAATTCTGATTTTAAAGTTTTATTTTCTAAAGAAAAGACTCGTTTAATTATACAATGACCCTCAGACTCCTTGAAATAGTATTTCCAGCAAATTCACAGTTTTAGTTTTTATATTTTGGAGATCAAGGGTATTAATTAAAATGCATAAGGTTCTTTCCAGCAGCTTGTAATTGACTAGGGAGAGGGGCATTGCTTTAAAAAATGACCTTATGAACTGTGACACAATTGATATAAAGGCTTTGTTTTTGTTTTATTGTTGTTGTTTATTTGTTTTTCAGTAACTAGAATGTCCAAAGTACTCTAGAGAGCTGGCGATCTTTTCCATCTTACCTTGATTGTCTACTGCTAAGAGCGCATGAGTGCTTGGTAGTCACTCTAGACCTCAGATACTGTGCTACAGGTACCACGTATGGAAACAGAGGAGAATATTGTCTCATTGATTGATTAGCTAACTTAAAGAGTGGGGTTTTGTTAAGTTCCAGGACTTATCTAGTGGTTTTGCTATGTAGAATTGGATTTTCTTAGTTGTCTTGACTGTATCGCCTGATTTTATACAAAGGTGTGACAGTCCCTTGTTTTGGTATCTTTCAGATAATTCTGAGGTATTTGGACCAAGTCAGGATATCAATATTGTTATTTTGCAGGTTTGAATGGTCATCCTTGAAATAAACAAAGACCCACTGAGCTGACTTGGAAGACCAACCCTGAAGTGGCTAGGTTAGTGTCTAGAGCACAGGGCATTTAGTCTCTAAGCTTACTGAATGGCTGTTCTGTGCTATTTTTTCCCATTTCCGTCCTAGGAAAATGCAAAAAGTGCTTTTCTTCACACCATTGGATAAATTACCTCAGGATAAATTGAATCCTGTTTACAGTCCGGTGGTTTTATGTAATCAATTTTTTTAAACTCAGGTTTCAAACTAGAACACTATAATAGCATCAAGAATCTTAGTGGTTTTAAGAGTCCTTCTTCTCTCAACTCTAGGGCTAAAATTATGATTTTTAGGTCCAAGCTCTTCCTTCTGCTACACAGTGGCCTTCAACAAGACACCCCCACTTTCTCCTCAGTTCATTTCCTTCATTGAATATAACAACATTTCCTTTCATAACTTTTTTTGGTGGAAGTCAAATGATATAATGTAAAATTATACTTTGTAAGTTTGAAATCTTAATAATCGGTGCCTTATGATTTTGATGATTCCTGTTCTTGTCTCTATAAAGTGGCCAACTGTCTCTTTGTCTCTGCAAGCTTTGTTACATCAGCAAGAGCTGAATGATGGTAAAAGGAGGGCAAAGGGGGGCTGTCAAAGGACACAAAGGGAGCAGTGAGGGTACAGGGGAAAGACTGGCATATGGTGTCGGGGGAGGGGCTCCCAGAAGACATTGCCAATGGAAAAATGCATGAGTGTGCATGCGTATGCACAGACCCACACACACGCACATACGGCATGTATAGAAGTAGCTCTTGCACATTAAACAATAGCATGAAGGGCAAATATGTCTCTGATCTTTCTTACCCAGAGAAAACTCATTCTTAATTTCAAAGTGATAGCTGCAGCTATGATCCTTTAAAGAACTGTAATTGCTCTCTCATTTGAGAATTTTTTTAAAAAGTGTCTAAATGAGATCTTATAGGTTTGTTTGTAGTCCTTTACTTGAATTATCTGTTAGCTAGGCAGTTGCCACATTAAGCAAATATAAAGTTGAATGTGGGGTTTTGGTAGGCTGGGTGTGTAGTCGGCTCTGAAAATATCCTCCGAGGTGTTATCAATGAATTTCTCAGCCTCTACATGAGGTCATAAGATTATGGGATTTGGTTAGCATGCAGATGTCCTTGCAGCCCATTTTTAATGAGTCAGTCTGAGCCTGGCTGGGAGTCTGTGATCTGAATGACTTTAAGCAATCTCCACACAAATCTGAAGATCTCTGATCTAGTCAATGCATGTGCCAACAGCCGTGTTCTGGGACCAGGTCAGCCTTTGTTGCAGTAGCTCCTGCTTGGATAGAGGCCCCAAGATCCTGAGCAGTTGGGTCATAGCCATTGTCTTGTCCTCCAGTCTCATCCCAAATAGAAGCTTGGAGATGTTCCTTGGGCAGTTTCCCCTCATTTCTTTAACTTTTATTTTGAGTCTTGAAAGCTCTTGGGTCTCCCCCCCACCCCCCTCCGATTTCAGCCTTTTTCATTTGCCATTTTTTGGTGTGGTCCAGGACTGTGGAGTGGAGTGCTCCCTTCAACTAAGGAATGTCTCCTCAGGAGCTGGGAGTGAAGCTGAAGAGAAACAAAACTTGATCTTTAGCGCAGGGGCTACTGTCATGCATCAATCTACATCAAAAGACTGGAGGCTTCCGGCTGGCCCTCCCCCTCACTCTCAGAAACCCTCACAAACCTCAGATCCAAGGCGGCTAAAAGAAAAGTGAGGAAGTGTAGTTTCACAGGAATTAACTCTTGCAACTTAACAGGCAAACAGCGTTTGCCTCAGAGGCCCTGCCTCATAAAACGGTCGCATTATTTATTTATCTGTGTTTTTCAACACTGGTGTTCTGTTTTGTTATCACTCTGGAAATTCAATGAACATTCTCCATGTAGGATATTAAACAAACAGCGGAAAACCAAGAAACAAACAAACAAATACCTCATGGAATAGTTATTGCTTGCTTTACTTAGAAAGAAAGAAAGAAAGAAAGAAAGAAAGAAAGAAAGAAAGAAGGGAGGGAGGGAGGGAGGGAGGGAGGGAGGGAGGGAAGGAAGGAAGGAAGGAAGGAAGGAAGGAAGGAAGGAAGGAAGGAAGGAAAGAAGGAAAGAAGGAAAGAAGGAAGAAAAGAAGAAAGGAAGAAAATCTATGGAGCAAGAAAGAATATGACTGAGTTTTTATTTATGGTCAATAAGCCCAGATGGATATGTGGTAAATGTTGCTGAGACTGTTACAAAGCAAATCACCATGTCACAAGAAATATTATTAAATTCTATAATTTCCTTTTCTGAAACTAGTTTCTCTGGATGGAGTTTGAGAAAGAAAATTACATTCAATATTCACCTTAACTGAAAAGCAGCTGAGTGTGGTGGCTGATATCCTATAAATAGCAGATCTGTGACCTCATTGCTGTTCTCTCTCTGCCTAGCAGTTTCCAGTTGAATAGAAAATTGTCAGTCATCTGAGGAATCTGGGCATATAGGGAGCTTACTTGGCTAGCTTCTGGTCTGGTCCTTGTCGCTCTTTAGCGACTGGGCACAGTATCTCTGAGCAAAAGCAGCCTGCTGTCTGTTTCAAAAACTTGCCTGCTGTCTGTTTCTTTGCCTCTATTACCCAGGTAATTGCAGTTGTGTGGAATTGGCCTAAGGTGACCTTGAAAACTGTTTTAACCTTTCAGAACCTCAGGTTATCCATCTGTAAAGTGAGTGCTGGAGCTGCCTTGGCCACATTTCAATGGAATGCTTTGAGAATTGATTAGATAGTGTGCAGAAAGCAAGTTGACCTCTCCTGAAGGAATACAATGTATGATTTTATTTGCTGGCCTCAAAGCTCTCAGAGCAGGCCTCTTCAGTACAACGTGATCATTCTCTTCGTTTTTGGGCTGCTTGGAGAGGAAATTCACACCATTCAGGGCAAAACAATCCACTCTAGCTTCTAAATGGGGGATTGTCTATCGATGGAGCACAAATTCAACAGATGGTTGCCAACCTCCCTCTTGATTTTGTGCTTCTTTAAGCTGTGTTCATTAAAACTTCAACTGGCAGATAACTTTGTAGAGGCGGAGTGGAAGGGCTGGGTGGGTGTATGAATGGCGGTGAAGTCAAGGATGCAGCCTAGGGAGCCTGGAGAGTCTTATGCCGGTGGATGCTTAGAAGCAGTCATTAAATTAACATGTAACAGATCAAGTGGGTTTCCTGTATCCTCTGGGCAGTTAAGGCTCTGAGGTTGTTTCTCACGGGTCTGGGGTGCTCCTACGGAGGTCAGTGTTTTAGCACCTCACTAATAAGAGTCTTTTTCCGGATCTGAGCACTTAGGCTCCATGTTTATGTTCAACCCCCCCTCCCCCCCCTTTTTTTTTTTCCAGAAGATGGAACATGAACCTGGAGTAAGGGCTTTCTAGGGGTGTGGTGGGGGAAGGGATCAAATCTGTTTCCGTTTTCATTTTACCGTCTTCACAGAAAAGCATCACAGCGCAGACAGTTTTAAGCCGAAGGCTGCCGTTTCTGGGTGCTTTCCCCCTCTTCTTTGTGGCCTCGCATGTGTACCTGTGTTCATTGTTCAGCTTGTGAAGTGTTCATTATCTAGCACATGTCTTGCTTTACTGAACATTTTAGCTGTTTCCATGGATTGTTTTTTGTCACAAGAAGTAAATGTAGTTCTTCGAATGATTTCTTTCATTTTCTGTCAACTTGGGAACCAAAATAAAATTGACATTCCCAGAAAACAAAAGGTGCCCCGGAACTCAGAGGCATTTACTCTGAAATAAAAATTTGTGTTTACTCAGAGCTCAGTTTCTGTTGAAAAACAAACATGAGAGACCCTCAACCAAAGAAGAGAAGCCCCCCTGCTGACACATTCTCTCCTTGATTGATGGTGTTGTCTTGACAAAGCAGCTTGAGAAATGGGAACCAGAGAACAAACGGGTCGGTGTTATTCAATAAAATACCTTTTAAAAGAGAAAAGAAATCATAAAATTCAAGGGATTGCATTTGAAACCAGTGGAATCTAGCCGCTCAATTTGTTCTCTGGGAAATAAAGAAAATCAGATTGAGCTTTGTCCCCACTACTGTGACACCAACGTGATTTGAAATACTTGAAGCTGTACTCACACGTTCGGCTTGTATAGGGAGGAGGTACACACAGGTGGGCCCATGTGCTCCCTGCTTCCCAAATGATCCACTTCCTAAATTTCACAGGCTGGAACTTGGAGCTATGTAACACTGGAACAGTCCTGAACCAATCTAAGCCCAGTTGAAGTTTCTGGATTCTTCTGAGAGCCTAGTATGTATGTATATGGCACAGGTTACCTCAGTTTCTCCTTATGATGGTCTTCACTATTCAAGGAAAGAAATGGTACAGCGACATTAATATTAAGTTGTTACTCAAAGATTACACAGGCAGAGAAGAGCAGAGATGAGATTTGAGCTTAGGTCGACTAACCCCAAAGCTCATCTTTTTAAGTATTGGACTTATGCTATCTGTCTTAGTCAGGGTTTCTATTCCTGCACAAACATCATGACCAAGATGCAAGTTAGGGAGGAAAGGGTTTATTGAGCTTACACTTCCATGCTGCTGTTCATCACCCAAGGAAGTCAGGACTGGAACTCAAGCAGGTCAGGAAGCAGGAGCTGATGCAGAGGCCATGGAGGGATGTAACTTATTGGCTTGCTTGCTTCTCCTGGCTTGCTCAGCCTGCTTTCTTATAGAACCCAAGGCTACCAGCCCACAGATAGTACCACCCACAAGGGACCCTCCGCCCTTGATCACTAATTGAGAAAATACCTTACACCTGGATCTCATGGAGGCATTTTCTCAACTGAAACTCCTTTCTCTGTGATAACTCCCGCTTGTGTCAAGTTGACACATAAAACTAGCCAATACACTATCTCTTTGTATAAGCTATAAAAACAAAGAAACCCTAAGACACTGAAGCCTTTCAGTGCACAGACAGTGTCTTCTCTGCCCTAGCATTGTCCTTCTCTGCTTTCAGCCATTTTTAATGATTTGCTTTTCATTTTCCCTGCAATTCCTTCTTACTTAAATATCTTTGAACTCACAGCAAGCATGCCATAGTCCGTAAGCACTTGTTTTGTGGCTGCTGTAGGAGTCTATTAAATTGCCTGTCAAATAGTGTAAGTCTGTGAGCCACATAACTATACCTATCATTTTGTTTCTACCCTGAATAAACACATATGCCTCAAATCCTATTTTCAACATAACGTTTGGGAACGGAAGATGGCAAAGTGGGTAAATTGTTTGCCACCAAGACTGCTGACCTCAGTTCCGTTTTCTCTTTCCCATGGTTGAAGGTAAGAACAGACTCCTGAAAATTGTCCTCTTACCTTGATTGGCATGCTGGGGGCAAACAAGTTCCTTCTTCTGTCCCCTACAGAAACAAACAAACAAACAAAAAAACATACAAAGAAAGAAAGAAAGAAAGAAAGAAAGAAAGAAAGAAAGGAAAAAACAACTACTGTAAATGTAATAAAAAACTAAAATAAATTAAAGTATGCTTTTAAACTTCTGTTATTATATTCATGTCCTCCTACCTGGTCTACTTTCATGATTTTGGAGCAGAGATAAGAACAAGGTTTGGTGTGTCATTTCAGGGTGAGTATCTCGTCTTTACTAACTCCCTACCTTGGGGGGAGAGGGTTGTTCATTTTTCAACTTCTCTATTCACACGTTTACACAGTGGTGACAATATATGAAGTAACCTAACAATTTCATATACTTTTTTTTTTTTAAGAAATTAAGAATTAGGACATTGGGGGCTGGAGAGATGGCTCAGTGGTAAGATCACTAGCTGCTCTTCCAGAGGTCCTGAGTTTAATTCCCAGCAACCACATGGTGGCTCACAACTACCTGTAATGGGATTGGATGGCCTCTTCTGGTATGTATTAAGACATTGTACTCATAGACATAAAATAAATAAATAAATCTAAAATAAAAATAGAACATTGATACTTGCAAGGGGATTTTTTTTTTTTTTTTGAAAATTGCCAGGAAACTTCTTTTAAGACCTGTGCTGGTAAGTTTTATGAATTTGATGGGATCTGGAATCAAAAGACACACTCCTAGACATGCCACATGTCTGAGAAATCATCTCCAGGAAGAGTTGACTAAGAGAAGCATCTCTTCCAGAAGGTAGAGTCTTCTGGTAGGAGCCGAGATATAAAGAAGTCCGAAGAGCAAGCAGGGGTGCCTATATACCTGCCTCTGCTGCACATCTGTCTCCCTTATCATTGCTGCTGTTGTTATGACGTCAGCACCCACCTTGTTTGATCTTCCAACATGGACTGCAGATCAATGGCTCTCTAGGAATGTATCAAGCTTTCAGCACCAGAATGGAACTGCTGAGGTATCTAGCCTTGTTGATGGAGCAGCTACCAGCTCAGAGGCCATTCTTGTCTACCCAACCAGGATCACGTAGGCCAGTCTAATAAACCCTCCTTCACACTGTGAATTCATTCTATAGGTTTTGATTCTTTGGAAAAATCTGGCTAATACAAGCTCTGACAGAAGTTTGTGTGAACATGACATAATGTCATGTGAACATGAACGTGATATCCTGCTCTATTCCCCCCACAGAAACAGTCAGTGGATTTGATGCTGTTCTCAAATATTTCCAACTCAATGTCAAAAGCAGTTAAGGACTGGACACTGACATCTTTTGGAGCACAGGTGACAAAACATAAACGACAATAGGTTGGAAGCGTTTGTTTCTTTGTTACTTGTCCTGTTTTATTTCTGTATTAGTTAGCATGGGAAGCTATGACAAAACAGCAAACTGGATGGTTTAAACAACAGCAAAAAGCCTCAATAATTTGATAGTAAGGGTCCATTGGAATAAAACAAACAAACAAAAAAACCGAATGTACTTTATAAGATAATAAGAGCCAGTTTCCCAGGGTCCCTTCATTTAAAACCCAGCAAGTTCATCTGCCAGGTGGAGGATTTTTCTATGATGGAGTGTGTCTGTGTGTATCCTGAGCAGCTGTGTTCTGGACTACATCTTCTCCTGGAGCAAAATCTTTTCTTTTAGGACAAAAGGTACAAAGCAGTTGAAGATTGAATTTATGTTTGTAACTCTAATAAAGACTCAGAAGGCAGACGCTTTTTAAAATGAGTCATAGGGTGAGCTGAAGTGACTGGGCAGTGAGTACTCAAAAGCCTTCTCTCGAGAGAATGCTGAGCACTTTAAAAACCATCATTGGCAAGAGATGGTCCTACTGGAACTTGTTAGGGAGCCAGAATAAAATAAGAAAACATGGTAACTGTCTTAGGCTTTGGGAATTTTCCATTTTATTGTACATGTGTTTTTAGGCTCTCTAAATTTGCTTGCCTCGTTAAGTAAAATACTGGTACCGCTTGATAAAATTATTTAAAAGTGTGTGTGTGTGTGTGTGTGTGTGTGTGTGTGTGTGTGTGTGTGTGTGTGTGTGTCTGATTTTCGTCTCTGGGCTTCCTTTTTGGAACCACAGACATGATTAAGACTTTCATTTGTCTTAGAGACTTCTGCTTGCACACAGCATGTAGGCACACTGTTTAGAAGATGCTTGGTAGACAGAGGAAAAGGGAGAAAGGTCTAGAAGGAAACTGGGGACTGGGAAAGGCCGGAGCCAAGCCAGGTTAAAATTCAAAGGCTTTCACACTTCCTCTACGCTAATCCACACAGTACCACTTGTAATCAAGTGTGATTGATTGTGGTTTGGGTTATTTTGGTGGGGTGACAGTAGTACTGACAATGGAACCCGCAGTCACACACATGCCAGGCAAGTGCTATTTTCTTTACATCCTCTGCCCAGGTGTCCCCATTTGTCAAGCATTGTTTGAGACCCATGGGGGGGGGGGGGAGAAAGAGAGAGAGAGAGAGAGAGAGAGAGAGAGCTCCTCATTGCACAGATGATTGAAAATAAGAATGAAAACTATTTTAAAGCTATTTTTTTAAAGGAATATAAGTTCACCAGATGGTAGAATCAGCAATTGAAAACTGGCAGTGTAATCTGAATAAGAGCTCATATAGCGAGCTGTGGTAACTGCTGGGGTGCCATCGTGGCTGAAACAATTATTCCAACAATCTACTGGTTTTGAGTTACTTCTTTCATTGATTCCCTAAAATTCGAAGTTTATAGAGCACTATTATATCACCCAAGAGACTCTCAAGTTCTAGGACTGAACAGAAACTCGGAGCAATTACAGCGCATCAGCTGGGTGGGGGAGGAGTCTAAATGCAGTTTTTTAAACATAAGCGAGCTTTCCAGTTGGTGTGGGATCCCTACAAGGCAAAAATCAAAGACATTCTAGAATCACTCTGTAAAGAACTCTGAGCCTATACAAGGCAAGTGAGCATGCGCAGAAATCTTGAGTGTGTAACCAGTGGCTTTTGGCTCAAGATCCTGCTTTCGTCAGGGGAATGTTTTTCTCTCCAGAACTTTGCTGTTCTGGTGGTGCAATCTATGTTTCTTTCTGTTACAGAAACAGAGAAACAGCAGGGACTGGAAGCGAGGGCTTTAAATGAATAAAAATCCCCATTTGTGCAAGGGTTCGTCCTGTGTGGAACTTTATTGTCCCTTGTTTGGATTCGTTCTATCTAGTTACCTGTGGTTAAGAGCAGAAGGTGAGGCTAGGTAGAAACACAGGTAATTGCCTGATTGCCATTCATGCTTTGTCCCTGGCAAATGAATGCATATTTGGTTGAAGCTGATTGTGAACTACTTAGCACAAATGGAAGAAGTCAAGTTTTGTACTCTCAAGCAATCATACTTTGCATTGTGCTAGTAACTTTAACATTATAATTAAGCACATTGTGTAATTCGGCTTCTTTTAGAAATAAATCTAGCCTGAGCCTCAGCACATTTGGTCACTTTTTTGTTTGTTTTTGTGTTTTCATTCCTACTTTGGTAAATGGTAAAAAATTGTCAAATAGCAAATATAGCGTCTTCATGTTGCTGTCTTAAGGTTGTGTTTGTTGTCAAAGGATCCACGAGCAAATCCACATATTTATCAGGATAATAAATAGGTCAGTCTCTCTGACTGCCTGCTCTTACTCCTAATACAACGTGCTAATCACAAGTATTTTCTGGATGAAGTGATGACAGATGTTACCAAAATGTTCCCATTTCCTATAAACAAGCCCCTCTCAGCATGCACACACACACAGATGTGAAAGACAGCAGAAACACACCTCTTGGGTGGGAAGCGGCTGAAGGAAAGTAGCTAAGTGCCAAGAATCGGGCAGCATTTTTTGCATTCCAGAAAGAATCACAAAGTGGAGGGGGGCTAGAGAACCGGCCTGAAGAGTGGGAACTGTATCTTGGGGGAGGGGAGGAGAACGGACAGCTCTTTATATCCTTCTTTTCTAGGGGGAAAAAAAAGAGCAGCTAGCAGAAAGGAGGCAGGGATCAACGTGGGGTGAGGGTGGAGGGGCCGGCAACTGCTGAGCCAGTCAATAGACAGATTGTTCATCACACGTTGCCAGAAGATTAGCTGAGCAAATGCACAGACAATGCTGATTACTGACTTGAAATGCATCAGTTCTTACCAAGGAGAACAAAGCCTGTCTAGATCACTACCCTACGGCCCAACCACACTAACGGCGCCCAGCTACACTTACCACCATGTTTAGAGCCGAGAAATGTGGGCACCCTGACTCTTTGTATTCACTAACAGATACTCTCTCATCTCTAGAATGGCCTCGAGAGATACAGATCTTATTTCTCCCGGGCTCTCCAGGGACAGTGGTCTTATAATCACGCCCCTGCATGTGTCAGCCTTTCCCCGTGTCAGCTGGGTGTTTCTTTCTCTTTAATCGGAGAAGGCAGATATCATTGCATTGTTACAACTTGGCCCCTTTCTCACACTGACCTTGCAAATGCAGGTAATCACATGGGAGAAGAATTTAAATTCCTCTCCAAGAGCATTCAAAAGAACCTGCAGCCTCCAACAGTTATAAATATATTTGAATATTTTAAAGTCATGAAATGAAGTAAAAAAAAAAAAAAAAGATTGCTTTTTATTCTTTTTCCAAATATTTTTCAGACAAAGACTCTTTATTATTTGTTTTATCTGGACTTCCTTTCTTCTTAAGAGTCCTCTAGTGATTTGATTTCACCTTCTTGCTTTGAATGTTTGGTTTGGGCACCTAGGAAATAGATTATGACCTTGGGTTGACACTAATTCGGAGATGTCCTAAATTTTCAAAGAGATTCTTCATGCAATATTACCATATCCATTAAATGTCACCTTTCCATTTAATTGATATTCTAATTACATTTTACATATGTAAAAATAGTCTTGATAGTCTTTATAGATTTGCGTTATTCTTTATGAGAGGCCTTTTTCTCTTCACAAGATAAAAGAGCTTGGCTTTCTTCATAGGCTCTTAATAGGATTCACCAGCATTGAAGCACCAGAAGGCTCGCTCCCTTGTCTTGCCAAAGCCTCAGTGGCAAAGTATACCTTAGTGGGCTGGCAGCTTGGTTTCCCATTTGTGCTTTCTAAATGCCCAGCCCCACCTTACTTTATTTTTTTTAACTTACTAACACCCAACTTCTCTAAATTAGCCAAACAATTTTCAAACACTTCAAAAATATTTTGTAGAAGCAAAACCCTCTATCTCTCTCTTTCTTTCTTTCTTTCTTTCTTTCTTTCTTTCTTTCTTTCTTTCTTTCTTTCTTTCTTTCTCTCTCTCTCTCTCTCTCCCTCCCTCCCTCCCTCCCTCCCTCCCTCCCTCCCTTCCTTCCTTCCTTTCTTATTCATTTTCTTTTTCTTTTTTTTTGCAGTTGACCAGGCCATTGTTTAAATGTAAAAGAGTTTTGAGAGAATTACTTACATCCTATTTCAAAGACAACAGATTTTTAATCATGTTCTTTAAAAGCTTCGCAAACAAATATTTTAGAAAACCCTACCAACAGCCCCTAAAAACCCGGCTACAAAGGCGAACAAAGCTGTAAACAAACAACTGAGGTGTGAAATGTAGAACCCAATGAACAGAGGAAAAATGCTAACCCTCATTGGTAAATTACATCAAATGCAGATTTTAAATGGATTCTCATCAAATTGGCCAAAAGTTGGATAATATCTAGTGTTGGCAAAAACTGAGAGAAGAGTAGAAATGTAACTTAATTAATACTACTCTATTTTCAGTCAACTTGCCAAAAATCTGTCAATATAAAATTGTAGATTCTTTCATCTACTGGTGCCATTTTCAAAAAATTACCTACAGGAACTGCAGCTGTGACTATAACATCTTCCTCTCATCTTTTAAAGAATGATTATACAGAAAAAAATATAACCTATGGTACTGATTTTACCTTTATAGCATGAGATATAACGTAAGAGAAAAGGTGAACAGTTCACTGTCATGGAAATAGCTACACACTACATTGAACCTCAGGATAAAGAAGATGAAACTCAGAGATAAGCATCATAGACATAAAAGAGGAGGGAACGCCCACAGTATATGTGTATGAAACTATGAGCTGTGGTGGTTTGAATATGCTTGGCTTAGGACATGGTACTATTAAGAAGCATAGCCTTGTTGGAGTAGGTGTGTGTCACTGTGGGGGTGGGCCTTGAGAGACTCTCCTCCTAGCTGCCTGCAGAGGATAGTCTCAACCCACCTACCTTCAAGATATAGAACTCTCAGCTTCTCCAGCACCAAGCCTGTCTGCACAATGCCCTGCTTCCCATCATGATGACAATGGACTGAACCTCTGAACCTGTATGGCAGCCCTAATGAAATGTTGGTCTTTATAAGAGTTGCCTTGGTCATGGTGCCTTTTCATAGCAATGGAAACTCTAATTAAGACAACAAGTATCTGCGAAGTTAATATTTCATAGCCACACAGTCAACTCAAGGTAAACAAAGACTTCCAATCAGGAAAGACAAAGTAGGTTTTGTTGTGTGTTGTTTTAAAAAGCGTGTTGTGTACTTCTCTGGCTACCTCTGCCCCCTGGCTATCTTTGCCAAGCTGCCATCAACCATCTTGTCTTCTCTGTTTCTCCTGCCCACCTTAGCTCTGTGGAAGAAAAACACTAGACAGCTTTATTATTTTAGAACTAGCCAGATAACACAATGGTTGGGCACAGAAGTCTCTTGTCCTAACCGTATCAGCTAGCTTGTATCAGTCATTTGCTGGTGGTGGAAGTCACCAGTTCTGGCTTCCCCAAGACCTAACATGGTTGTGTGTCCTTCTTGTTCCAAAGCCTGGCTGAAGAGCTCCCTTCTCTCTCCTTGAATCTGCTCTTCCTCCTCCTGGGACCTGAAAGTCCCACCTTTTTCCTTTTGCCCAGCAATTGACTTCTGCCTTCCTTATGAACAAGTCAAGAACCAATTAGGGAAACGACACCTCCCCCTACAAGGTTTAACAAATAATTCTGGATTTTCACAATTAGGTTTTATTTCAACAGCACAAACCAATCAAAAGAATGTACTTTCAAAACCACAGATTAGTTGGAATTTGAGTAAGGGGAATAGTAACTAGTGATGCTCTGTAGGAGATAAGCTTGCATATAGAGTGAAAAAATCAGAACATTGGTTTATTTATGACTAGTTCATCACATAAAATTAGTTCTTCTGTAACACTTCTCTTATAAGAAATTTGTTTGAAATTCTTGAACATTCCTCTCTCACCTTAGTGTGAGTGATATATTAGGTGTCTCCTCCTACCTTAGTTAAGACTGATGAATTAGGGAATAAGTAAAAGTTAATTCAAATGCTGTATTATATAAGACTTCATGAACAAGAAAAGACCAAATGCAGAAAACTATATTTATAGGAAAACGCAAAATATACATTACACAGGAAATCTACAAAATACAAATTACACACATCTCAGTCTTCCACTGTATTGATTATGGTTCATGTCCATACAGATGGGTTGCTACAACTTTTTACTTGATTAATTGACATATTAGTTGACTAATTCAATTTGTGACACATTACTCCCCTGTATATTAGGTTCCTATTTATTTTAATGTGCAACTGGCAAGAGCTTTGAGTACTATGCACTAACAGCATCTTTCCAGTAGGAGTATGCTGTTTCTTTTATTTGCTTGTTGTTTTTTAAATAGAGCATTAAAATGTGGTGAAAGAATGCATGTGTTGTAGTATGATAGAACTGATTTTGTTTTTACTTTAGCAAATATTTTGTTTCCTAACCTCATGACCTACTGTGTGTTCAGAAGTCATGCGACCTTTCTCATATCATCTGTGGGGCTGAGACTGGGTTAATAATGCAGAAATAGTACTTCCCTGCTTGTTGCTCTTCTTGGCTGTGACTTGTGAATTGCATGCCTCTTGTCTGCATTCATGAAACTGAGGCAGATCCACAGGCTGACTTGCAAACAGGGGAAAAAGAAGGAGGCTCTTTATATATCTTGAACAGCCTCTTTGTGGGATACCTCGTGTGATGGACAGTGTCACAAAATTGTTGCTCAACATAACTCAAGATGTTATTGAAAAGTTAACACTCACTAAGAACTGTCTTCTCATTCATTTTTCTTAAATAAAAAGTTTACTTAGTGTATAGATCTATGTGGAGAGGCACATATTCATCGATGTCACACTCAGTTAAGGGAGGACAACTTTTGGGAGTCAGTCCTTGTCTTCCACTTTGCTTGTCTTGTTTTTTTTTTTTTCTTTATATCGCTGATTTTTTTTTTGATACTTTATTTACATTTCCAATGTTTCCCCCTTTCTAGGTCTCCTCTTTGGAGACCACCTATCCCTTTCCCCTCCCCTGCCTCTATGAGGGAATTCCACCTCCCACCCACCTGCCTGCCCACACCCATATTCCCACCTTGACATTCCCCTTTACTGGGGCCTCTCCTCCCCCTGATGGCCAACAAGGCCCTCCTCTGCCTCATATGTGGTCTGAACCATGGGTCTCTCGATGTGTATTCTTTGGTTGGTGGTCCAGCCTCCAGGAAGACTGGGGGGGGGGGTGTCAGGCCAGTTGACACTGTTGTCACTCCATAGTGCTGCAAACTCCCTCAGCTCCTTCAGTCCCTTCTCCAACTCCTCCATCTGGGACCTTACTCTCAGTCCAGCAGTTACCGTAAAGTGAAACTTGGGTATTCCAAACGTTTCCGCTACTATCCACTTATCAGTGAGTACATACCATGCTTGTCTTGATTTTGCTGTTGCACCAGCCATCTTCTGGCCCACGCTCCTGTCCCCAACAGCCATCTTGTTGCCAGCATCAATGTGACTTTTTACCTGGATTCTAGACTTGAACTCGGGCAGTCAGGCTTGGACAGCAAGTGCCTTATCTGCTGAACCATCTGCCTTCCTTGTCTTTTTCCTTCTGAAAGTTGATATTTCTAATATACGGTATGGACAAGGTGTGCTGGTAGATCTAAAACGCTGAGTAGCGTCTTCAGTGCTTGGAAATCAGTGTTGGAAATATATCTAGCTTTCATTTTATTTCACTGAATGAACAGCTGCTAAAAAAAAAAAAAAAGAAGAGTAAGAAAAAAAGCATTAAATATTTTGTGGTATAAAATTGTATTCCTTTTGAATTCTTGGAAAGAACATTCACTGAAATGTAAATCATTCTATAATTTCATTGATTTGATCATATAATATGTATTAGTCTATATCTCATATGAATGAGTAAAGAAATAAGAAGTAAATAATAAGTAAAAATAATGATTAAATAATAAGTAAAGAAATGCACAAGGACTGTCAGTGTTTTCAAAGTACACACAGTAATGTGTACACAAAACAGAAGGAAGCATGCTCTGTACAAGGCTGTTAACCACAATACTGGGAAACACTAAAGGGTCATGGGTATCTGATAGAAGGACAGGGAAAGAGGAAGTGTCATTTCCTGAGAAGGGGAGCCTGGGAAGAATGAGAGCTGCAGAGAGGTGGGAAAGCTAATGCAGAAGGCTGGGGAGGGGGCTTTGGGGTCAGGGTTCCAGATACTCAGTTATAAAGTGCCATGAATAAGGACCATTGATCTTAAGACAGACATTTATAAAACTGAACCATCTCTGTGGTGTATTAAGTGATCAATAGTATTTTACAAATCTGGCATGTTGCAATTGCTCTAAGTCAGGTGGCAGCTATTCCACAGCTGTGCAAACTGCTTTATTTTTGTATGACAGTCTGATAAGATCGAGAGAAGCGCAGAAAGAATTTATTTTAAATCAATGTGATTGCAAGTTAGAAAGTTAACGCCGAGGAACTAGGGAGATGACTCAATGTTTCTTGCCACATAGGCTTGAGGTCCTGAGTTCAACTCTGCAGCACCCACATAAAAGGGTGGACATGGCAGCATGTGCCTCTGTTCCCAGAACTGGGAAGTGGAGACAGGAAGATTCCAGGGGTGACCAGTCAGTTTAGCCAGTCCAGAGTTAGTGAGAGACTCTATCTCAGCAGATAAGGTGGAGTGCAATCTAGGAAAACACCCAAAGTGGATCTCTAGCCTCCACATGCATATTTACTGGTGAACATATTTGTACACATGTACACATGCATACACACACATGCACACTGCAGGGGATAGAGAGAGAGAGAGAGAGAGAGAGAGAGAGAGAGAGAGAGAGAGAGAGAGAGAGATATTAAACCTAGAGAATGAACTTTTAAGTTTGCAGAAATACGGCTAAAATGTTGTTTAGAAAACTATATTTACCAAATATAAACAATCTTTCTTGCTAGCCTTGTGTTTATAGTTTAATCTGTTAACCGTTTTTGGTTCTCATGAAATTCCTGAGTACAGATCTGCTTATGTGATAGGTAAGGGAAAAGAAGTTAAAAAAATTGTTTTCTAAATAATGAAAGGTTACAGTATTGGTGACTCAAATTTGATTGTAGGTAGTTTGAGAATCTTGCATGGTCTCAGAACTGTTCTGTTCCTTATGAAGTTCTTCTGGGTGTCTTTGACAAACCACAGTGGGCTCTAATGAAGTGAGAAGAAAACAGCTTTTGAATCTAATATTTATCATCTACTCTGATCTGTAAAAACGTATATATGTGTATATGCAAGTGTGTGTGTGTGTGTGAACCTTTGTCTGGACAGTGAACTCAGGCCTTGCGCATAGCAGGCTTGTGCTTTACCATTGAGCTACATTGTTGGACAAACGCCTACTATGTTTGCATCCCTATTTACTACTCTTGTTGCACATTTGTTTGAAGTCCTTACAGCATTGACACAGAGACACAGAATGAATTGACCACGTAGTTAAGCAGCCCCAAACTTAGCAACACTATCAGTTTCCTGAAAGCTTTAGTTAATATTACCAACTTATTTTTAACATCTAGACTAAGTGAATTTCATTTCTTTCTTTAAACCCAGAGAGGTTGCACAGAGTCTCACAGTAAGGTGCCAAAACGGTAAACTCAGATTAGAAGATGAGTCAAGACTTTGGACTAGAATAGTTTCAAATGAGTAAAGACCTGAAAATAGGCAAAGAGTTAGATGTGGTTAACCATCTAGAATTTAATGTGCTAAATTATTATTTGAAGAGTAGATCTCTTCACTTCAGCTCATAAGTATTGTTTTCCTATCTCATTTGGGGGCCTTTTGTACTCAAATAATAAACCCTTGGGTTTCTCAACCTTTGTTTAGGCTGCTTCTGTATCTTGTCTCTGAATTGAATTTGATTTACTCTGCTGGATCATTAGCTAATGAGAAGGATTGGCTCAAGTGGTTACAGACAGACAAGGACCAGTTTACCCTGGCCTTAAACTCTGTGGTTTTAAAAAGTCTTTTTAAAGTCTGAAAATTGTATGCTAGGGTAAGATACTGGTTTGAAAGTTATTTAAATTAGGCAAATTTTATATTTTGAAAAAAATTAAATTCTGGATTACCTTTGTAATAATCATTGTTAGAACTCATCATGATGAACCCTTGACATGTGAGGCAAAACACAGATCCTGACAGCTGGCTGACCCATAATAACAGGCCCATGGATTCCCAGTAAAACCTGATAAAGTGATGAGTGTGTTAGATATTCCTACTCCAGAAATCATGATATAATATAATTATGAGAACTAAAAACACTGGAAACATTTTAGTAAAATCAATACCTTCTTACAGAGTTGTTTGTGCTGGTTGTTTATATTTCAGAATTCATAACCATGGTGTCTTCTTTTGCACCTGGTAAAAACAGGAAATTAATTTTTAAATATTCTATACACATTTCAATATATGCAAATGAGGTATAGGTCTAACGTGTGGTGTTGCTTTAAATGAATATTCCCCTATAGAGTCATTTGGGGAACCTAATTTCAGTTCCCTGTAGAACAATGATACGTTCAGTCTGCACGGATCCCAATGACTCCTCACAAGAGCTTCATAGCTATACTCATGAAGGAGGTTCTCAAGGAAGGGGACAGTAACAGCTGCCCCTTCAACGTCCAAAGAGTTCCCACCAGGGAAGGAACTTACAGTTGGGTAGTAGTTTTCTGACTTGGCCCTTGTCAGTTCCCATCTCCTCAAATGATGGCTAGATAAACTCATTTTACAAGTGTAACTCCATCCTTTAGATTTATAGCAAAAAGGGGAAACATCACCTTGATAAACCTACAGTGTCTATGAAGAGGAAAGTCAAGGAACAATAGCTGAAATCTTTAGATCATGGGCTAGATACATTGAATGTAGGCCTCTCAATCAAGGTGGGAGAAGGAACCATTTACAACATAATAACACTGGCTCAGCAGGCACATACAAGGGAGGATCTCCATGTGTTATGTGCTGAGAACATTTTACCTGCAGTAACTGATTGTTTTCAGTTTTCAGCTTACTCTAAACACAGGTGTAGGAATGTAGGCCCAGTAAGTGAAGTGGTATTTAAACTTGCGGGCAAAGTTCTCAGTCTCTATGTTGGCCATTCTTCTCATTAGTCTGGGAGATACAGTTGTCTTCTGGAAGAACTGATCAATCCAGATCTGATCAAATGCTTAATATAGTTTCAAATATTCTCATACCAGCCTCTTTACTTGCCAACTGCCTTGTTCTTTCTTGAATACTGTAACTTGGATGATTTGTCAGAGTCTGGCTGTGTAATAGTATTGGAGGTTTTGGGGATCACATATTTACAACATACAACTCAGATGGATGAACATGGTTTATAGCACTTTTTGTAAGCTAGGATTGCCCAAACTGAAACAAAACATCGGACTCCATTCCTTGCCTGAAGGTGCTGTAGAAGCAAGTGAAGGGAATTTGCCAATGTTTCTTATTGCTTAATTTCTTTGTTTCCAACATTTACTATTGATACAACTGAAAGATTTCCTAAACTGTAAATGGAGCAGAGCACTGCTACTTTAAGATAACACAGAGTACTCTGCCTGTTGGTCCTTATTTGTAATCCCAGATATCTGGGAGGCTGAGGCACAAGGATCACAAGCTGAAGGCACACAAAAGCTACAGAGTGAGTTTAAGAACTGCCTAGGCAATTTATCTCAATCTTAAACATTAAAAAGAATTATTAAAAAAGAGTGGAGATTCAATTCATTTGGGAAGTGCTTCCTAGCATGTGAGATATCCTGAAATTAATCTCAAGTATCAACAAAAAGACAAAATAAGATGAAATAACAACAAACAAACACACACACAGGGATACACACACACACACACACACACACACACACACACACACACACACACACACACGACAGTTAGTATATGTTCTATGTTAAGAGCCCAGGGTTTTGACTGACTTTATTCAGCTAGTTCAAATTGTAATCTCATGGAATTATGTAATAGTCAATGGAATAACGTCTTCTTTCTATTCCCTGGACCGTATGAATATGCAGTGTTACATAAGAAGCAGGAATTGAGGTTGCCACTTAGTTGAAATGAGGTTTTCTTGTATTATCTCTGGGGAAGAGGTCATTATAATCACATGGTCTTCTATGTGAATAAGGGAGGGTGGGTGCCTCAGCATCAGGGAAGAAGTTGTGATATGAACATAGGGGTCAGGATGATGAGATCTTGGCTTTGAAGATGAAAGGAAACCAACAGCCAATGAATGCAGGCATCTCTTAGAGCTGCAAAGAGGAAGGAAATGCATTGTCCTCTAGAGTTTCCAAATGGCTCACAGCCCTTTGACTCACTGATAATAGCCCAGGAAAACACAATTGTAACAATAAGAAGGATAAGAGAATAAATTTAGGTCATTTAGAGTAGTTATTACATAAGCAACAGAAATGAAGACCACTTTAGTGATGTAGTCTAGTTCACCAATTCATCTCTGAGTCAGAGCACACATCATTTCCTCTTGCTTTTGAAGCCTTTTGAAATCATGAATTAAGAGGCAGCACTTTTTAAGCTTAATTTATGCCTAATTTTTTCCTCAGTTAATTTATTTTAAATGGAAAATGAACAGGCTAAAGAGACCTTTGATCATATCAGAGATTACACTGAGGGTAAATGTCTTATAGCAAGATATATACTTGTCTCAATCTCCAAGTAATAGACAAGAAAAATGTGTGTTACAGCTTTAACACAAGAACAATCACACAGTGTTGTATTTTTAGTGAAAATATTACTCTGTGGGTTTCAAATGGCATAGTTGTGGGCAACTTAATTAAGCATGCCCTTGGAAGAGGTGATAGAGTTTGTGCCATCCAGATACTAAGGACAACTGTGTCCAAAGAGCTTGGGACACACCCTAAGGGGCCTGCCTCTTTTATAAGGGAGATGGAAATGATTGAGCCTTCACATTTACACATTTGATCCTGAACTTTGTGCAGTCTTGTTCTTGTGAAAACACTGTGAGTGTTGTCTCTCTGGAGGCCTTTGGCTTTATGTTTAACATGATGATGGATTATAGATTTCCTTCTGCCTGGGTCTGGTGCATTGGTTTACATCTAAAACCTTGTGTATCCTACTAGCCTTACCGATAGATTTATTGGTGACTGTTATAAAGGAAGCCAGGTGACAAGTGGAAAAGTGAACACAAACTCAACAATCATTTTGATTGAAGTGTTTGCCAACTCATAAGTCAATCGTCTCAGGGCATTGGGTTTACTGTAAGGAGTGGTGAAGAATATCAAAGGGAAAATCAAAGATGAGAGCCTTATAAATGTCAACATGAAGAAAAAATAAGTATATATTAAAAATTGAGACTCCTAAAACAGCGGAGAGAAAAGAAAAATAACTGAGAAAATGAGAACAGAAGGAGTCTAGAGGTTTACAGTTCCTGGTTCTTATGTGTGGTTCTTGCATTTTATTGAAGCTCTTTGTAATCATGTTTACTCAAAAGTTCTGAGGGCATTTTTTGTGTGTAGTTGTATTAGTCTTAATTCTGAAGGTAATCTTCACTTGAAGTATGACTATTGTTGTTTCTACTTGGAACATGGCCCAGTGATGCCTTGTGAGTGTTCCAGAGAAGGCTGAATCTCAGAACCAATATTTTAGAGTTTTTACTATTGTGTTGGATAACAGTCTGTGATCAGATAAAGTCTTCTTACTGTGAGAAGTTTCTACTTGCATCCATTAAATTTACTATATTAATTTTTTTCTAAACCTTTTACCTAATCTTAATATGTTTAGGAGCAGATAACATAGTGTACATTTATAAAACTGTTGGTCTGTGATTTGCTACTGTGGCAGGTATCTGGGAGACTATAAAAATGTGACTTATTTTGACTTATAGATTCAGAGATTTCAGTTGGTTTTTATCTGACTTCATTCCTTGGACCATGAGGTTGGGTAATATAATGGTATAGCTTGATGAAATAGTCTCTCACTTCATGGTTCCGGGGAAGTAGAGGGGGAAAGAGAGGGGGAAGATAAAGAAAGAGAGGAGGAAGAAGGAGTAGGAGAAGAAGAATGATAACAATGGATAAAATACACATCAAAGAAATCTTCCCAGGGCCACGAGGCAACTCCATACCCAAATAGCACAGGAAAAGAGCTACTCTCCAGGGAGTGTGGACAAGCCTGTGAGTGGGGGTGGGGTGGGGTGGTGGTAAGGCAGCACCTCTGCTCAGAGGGGCCCACCCAGAACCCACAGGACACAGGGACTGAGGAGTGGCCTTCTGGTTTCCTTCTGCAGCCAGGAAGCTGATCCTGTGACACAGGGTTCCATACTCAGTGCCAGGAGAGAGCTGGTCTCCCAGGAGTACTGACACACCTCAAGCACAGGAAGACCACTACTTCTGTTCAAGTTCCTCAATCAAGAAGGACCTTAACAGAGCCATCAGGACACAGGAACCAAGGAACAGCTAGGGCCAGGATCCTTCTGGTTTTTGTCTGCACCCTAGAGCTGACCCTGTATGACAGCTCTCCAAACCCAAATTCCTCTCAGAGAGAGCTGGTCTCCAAGGAGTACTGACACAAAGGCTTGCAGGAGGGACAAGCCACAGTCAGAGAGAGCAAGAACAGCTAACACCAGAGATAACCAGATGGCAAAAGGTAAAGGCAAGAATATAAGGAACAGAAACCAAGGCAACTTGGCATCATCAAAACCTAGTTCTCCCACCACAGCGAACCCTGAATACCCCAACACACCAGAAAAGCAAGGCTCAGATTTAAAATCACTTCTCATGATGATGATGGAAAACTTTAAGAAGAAAATAAATAACTCCCTTAAAGAAATACAAGAGAACACAGGTAAACAGTTAGAAGCCCTTAAAGAGGAAATGCAGGAAAACACAATCAAACAGGTGAAGGAAATGAACAAGACCATCCTAGACCTAAAACTGGAAATAGAAACAATAAAGAAATCACAAAGGAAGACAACTCTGGAGATAGAAACCCTAGGAATGAGATCAGGAGTCATAGATGCAAGAATTACCAGCAGAATACAAGAGATAAAAGAGAGAATCTCAGATGCAGAAGATACCATAGAAAACATTGAGACAACAGTCAAAGAAAATGCAAAATACAAAAAGCTCCTAACCCAAAGCATCCAGGAAATCCAGGACACAATGAGAAGACCAAACCTAAGTGTAATAGGTATAGAAGAGAGTGAAGATTCCCAACTTAAAGAGACAGTAAATATTCAACAAAATTATAGAAGAAAACTTCCCTAAACTAAAGAAAGAGATGAACATAAACATTCAAGAAGCCTACAGAACTCAAAGTAGATTGGACCAGAAAAGAAATTCCTCCTGTCACATAATAGTCAAAACACCAAATGCACAAAACAAGGAAAGAATATTAAAAGCAGTAAGGGTAAAATGTCAAGTCACATATAAAGGTAGACCTATCAGAACTGCACCAGACTTCTCACCAGAGACCATGAAAGCTAGAAGATCCTGGACAGATCTCATACAGACCCTAAGAGAACACAAGTGCCAGCCGAGGCTGCTATACCCAGCAAAACTCTCAATTACCATATATGGTGAAACCAAGATATTCCATGACAAAACCAAATTTATACAATATGTTTCCACAAACCCAGCCCTACAAAGGATATTAGATAGAAATGGCAACACAAGGAGGGAAACTACACCCTAGAAAAAGCAAGAAAGTAATCTTTCAACAAACTCAAAGGAAGATAGCCACGCAAGCATAAAAATAACATCCAAGATAACAGGAAGCAACAATCACTATTCCTTAATATCTCTTAACAACAATGGACTCAATTCTCCAATAAAAGACATAGGCTAACAGGCTGGATACATAAACAGGACCCAGCATTTTGCAGCATACAGGAAATGCACCTCAGGGTTAAAGACAAACACTATCTCAAAGTAAAGGGGTGGAAAACAATTTTCCAGGCAAATGGTCCCAAGAAACAGACAGGAGTAGCTATTCTAATATTGGATAAAATCAACTTTCAACCAAAAGTCATCAAAAAAGATAAGGAAGGACACTTCATACTCATCAAAGGAAAAATCTACCAAGAAGAACTCTCAATTCTGAACATCTATGCTCCAAATGCAAAGGCACCCACATTCATAAAAGAAACTTTACTAAAGCTCAAAGCACACATTGCACCTCACACAATAATAGTGGGAGACTTCAATATCCCACTCACATCAATGGACAGACCTTGGAAACACAAACTAAACAGAGACACGGTGAAACTAACAGATGTTATGGACCAAATGGATTTAACAGATATCTATAGAACATTTCATCCTAAATCAGAAGAATATATCTTCTTCTCAGCACCTCATGGTACTTTCTCCAAAATTGACCATGTAATCAGTCATAAAACAAGCCTCAACAGATATAAGAAGATTGAAATAATCCCATGCCTCCTATCAGATCACTATGGATTAAGGCTGGTCTTCAATGGCAACAAAAAAAGCAGAAAGCCTACATACACATGGAAGCTGAACAATGCTCTACTCAATGATAACTTGGTCAAGGAAGAAATAGAGAAAGAAATTAAAGAATTCCTAGAATTTAATAAAAATGAAGGAACAACATACCCAAACTTATGAGACACAATGAAAGCAGTGCTAAGAGGAAAACTCATAGCTTTGAGTGCCTCCAAAGAGAAACTGGAGAGAGCATACACTAGCAGTTTAACAGCACA